>WOXC01004230.1:0-382694 GCA_011680675.1 Gymnobelideus leadbeateri | reverse complement strand
AAACATGATCTGGTCTCAAGCCCAAATAGCATTCCTGGAGGAGCTTAAGAAAAATTTTAGAGACCAAATCAGGGAGGCAGTGACCAACTTGGAAAAACGTCTCAGTGAAGTAATTGGAGAAAATACCTCCCTAAAAAAGGAACTTCAAAAAATAACTGAAGACCGTAATTCGATAAAAATTAGAAACAATCAAATTGAAACTCAGAACTCTATGATGCAGCAAGAGTCAATCAAACAAAACAAGACGATCAAAAAATTGGAAGAAAATGTAAAATATCTCACTGGAAAAATAACTGACCTAGAGAACAGATCCAGGAGAGACAACCTAAGAATTATTGGTCTACCAGAAAGCCACGATGAAAAAAGCAGCCTAGACAACATCCTCCAAGAGATTGTCAAAGAAAACTATCCTGAGATCCTAGAATCAGAAGATAAAATAACTATCGACAGAATTCACCGGACTCCTCCTGAGAGAGATCCCAAACTGAAAACTCCAAGAAATATAGTAGCCAAACTCCAGAATTACAAGATTAAAGAAAAAAATTCTACAAGCAGCCAAAAAGAAACAATTCAAATATCAAGGAACTAAAGTTAGGAAAACACAGGACCTAGCAGCTTCTACAATAAAAGAGAAGAGGGACTGGAATCTGATATTTCGTAGGGCAAGAGAGCTAGGACTACAACCAAGAATTAACTACCCGGCAAAACTTAGCATAATCTTTCAGGCAAGGAGATGGTCATTTAATGAAATAAGAGACTTCCAGAATTTCCTGATGAAAAAGCCAGAGCTCAATAGAAAATTTGATCTCCAATTAAAAGACTCAAAAAGACATAAAAAGGTAAACAAGAGAAACACAACCACACACAAAACACACACCCACACCCACAAACACACGCTCATTACTTTGGATGCAACAAAAGCAAAATGTTCACATCCCTATATGTGGAGCTGATAACTATCAATATTCGAAATCTTTATGATTATCATGACCTTCAAAAGGATTATACTTAGATAGAGGGTGTGGACATGAATTCACTAACCTGAAGTCTAAAAAAAAATATTAAGGGAATCAAAAGGACTGTAATGGGAAAAAGGAAAGGATGAGATAGGAAAAGGTAAAATATGCCATCTGAAGAGGCATTAAAACACACTATAGAAGAGGGGAAAGAAAGAGTGAAAGGAACATCATTTAAACACTATTCTCACTGGTTCTGGTTCAAAGAGGGACCAACTTAATCAGTGAAGTTTAAGATTCTAATATGAATAGACACATAAATTCATTAAATAGAGGAAAAGGAGGGAGGGAGAGGAGCACTCTTTGAAATTTAATCTCATTGATTTGAAATCAAACGGGGAGTAATTTACTCTGATAAGTATAAAAACGTATTGTGTCCCATAGATAGTTGAAGGGTAAGGGGGAGGTGAAAAGGAGGAGACCAAAGGGGGGATTAGAAGGGAGGGAAACAGTAGTAAGGGGAGAGGGTAGGTTAAGAAGGGGAATCACTGGGTGGGAACACTGAAAGAGGGGGCAGTAAAAAGGGAAAACTTCAAGGAAGGGAAGGGAGAAGGAAGAAACAAAAACACAAACAGGGGAGGGAAAAGGATGTAGGAGAAGAGACAGATAGTCATCATTACTGTGAATGTGAATGGGATGAACTCTCCCATAAAACAGAGTCAAATAGCAGAATGGATTAAAAACCATAATCCTACAATATGCTGTCCACAAGAAACACATTTGAAACAAAAGGATACCCACAGGGTAAAGGTAAAAGGTTGGAGTAAAATTTATTATACCTCAGCTAAAGTAAAAAAAGCAGGGGTAGCAATACTTATCTCAGATAAAGCAAAAGCAAAAATAGATCTAATTAAAAGAGATAAGAAAGGAAACTATATCCTACTAAAAGGCACCATTGAGAATGAAGCAATATCACTACTTAATATATATGCACCAAGTGGTATAGCATCCAAATTCCTAGAGGAGAAGTTAAAGGAATTAGAGGAAGAAATAGATAGCAAAACTATACTAGTGGAGGACCTTAATCTCCCCCTCTCTGAACTCGATAAATCTAACCTCAAAATAAACAAGAAAGAAGTTAAGGAGGTGAATAGAATCTTAGAGAGACTAGATGCAGTGGATACGCTGGAGGAAGAAAACTAGATAGGGATAAAAGTTACTTTCTTCTCAGCAGTGCATGGTACATACTCAAAAACAGACCATGTACTAGGGCATAAAAACCTCACAATCCAGTGCAGAAAGGCAGAAATATTAAACGCATCATTCTCAGATCATGATGCAATAAAAATTATATGCAATAAAAGGCCATGGAAAGATAGACTAAAAACTAATTGGAAATTAAACAATTTAATCCTAAAAAATTGGTGGGTCAAAAAGAAACTATAGAAACAATCAATAATTTCATTCAAGATAATGATAATAATGAAACAACATACCAAAATTTGTGGGATGCACTAAAGGCAGTTCTCAGGGGAAGTTTTATATCCCTGAGTGCATACTTAATTAAAGCAGAGAGAAGGGAGGTCAATGAATTGGACATGCAATTGAAAAAGCTAGAAAAAGAACAAATTGAAATCCCCAATTTAGTACTAAATTAGAAATATTGAAAACCCAAGGTGAGATTAATAAAATTGAAATTAAGAAAGCCATTGAATTAATAAATAAAACTAAGAGCTGGTTTTATGAAAAAACAACAAAATTAATAGACCCTTAACCAATATGACAAAAAAAAGAAAACAATTGATATAAAAATAAAGGTGATTATAATGAGGAAATCAATAATGAGAATTACTACAATTGCTATGCACACCAAATAGACAATCTTAAATAAAAATGGATAAATATTTCATCACAGTTGCCCAGATCTGAAGAGGAAGTAGAATTACAAACCCATATCGAAGAAATCAAACAAGCCATCAATGAACTCCCTAGGAAAAAATCTCCAGGGCCAGATGGGTTCACTAGTGAATTCTATCAAACATTAAAAGAACAATTGATTCCAATACTCTACAAACTACTGGGAAAATTAGTGAAGAAGGAGTCCTACCAAACTCTTTCTATGACACAAATATGGTACTGATTCCTAAATCAGGAAGAGATAAAACAGAGAAAGAAAATTATAGACCAATTTCCCTCATAAATTTAGACACAAAAATTCTAAATAAAATATTAGCCAAAAGACTCCAACAACTTATCACAAAAATAATACACTCTGATCAGGTAGGATTCATTCCAGGAATGCAAGGATGGTTTAATATTAGGAAAACCATCAGTATAATTGAGCATATCAACAATAACACTAGCAGAAACCACATGATCATCTCAATAGATGCAGAAAAGGCTTTTGACAAAGTACAATATCCATTCCTATTAAAAACACTAGAAAGTATAGGAATAAATGGAGCCTTCCTTAAAATAGTTGATAGCATCTATTAAAAACCATCAGCAAGTATTACATGCAATGGGGATAAACTAGAAGCCTTTCCAATAAGATCAGGAGTGAAACAAGGGTGTCCGATATCACCCTTCTTATTCAATCTGGCACTAGAAACACTAGCAGTAGCAATTAGAGAAGAAAAAGAAATCAAAGGAATCAAATTAGGCAAAGAAGTGACCAAGCTATCACTCTTCGCAGATGATATGATGATATACTTAGAGAATCCTAGAGAATCAAGTAAAAAACCACTTGAGAACAATAAATAAATTTAGCAAAGTTGTAGGATATAAAATAAACCCACATAAATCCTCAGCATTCCTGTACATCTCTAATGAAACTCAACAGCAAGAGATAGAAAGAGAAATCCCATTTAAAGTCACTGTAGACATTATAAAGTATTTGGGAATCTACTTGCCAAAACAAACCCAGAATCTATATGGTCACAACTACAAAACACTTCTCACACAAATAAAATCAGATCTAAATAGTTGGAAAAATATCAATTGTTCGTGACTGGGTCAAGCTAATATAATAAAAATGACAATTTTACCCAAACTAAACAATATATTTAGTGCCATACCAATCAATTTACCAAAAAACTACTTTATAGAGTTAGACAAAATAATAGCAAAATTTATTTGGAAAAACAAACGGTCTAGAATATCAAGGGAATTAATGAAAAGAAATGCTAGGGAAGGTGGACTAGCTATGCCAGATCTTAATCTGTATTATACAGCAGCAGTCATCAAAACTGCCTGGTACTGGCAGAGGTGTAGAGTAGTGGATCAATGGAATAGATTAGGTGCAGGAGACCCAGCAGTTAATGAATATAGCAATCTATTGTTCGATAAACCCAAAGACCCCAGGTTTTGGGATAAGAATGCACTATTTGACAAAAACTGCTGGGAAAACTGGAATACAGTATGGCAGAAACTGGGCATAGATCACTATCTAACACCATATACCAAAATCAAGTCTAAATGGGTGCATGATCTAGGTGTAAAGGATGATACTGTAAGCAATTTGGGAAAGCAAGGAATACTTTACCTGACAGATCTGTGGAGAGGGGAAGATTTTACTACCAAACAAGAATTGGAGAGCATTATAAAATGCAAAATGGATAATTTTGATTACATTAAATTGAAAAGCTTCTGTACAAACAAAGCCAATGTAACCAAAATCAAGAGGGAGGTTGGAAATTGAGAAAGAATTTTTATAACTTGTGTCTCTGATAAAGGACTCATTTCTAAAATTTATAGAGAATTGAGCCAAATATATATGAATACAAGTCATTCCCCAATTGATAAATGGTCAAAGGATATGAACAGGCAGTTTTCAGAGAAAGAAATTAAAGATATCTATAAACATATGAAGAAATGCTCTAAATCACTTTTGATTAGAGAAATGCAAATCAAAACAACTCTGAGGTACCACATCTCTCCAGTCAGATTGGCTAAGATGACAAAACAAGAAAGTGACAAATGCTAGAGAGGATGTGGACAAATTAGAACACTAATACATTGCTGGTGGAGTTGTGAACTTATCCAACCATTCTGGAGAGCAATCTGGAATTATGCCCAAAGGATTATAAATAATTTCATACCCTTTGACCCAACAATACCACTTCTAGGGTTACATCCCAAAGAGATCACAGAAGTGGGAGGAAGACCCATATGTACAAAAATATTTATAGCAGCCCTTTTTGTGGTTGCAAAGAATTGGAAACTAAAGGGGTGCCCATCAATTGGGGAATGGCTAAACAAGTTGTGGTATATGAATATAATGGAATACTATTGTGCTATAAGAAATGAGGAGGAGACGGTTTTCATAATTACCTGGAGAGACTTATACAAACTGATGCTGAGTGAGAAGAGTAGAATCAGAAGAAATTTGTATACAATCACAGACATACCATATCTGTGATGACCAATTATGACAGACTGGACTCCTTTCAGCAATGCAATGATATAAGTCAATCCTGAAAGACTCAAGAAAGAGAGAAATGCGCCATCCAGAGATATAACTAGAAAGAACTGAGCCTGAATCCTGATGGAAGCAAACTAAATGATCTTTTTCTTTTCATTGTTTAGTTTTATTTCTTCTTCACCTCCCTCCCTCCCCTGCCCCCCCAGCACCCTCGCCCCTCGAGGCGCCTCAGATGCCTCAGGACTGGAGGCAGGGAGACAGAGCCATGGAGCAGAAAGAAGGGGCTGGCTGTGAAAGAAATGTCTAAGTAAGAAAGTGTAATGGAAATGCAGATTTAAAGATCTTCCCTGCCCCTAGGCCCTTTGATTGGCTTAAGAGACTTTGATTGGCTTTAAGAGACTCTGAAAACCTTCCTTGATTTGAAAATATGCTCTGCCTCCTAATAGGCTGAATGTGGTCACATGGAGCCTGTGGTGGGAGGCTTGGTTTTCAGGAATGACCACACCTTGATGCTGTGTGATTGGGCAGTGGATCAAAAGGGTGGTTACATTCTTTGAGCCAGGAGAAGGCTATATAAACTCTGATGAGAGGCTTTACTTTGGGGCTCACTTTGAGAAGTGTTGTGTGATTTGACCAGATGAGACTCTGGGAAGCCGTTGTTGAGAGCCCCCCGGCTTTGAAAACCCAGATGTTGATGCTTCCCTCTCTGGTAACTGTGATTTTGGTATTGATATAATGGTAGGACAGTTTGGAAGCCTGTCTGTTTGATCTGTAAGTTCTGTAACTCTGAAGTTTGGGGTGCTGACCTTTTTTCCCCTGAACTAGGTAATGTATGTTTATTTGATTAAAGTAAGCTTGTTAACCCATTTTGAGTTGCTTTCCTTTTGAAAAGCAGATCTAAGAACCTGTGTTGGCAGTCACCCTGGGGATATTGGGGGGCTTGCTGCTACAGAAAGGACAGGCCTTGCCACCCAATTTGGTGGGGAGGGATAAATACAAAATGAGCAAAGAGGGTTGAATCTTTGTGCCAGGGAGAATGGGGGCATCATCGCAGAAGTTACTAGGAGGGACACCGTTTAAATGAGGCAATGACAAAGCCCATTCTAGGTGTGTTGCTTCTGTCGTTTAAGGAGTTGGGCCATGGGACACATAAGATAGTTGGGAGACAGCTGGAAATATAAGCCTAGAGATCTATGGGAAGAAAGTGAGGAAATGACTCACTTGTTGTCCACAACAAGCATTTATTAATTGATTTCTAGATACCAGGACCATGATCAGTGCTAGGGATACAATTATAAGCAAAAACAAAAGCAGTCCTTGACCTGGGGATCTGATTGGGGGTATGGTAGTAAAATCTAGAGAGTCAGTATCAAAGGCAGGAGAGCCATGAATGAAGACTAGCTTGGGGCCCTTCCACAAAATGGAAGGAAGTTCTAGGTGCAGCTCACCAATGAGAGAAGGGGGCTAGATAGTGGAAGAATCTTCCTCAAGGAGAAAGACTGAAGGGGAAGAGGGATGTTCCAGGGCAAGAAGGCAATTGAGGGAGGATCAAAGTCCAAAGAATGAAGAATAGAGCTGGGAGAAGAATGAATGAATGAATGATGGTTGATTTGGAGCCACCAAAGGAGAGCATGGAAAAAGAAGAGAAAGGGCCACAGGATGAAGTCTCAAATGTGGGAAATGCTGACACTGGAGAGATGGGAGGAGTCAGAAACATAGAGTTTGGGGAAGACAGGGGAGCCCAAAGAGAAGATGGTCTCTGGAAGGAAAGGCCAGCTTAGCGTTGACATACAGACTGATCAAAGAAGACGAGGACAGGAAACAGGAGGATGTCAATAGGTTTTTTGAAAGTAGGTTCAGAAGAGTTATGAGAAATAAAGCCAGGTCAGAAGGAGTTCATTGATTAGAAGAATGGCATCCATTTCTAGGTTCATGCTCTCGTAGGACTCCAGATTCAGAGATGGAAGGATCTTACAGGTCAGTTACTCCAGTTCCAGCATTTGAAAGCCAAGAACACTTGGGACTATTAACCAATTAATCAGAAAGCAATAATTAAGCACCATCTACATGTCAGGTACAGCACTACAAAAACAAAAAGGAAACAGTTCCTGCCCCAAAGTGCTTACATTCTATCAGAAAGAAAACATTCCCAGAAATAATATATAAACTCAAAATGAGGTGATGTCAGTGGGGAGAGGGAAACTAACAGCTGAGAAGAGTAGGAGAGGGGGAACTTGGGAAAGGTCTTGTGGTGTCCTTAGAGTTTGGGCTCAACTTTGAAGTAAGTCAAGGGATGGAGAGTCAGTTAAGGAGAGGCTCAAAGTAGTCACTATGGAGAAGCAAATGAAGAATCAATAGGAGAAGACTGAGCCATGAGGCCCCATTGGGAGGCAGAGAGAATCCACCAGCTGTGGACCCAGTAAGTAAGGTGCCCTGATTTCCTCCAATGAAATGGACAGGAATGAAGGGGGATGGAGAGATATTTTTTTTCCTCTCCAAATTTTTCTAGTTTTGGAAAGTCACTTATAGCTTGGGTATGTTTCACAGTCTTCAAGATGAGGCTAACCCGGGGGGGGCGGAGCCAAGATGGCGGAGTAGAAACAGCTCATCCAAGCCACTCTGCTCCCAGATTCCCCCCAAACTATGTAAAAGGGGACTCTGAACAATTTCTGGAGCCCCAGCACCCACAGAACAACACAGAGAAGATAACCTCCAGCTGAGGACAGCCCAGCAGCCCTGCAGGAAGGACCAGCGCAGTGCTCTGGGAGCTGGCAGCGTGCAGCGTGCAGAGTGTGGGAAGCCGAGCTGAGCTGAGCCCAGGTCCCCGTGAGCCGAGGTTTTAGCCCCAGGGCGGCAGGGCCAGCAGCCAGCTGGAGAGACCCCATAACACCAGCAGCTGTGGTGACTCCAGAATTATCAACATATACATGCCTAGGACAAAGTAAGAGGTTAGTGTCCTATGGACTTTGGGACCAGTATTTGGGGAATGCGTCGGCTCCCTCCCCTGGGGGCTAGAAGCCACTGAGGAGACACGCCATTTTGTAGTTTTCAGAGGCAGCTCTGGCTCCCAGCCTACAAATCGTGGGGAGATCCAGCGATCAGTCTTGGGGGGTGATCGCTCTTGCTTTAACCTCCCTGGATCTGGATTGTGATCTAGGGTGGAAGTTGTGGGTGGGTTTACAGCTTCCCAGAAACGGAAGTTGCCCCCCACACGTTTGGGACGAAAATTCCTCTATCTGGCCTTAAAGCCATAGTGTGGCAACAAGCCCAAACGTCAAGCAATTAAGTGGCAACATGCCAAGGCAAAGGAAACAGAAAAATGCAACCCTAGACTCCTGTTTTGGGGGCATAGAGCGGGAAAAGGACTGTGAGGTCAGAAGTACTGCTCCAAAAGCCCCAGGGGAAAACATGAGCGGGTTGCAGGCCATAGAGGACCTTAAGAAGGACTTTAAAAATCAAATAAGAGAAGTGGAGGAAAAATTGGAAAGAGAAATGAGAAGGATGCAGGAAAAGTATGAAATGAGGTCAACAGCCTGACTGAGGAAAACAACACCTTAAAAAATAGACTAACTCAAATGGCAAAGGAGGCCCAAAAGGGCATTGAGGAGAAGAATGCCTTAAAAAGTCGAATTTGCCAGATGGAAAAAGAATCTCAAAAGTTCACTGAGGAGATTCATTCCTTCAGAGTTAGACTGGAGCAAATGGAAGCTAGTGACTTTATGAGAATTCAAGATGCTGTTAAGCAGATCCAAACAAACGAAAGATTAGAAGGCAATGTGAAATATCTCATGGGAAAAACCACTGACCTGGAAAATCGATCCAGGAGAGACAATTTAAAAATTATTGGACTACCCGAAAGCCATGATCAAAGAAAGAACCTAGACATCACCCTTCAAGAAATTCTCAAGGAAAACTGCCCTGATGTTTTAGATCCAGAGGGCAAAATAGAGGTTGAAAGAATCCACCAATCACCTCCTGAAAAAGATCCCAAAAAGAAAACTCCCAGGAATATTATAGCCACGTTCCAGAATCCCCAGATCAAGAAGAAAATACTACAAGCAGCCAGGAAGAAACCATTTCAATATTGTGAAAACACAATCAGAATAGCCCAGGACCTGGCAGCTTCTACACTGAGGGATCGAAGGGCATGGAATATGATATTCCAGAGGGCAAAAGAACTGGGAATGAACCCAAGGGTCACCTACCCAGCAAAGCTGAGTATTTTGTTTCAGGGGAAAATATGGTCATTCAGTGGAATAGAGGACTTTCAAGCATTCTTGAGGAAAAAACCAGAGTTGAATAGAAAATTTGACATCCAGACACAAGAAGCAAGAGATGCCTGAGAAGGTAATCAGGGAAAAGAAATCAAAAGCAATTTATCAAAGTTGACCTATTTACATTCCTACATGGAAAAACAATAACTGTGACTGATGAAACCTCTCTCAGTATGAAAATAATAGAAGAAGGGTGTATGGTCATATGAATACATATGTGAATGTGTGTATATATGTTTACAGTTATACATGGATAGAGGGCATAGGTTGAATTTGTTGGGAAGGGAGAATACTCAAGGGGTGAAATGATGAGGTGAGAGAGGAAAGTGGCAAGAGGAGATGGGGAGAGACAGGGTAGGGTAAACTATCTCATGTAGAAGAAGCAAGGGGAAGTGGTTGCAAGTGAGGAGGAGAATAGGAAGGCAAAAAAGGCAAAACCACATTCTCATTGAATTTGGTTCAGGTAGAGAATGACATACATACTAAATGGGATATCTCAACCTGCAGCAGAATAGGGGGAAGGGGGATGAGAGGGGGGATGATGGATGGGAGGGCATTCTTTGGGGGAGGGGAGGTTGGAAGTACCCACTGTAGAAGAGGGACAGGATCATGTAGGGAATGGACCAGGTGGGGGGGTGGGATGAGTGGGAGGGAATCACAAGCAGCCTTGTACAATATATCTACTATGATAATGTTTTGCATAGCCAGACATGTACAACATATACTGAATTACTTACCTCCCCAGAGGGAATGGGTGACAAGGGAGGAAGGGAATGGATCTGAAATTCGAGGTCTTAACATTAAATATTTCAAATATATATAAATACTATTATTAATACTCTTTTGCTTGTAATTGGGAGATAAGATGTGCAGGCATTGGGACACAGATTCACCTTCCTCTAATGGAAAAGTCGAAGGGGGTGTGGGAGAAGGTATGGGAGAGAGCAGATTGAAGGAAGCGATATCTTGAGGGACATAAAAAAAAAAGATGAGGCTAACCCATGGCCCCAAGGACCCACGAGGGCTTCATACCTTAACCAGAACTTCGGAGTCAGAGAATATCAGAGCCAGCTGGGACCTCAGAGGGCATCAAATTTGACCTGGATGAGGTCAGGGTTTCTCTGTACAGTATTGCTTACTGACTCACAGTCATCCAGCTCTCCTTGAGGACCTCTATCTAGTAAAAGGAAGCCCACAACCTCCCAAGACAACCTATTCCATGAGGAAGTTTTTTTCTTTACCTTGAGCCAGAGCTATCTTCCTGGATCTTCTGCCCATTTTCTGGTTCTTCCAATAGGTCCAAGAAAAATAAATCTAATTCTTCAGGTTTTCAATGCATCTTTTCCCCAGAAAAACTCCAATTTCCAGTGGATGCTTAGAGTTCCTTAAATGAGATTGGGATCATTATCCTGATTTCTCTAATGAAGCCATTTCCACTTCATTGACCTGGGCTTGCCCCTGGCATGAAAGTGGTTGAGGGGAGGCTGCCAGTGAGCTCTCCAGGGTCCTGGGCTACAAAAGTATTTGGACACTAGTAAGATCTCCAATAAGAAATGGCTTGGATTAACAGAAACTACACTGGCCTAAGAATCAGAGAGTACTGTGTTTGTCCTGGCTCTGTCATTAACTTCCTGAGGGACCTTGGGTGGGTCACCTTAGCTCTTTTCTTATGAAAAAAAACTGGGCTGACAGGCTCCATTTGCTGCAAGATCCCTCCCTGTTCCAACATCCTAATATTTTAAAGTGTGAAATCAACTATGGGGGAAACAATAAGATTGAATGCCACTTGGATTTCTAGGCAACAAGGTACCAGAAAAACAGCACCAGAACTTGAGAAGATCTGGATCTGAATCTCATCTCTGCAACTCACTCACCATAGAACCTTCAGAGGGCCACTTCATTTCTCCAGCTTCAGTGAGAAATGAGGAAGTTGAACTAGATCATCTGTAAGGTCCTTCCCAGCTCTAAATCTATGGTTTAGGGATGCCCAGGTTCTAAAGCTTTTCCTAACTCTCTCCTATTTAGTGTTTTAGGTCCTCCCCGGCTCTGTCATTCTATCACTGTAATTGGTAATTATATGAGGCATTTGCTGCAAACAAGCTAAAAAATTCCCAGGAATGTTTGTAAATTTTTAACACCAGATTAAAAAAAATCATAAATCTTTCAAGACCCAAAGTATTAAAGATTGAATGGTAGAAGCACAGGCCTTGGGGCTGATATTGAGGGAAAAAGACTTTCCCACATGGAATTCTTCAGATTATTCCACGTTGGTAACTGTCCATTTCTAGCTCATTTATGTTGTGAGCCAAAACCAGCCCTGGGTCAGGGAGATTGATTTCTCATTATGACAGGAAAACTACAAAGCCCTTATATTCTGAGAGTTCTTAAAGAAAATTTTGGTTTCTTATAAAGGATAACAATGATAATAGCTAATACATATAATATTCAGTGGTTAGAAAGTACTCCCAACCATTATTCCGTTCAGTCCCAGCCCTGTGAGGTAGGCAGGCAAGATACTATCTCCGATTCCTGATTCCAGTCCCTTCATGCTTAGTAAATGGCCTTCATGAATTGTTATGTATGAAAAGTATTCATCAACTGGAGGGCAGTTGAAGAAGACCTCATCAAAAATCCTGCACTTTGTAGCCTGTCACTGAGTTCCAATGGGGAACCTCTTCAGCCCTCCTCCCCCAGCTTGCTCAAATCCATCAGAGCTTGGGCTGTGCCAGAAGGGCCTTGGAGACCCACAAAGGGTCACCTCCATGCCAAGAAGGACAGTAATAACAATATTTATCTCAATTTTTCTGGTGGGGAAAGTGAGTTCCAGAGAGGGAAAGTGATTCAGAATCATAAAACCTCAAAATTAAAAGGAAAATTTAGACTAACTCATACCTAGACAAGAATATTCTCCATAACAACCCCACCAAATGTCATCCAGCCCCTTACAGATCCCTAGGGCGTGAGGGAGTCATTACATTGTGAAGCAGCTCACTCCTCTCTTTCGGGGCCTTTCTCTTTATTCTGTCTAAGTCTGCCTCCCTGTAGCATCTGACTATTACTCCTTGTTCTGGCCTCTGGCTTCAAGCAGAACAATGCTAACAATCACCTCTCCACGGCACAGCCCCTCAGGTTTATCACCATTATCTTTCCTGGCTTTTAGGCCAGCAGAGCACTTTATAGACATCACCTCTTTCTCTCCTTATAGCTCTGTGTAGTCAGTAACATGGGGTGGTTTTTAGAGTGACGCCCATGGTCTTGCATCCAGCAAGTGTCAAAAGCAGGAATTGACCCCTCCTCTTCTTGACCCAAACTTGTTATAGCTGGGTTAGGATTAGATATAAAGAACAGAGGACTTGGGGGTAGAAGGCAGGGTTCAGGTATTCCTGTTTAGCTACAGCCTCTCCAAAGAATTGTCTTGTCTAAGTCAGATTTGTTTGAGACAGCTAGAAGGCTCCATGATGTACAGAGCGCTGGGCCTGGAAAAAGGAAGACGAGTTCAAATCCAGACTTGAGCACTTACTAGCTGTGTGACCTAGGTCAGGACACTTAATATCTATTTGCCTCAGTTTCCTCAATTGTAAAAGGGAGAAAGTGGTAGCACCTAGCTCACAAGTTTGTTGAGATGACGTTTGTGAGACACTCAGCAGGGTGCCTGGACCACAGTGGGCCCTGTGTGAACACTTATCCTCTTCCCTTAGCAGCTCAAGATTCACATGTACATGCATGTGTGTATAACCAGAACTGTAAAAACTAAAGTTACAGATATATAAAAATTATCATATACTGTAAATTATCATATATAATAATCTAATAAAATGTATAATAAACTAACATATAAACAACCAACATTCATTTATTATATCCTTATGTGGCATAGATTTGTGGCCTTCATCATGCTGGACACCCTCCTCTGGACAGTCTTTGTTCTACCAATGTCTTCCCCCAAAATCCAGATGTGGTGTGGCCAGGGCTCTGATTTCCTTTCCTTGGACACTATGTGTGTTCACTCTGTTAGTGCTGCCTTAAATCAGATTAGCTCACAGCCTGCTCCAACAAACATCCAGACCTTTTCCACCCTCCTCAGACCTCCCCGAGCTCTAAGGGGGATAGTGGGAATAAAGAAGTCCTTCTGACTTTCTAACTGGAATGTAAAGGCGATTGCTGTTATTATCATTGTAACTATTATTTCCTAAGCTTCTCTTCAAAACTTTACTCTGTCATTCATGAATTCATCTTAATTCTTTCTAATCCTGGTTAATATTGCCTTCTCTCTCCCTCCCCTTTAAGATGCCTCAGGAAAGGGATTATCTGCCATCTCTGACTCCAGACATCTCATACAGTTTATGTGTCTGACTGGAAACCACATGGGGTCTGAAACCCATGACCTGTTCCCACTTGGAATGCATCAGGTAGCCTGGAGAGCCATACCCCGCCTTCACACACACACACACACACACACACACACACACACACACACACACACACACACATTGAACCATGCTCCTGGGCTGATTAGAGACACAAATGCCTTCCCTGATCACAGGCCCAATCAGACCCTCCTATTGCTATCAAAAGCTCCATCTAGGTCAAGATGTGCTCACAGCAGGTTTGTAGTGCCTGAAGTGTCTGGAAATTATAGCTGCTAAATGGCCCAGAGATGTTGGGAGCTAATCTCCCCCAGCCTTGAGAGAGCTAATCATCAGCTCAGATGGAAACATAATTCTTGGCAAAGAGAGCTTGGTAACTGCTTAATAGGAGCAGGACCCAGGGACATTAGCAAAGGGAAGTCAGTGGCGCCAGGCTCAAGGTCTTACATCGTAGAGTCAACACTTAAGTGTTCCAAGTCCTGCCCAGGAAAGGGGTGGGAGGAAGTCGAAAGATCATAGCATCACAGAGCTGGAAGGGCCCTCCTAGGCTCCCAGATCTAAGCAGCCCCTGACTCAGAATCCCCTCTGCTCCCTTCTACAACAAGCACTAGTCCAGACTTTGGTTGGAGGGCACCAGGGGCAGGGAGTCCACTGCCTCCAGAAGCAGCCTGTTCCACTTTGGAATGGGGTTGGTTGTCAGGGGCAGCAAGCAGAAATCTGCCTCTTTGCAACTTCAAAACAACAGAACTTGGGAATCAAAAAAGACCTCCACAGCTTTTGGTCTAATCCGTACAGCAAAGGAATCCCCTCTATAACATAGCCACTTTGGCTGGAAGATCTCCAGTGTTGAAGAAAGCCTCCTGATGGCATCGAGTCCACTTTGGGCCCCCTCCAATCATTAGGAAGATCTTCTTGCCAGCTAGTCTGAATCCCTTCCCCACCATTGATCCTGGTTCTTCCTTCTGGGGACATACAGAGCAATGTTCATCTCTGTTCTATGCAATGATCCTTCAAATACTTAGACAACAATCGCACCCCTCCTCCTTCTCCTACTCCCTAGCTTTTTCAACCTATTCTCCTGTGTCATGGGCCCAAGTCCCATTCACGATGCTGTTTCCCTCCTCTGTCTGCTCTGCAGTTTATCAATGTCCTTCCTAAAATGAGATGCCCCAAGCTGAGTTCAGTCCATCTCTGGTCCAACTCACCTGGAATACTGTGCTCAGTTCTAGGAGGGACATTTAGAAGAGGAGCATCCAGAGAAAGTTTAGGGCAATGGAAAGCATGTCACAAGAGGATTGTTTGGAGGCACCAGGGCAGGAGAAAAGATGCAGAGAATCCAATTTCAAATATCTAATGTGGTCTATAAGGGCAATATTGATTCTGCATGATCCCATCAGAATCAAGAGAGTAAGCATCTTTTCAGTGTCTACAAGTAATGCACTATGCTAGGCACAGGGAAAGAGGGGGCAATGTCCAATGACAAAATAAGTGAGGGCAGGTGAAATGAAGCAGGTGGAAGCTCCAGGAAGACACGATGATGCTTTTATTCCCTTTTGTCTTGGCACAAATATTTACCTTGGTGCCTGGTCTGTAGTCGGAGCCTGATAAATGCTTCTTGAGTGATTGATTGATTGATAACCACCCCCATGCCTTTGTTCCTTCTTTAGCCTATGCCTGAAAGGACCTCCTTCCTTCCCTCTCTTCCCCCATTGAATTCCTACCCACAATCCAAAGTTCAACTCAGGTGCCTTCTTCTTGAGAAAGCCTTCCCGGATGCCTTCCCTTTAGGACCAACAGCTCAACCTTCACATTGACCTAATACATTCAAGTTCCTTCCACTGAATTCTCTCCAAGTAATGGAGAGAATCTCAAGTAATTGTCCTCATTCGATTCCAAGGCCACTGCAGGCAGATCACCGGATTGTAGGCAAGGAGTCGAGATGCCTCCATCAAGTCAAATTTATAATTAATGATGTGAAATGACACAAAGTCATCTTTAAGACAAATTCAGCTAAGCTGCAGGAGTTCCTAGTTACTTAAGTACTGAGGAGGAAAAGGGGGGCACATATTACATTTTTGAGACCTCTAAATCTTACTTCCCTGAAGCAAAGTTCTGATTGTCCTGTCTTCATTACAGATCAGACTAGTGCAAAATAAATGTGATCAGTTATTTACTTAACTGTTCTAGAGAGCCCCTAAGAAGAGAGAGGAAACATCATTCCAAGGTAAAAATGCATGTCTTGGTTTTGGCTTATTTTTTTTCCAGCAGGACCTGGGTTAGGACAACACACAGTTAACAGTCCGATGAGAATCCTTGCTGCCAGTGGCCAGGACAAGATATGTTCAATAAACAGTAACAGGGAGTGAAATGAATCTGCCCAGGCTCCCATAACAGACATGTTAGCAGGGGTGGCCGACCTTTTACAAATACACAGTGCTTGTCTCTGAAACAATATTTTCTGGGGGTAATGAGGCAGACACGTGATTAATATTCATGAATGGCCAAGAGCCAGCAAAGGCATTGCTTGGATTTGGGCAGGAGCAAGGGGGCCGTGGAGATGGGAGGTCTTTGTATGGTCCTTGGCTCTCACCAGACAGCATCTCCTAGGTATGAGTGAGGGTGCAGCTCACCCCCTGAAACTTTGTCCATTCCCCTCCTTTTCTCCCATCTTTGTCATAGCTGGCTTCCCTCCTTCCTTGTCTTAGCCCACTTTCTATGTGTGGGAGTCCCTGAGGTTCCTTGCTGTTCTTCTATTTTCTTTTGGCTTGAGCCTCTTGGGAAGGGGACATCAGTAAGCATGGGCATCCTGAGCCCAGGTCAAGTTCTAGCTGACTTTTCTCAGTTTCCCTAAACTCATTTCTGATATATGTCCCTTCTTTATCTCCTCTGATGCTGTGATCCCTCTGGGGCAGACCCTCCTCTCCTCACATCTGAGCTATTTCAATGGCCCAGTGGTGAATCTGCCTGCCTCAAAGCTCTCCCCACTCCAGTCCCTCCTCTATTTAGCCACCAAAGCATGCATCTGATCATGTCACCCCCTACTCAATAAACTCCCATGGTTCCCTATAGCCTCCAGGAGCAAATACAAAATCCTCCCTTTGGCATTCAAAGGCCTTGACAACCTCCCCACTCTGACCTTTACAGTCTTCCTACACTCCCTTTCTGCCCATGACCTGGTAACACTGGCTGTTCCTCACACAAGTCGCTCCACTTCCCAACTCAGCTATTTTCTCCAGCTGCTCTCCATGACTGGAGGACTCCCTCTTTTCATCTCCACCTCCGGGCTTCCCCTTCTACAAGGAGTCCCTTCCTGAGCCCCCTGCAATTCCAGGGCCCACCCTCTGGTGATCATCTCCAGGGATCCTGTGTATGTCTGGTTTGTACATTATCCGCATCTCTTCTCCCCCATTGGACTGCTAGCTCCTTCCAAGCAGGGACAGAGTGTTTTATTCCCTTTGCTCCCCTGGTGCTTATTTAGCAGACTAGGATGCTTGGAACATTGAAGGAGCTCAGTGAGTGCTATTTGGGCTCATTGGTGTAGGGCTCCCATGAGTTATCTGGAACACATTGGACATGTTCTCTTGCAGCCCTCCATGGCTGAGAACAAGAGCTTTCTCCTCTGACTGAGGCCATTCTGGTTACCCAGTACACTGTCCTTGAATATGGTCTTGTCCAAGGAAGGTCAGAGGCAGCTATGCCAGGAGACTCCCAACCCCAAATGGCTGAAGGTGGCTACAACATGTAAGTCGCATGTCCACACTGGCATCTCATGCTTCATGGTTACAAAGCCCTTCCTCCATCTTTATCCCTTCTTGTTAGCCCTGTGGGGATGAAAGGACAGGGGGTGACTGCCCCTTTTTATTGAGGCGGGAACTCTTCCTCAGGCTGAACATTCCTGTTTCCCTCAGTCAATCTTCATATTGTATGGGGTTCATTTCCCTGGCAAAAATGACTTGCCCAAGACCCCAGCTCTCAGGCTAGGACTCGGCAATCCGCCCAAGCTGCCAAGATGTTGTCTATGTAGTACAGTAGGCTGGAATAAGAAATACCCAAGTTCAAATCCAACCTCTGACACTTGCTAGCTAGGTAACCCTGGACAAGTCACTTAACCTCTGTTTTCCTCAGTCTCCTCAAATGTAAAATGGAGTTGATAGCACCTGCTTCCCAGGGTATTGTAATGATCAGATAAGGTAATATTTTGAAGTTCTCGTCCCGGTGCCTGGCGCGCAGTAGGTGCTGTCATTATCTCCTCCCTTCATTCTGGTGCGAGGGATCATGAACCCAGAGCCCCTGTCCACCACTGCATAGTCCTGTCGTGAGCTGGGGTCCCTCCATAAGGGAACAGTGGTCTCCAGCATTAACAGCGCTGAAAGGTCATCATGGTGGTTGAAGCCCCCCGAGAGCCAGGGTTTTCTCCCTTTTGGTTTGGGGGCATATGGCACAGCAGGGAGGTTTTGCCGGGATTCTCAGCCTGTTGAGGAAAAATCAGCCTGGTACAAAACCAGAGGCTGCTGCCAGGAGGCTCACATGGCTCATCAGGATGTACAGGCTAGTCGTGCAAAGCTGGCAGGGAGGCGGCAGGCAGGAGAAGGGCTTAGCGGTGATTGTGGGGAGCCATTGCAGCTGGCCATCCTTGGGAACCTGGCCTATAAGCTGGGGCAGGGGGCGCAGCTGGCTTTAGGCTCTGCCTGCAATCCTGGCACCCCAGGAAATAAGGAGAAAGTGGAACCAGCTGCAGGGAATGGACACTCAGTCTGATCTGGTCCCAGGCCAGGAGATGAGCATCACCAGGTGAAATGAATGGAGAAAAGGTTTCAGATGGAAGAGGACAAGCAGACCTGCTTTCCTGTCTCCCAGCACATTCTGAACATTGGGCCCAGAGGCAGGACCCAGAAGTGGGGGCTCACTGTGACCCCAGACAATCCACTTCTTCATCCCCTGCCACAGAGGGGAGGGGGAACAGCCTAACTGATCTAGAAGGAAGCAGTCACAAGACCACTGACCGTGGAGTCAGGGCCTGGGTCTGGCTCCCATCCAGGATGCGCCCCACGTGACTTTGGGCAAGTCATTTCACTCCCAGGCCAGATAAGTTTCCTGATCTGTAAAATGAAGGGGATGAATATGGAAATGTTTTCCATAACTTGACACGTATAATTAATATCCTATTGTTCACTTTTTCAAGGTGTGGAGGAGGGATGGGAGGGGGAGAATTTAGAAGTTTAAAAAATGAATGTTAGGGACAGCTAGGTGGTGCAGTCAACAGAGCACCAGCCCTGGAGTCAGGAGGACCTGAGTTCAAATCCTGCCTCAGACACTTAATACTTGCTAGCTGTGTGACCTTGGGCAATTGCCCAGACATCCCCCCCCCTGCCCCCCACCAAAGAAAAAAATTTTAATTAAATTAAAAATGAATGTTGTTTTGTTTACATGTAATTGAAAAATATTTTACAAAATAAATAAAATAGATTATTTTTAAAAATGAAAACAATGGACTAAATGGCCCCTGAAATCCTTCCTAGATCAAGACCTATAACATGTCATCCTTTCCCTGATTTGTGATTCTGCAAATTCTGATATTCTGTATTCTAATATGTAGTCTAAGATCTTCCCAGCCCTGACATCCCCTGCTCCATGGTCCCTCCCAGCCCTGGGTGTCTTGTGCTGGCTGCTAGTGGAAGACACCAGGGTAGGGGCTGGGATTTCGTGCCCCTTCCTCCCTGGCTGCCCATCTGCAATCCCACAGCAGGCACTGCCAGCTTTCTCCCCTCCAGTGTAGTCCTGGGCCCCCTGGGCCTTGCTGGGGCTCACGACCCTGGTCCTTCCCGACAGGGAGACAGCATGAACTTTGCAGCCATTTCCCCACTTCTCAGTGCAGATGCAAAGGTCTGTTTTCATCCCTGGCTGCTCATTAAACAACATAGCAGGCGCCTCCTCCACAGAGACAGCTGCTCTAGCTTGAATTATTTATAAGCCATCTCTGTGGAACATTGGGGTAAAATACTGAAGCTTCCGTCAAGAATCTTCATTAAAGGTGGGTATCAAGCCAAGTTCCCCTTTCCTCAGGGGGACTACCAATCAAGGCTTCCTCTTCTAATTGCATGAGGGCTCCCATGGGGGACCTGGCTGGGTCTGAGCTGAGCTCCTTGCTCAGTCCCATCTTTCTGAGCCACTGGGGCCTTCTCAGGACATGTGCCCTTAGAGCCCAGCCTCTCTGTCCTCATGGTCCTTGGTCTCTGCCTTTGAAGTGAGTCCCATGCAAGCATGCCCCCTTCTTCCTCCTTTCACTGACACCTGGAGGACCCTTTCTCTCCTAAGTGGCTCAGTCTCTCTGACCTCAGTGTCCCCATCTGCAAAAAAGAGGGGGGGGGTATCAGACAACATTCTCTTCTTGCTTGTTCCTTTTAGCTCTGACATAACAGTTCTGGGTTCTAGGATCTCTTGCAGTGTTGACATTCAATGTTCTACAATCCTAGATCCCTCCCAGCTTTCATAGTCTATGCTCTCTTGAAGACAGCTAGGTAGTACAGTGGGTAGAGCACTGGGCCTGGAGTCAGGAAGACCTGAGTTCAAATGCTGGCTCAGACACTTTGTGACCTTGGCTAAGTCATGGCCTCTGCCTCAGTTTCCTCCATTGTAAAACAAGGATAATAATAGCCTCTGACCCCAAGGGTTGTTGTGAGGTCAAAGAAGAGAATAATTATGAAGTGTGTAGCTCTGCCTAGCACACAGGAGGTGTTGTGTATTAATGCTAACTATTATTATTAGGTTTTGTTCCAAATCCTTTCCATAGAACTTTTGGGTTGGGAAGGACTTCCAACCCATACCTGAATGAAGTCCGCACTATAACACCCAGCAAGTGCCATCCCACCTTGGCCTGAAGGTGTTGAGGGAGGGGGAGCCTTTGAAACAGCCCCAACTTTTGGAAATCTCTATTCCTTACCAAGTTTTTCATTATTTCTAGCCTAAACCCACCGGTAGCCCTTATTTTGCCCTCTGGGGCCAAGCAGAACAAGTCTGATGGTTCTTTTACAGGACAGTCCATCACAGCCTTGAAGACAGGGATTGTGTCTCCTCTTGGCCCCCTTTTCTCCGGGATAAACATCCTCTGCTCCATCAGCTCTGCCAGGTTGCTTCCAACGCTCCTTCCAGCTCTGACATCCTCAGTTCTGAAAGCCCTCTTATCTCTGACCTTCGAATCTGCTTTTCTTCCTATCCAATGCCTGGCAGATATTAGGTGTTTAATCAATGCTTATTGCTTTGACTTGCCAGGCACTGACTGAGAATAGCTCCTCAAGGTGCCGATAGGGGAGCCCACAGGCCAATAACTAGGTACACAAGTGATCTATACAGAGTAGATGATGGTGATGCCAAAGGGGAGGGATTCCCAGCTGGGGAACCAGGAGGGAGGGTGAGGAGAGAGGGCTTTCTGGGAGTCAGGCACAGCCAGGGGTGGGGAACGGAAGGAAACAGCCAGTATTGTTCTGCCACAGAGTGCCTGGTGAGGAATATGGTGGGAGAACACCAAAGGTCGGATCAGGAGCTTTCAGTCAAACAGAGAACCTCACGCCTCTCCTGATGGAAATAAAGAGTCACTGGTACTTAGGGGAGGGAGCAGGATCCCATAGAAGGGGTGACAGGGTCAGACCCAGGATTCTTAAAAATTACCTTGGTAACAGAGTGGGGGATGTGCTGGAGAGGAGATAGTCTGGAGGGAGGGGCACTAGTCAGAAAGCTTTTGCAATAATTCAGGCCAGAGGTGAGGAATCAAAGGAAGGCTATTGCAGTGTGACAGGAGAGAAAGGGATGTGTCAGAGGCAAAATTCTGTGATTTGGCAACAAATTAGACATGGAGGGGGAGTGAGAAGTCAGGGATGACATCAATCCTGTGAACCTGGGGGCCTGAGGGGAGGGTGACCTTGGGCAGTCAGGGTCTATAGGGTTTTATACTGGGTTTTATAAAACAGATCCTTTTACAAATGCAAAGATTAGGAGAGAGAAGACCGTAGGGACCATTAGAATACCCCATCATGAAAAGGTCCTGGCTAGGGAGAGTGCCTCCAGTGAAGGGGGTTGCACTTAGGGCTTCATCACTCTGAATCTATCTATATACCCTCCCCCACCTCATCCATATACACCCGAATCCATCTCCTTCTCAGGCAGGAAGCCCAGCCTGACCAGACTACATACACCACAGCTCTTCTGGTTTCAAGTTCCTAGTCTTTCAACACCTATCATTTAGGATTCCTAGAGATGCCTGGCCTGGCCACAGTGGAGCTGTACAAATAGCCCTGGTTTCCCAAGACAACATTTAAGAGATAGAGGGTTCACAAGTTTATAGAGGCCAAAGGGTCTAGCGGGGGTGGGGTGGGGTGGTGGGGTAACAAAACGAAATCAATCTAAGAGGCCATAGCAGCAACAGGACAGGCAGATTTCCCTCTATACCAAGTTCCTAGAGTCAACTCCAGAGCAAAGAGAAAATTTCCAAGTGTCTCTCACTAAGTCAGATAGCCAGGAAGAAATTCTCTGAAGAGTGGAGGCCAGCAGGGAGGGGTCAAAGTTAACTTCTCCAGATCATCAGGGAAGCTAGAGTGTGTCTCCTGACCCTACACACTTTTCTAGGAGTCCTATAGAGTATAGAAATGAATGAGATATGAGAGATCCAGGGGTTCTTGTTTTTTGAGTTTTTTGCTTTTTGAAGGGGGCAGGGCAAGGCAATTGGGGTTGACTTGCCCAATATCACATGGCTAGTAAGTGTTATGTGCCTGAGGCTGGATTTGAACTCAGGTCTTCTTGACTCCAGGGCTGGTGGGCTGGTGGTCTATTCGCTGCTCCACCTAGCTGCCCCCAAGAGATCCAGAGGTTCTTAACCCTTTTTTGTGAAGTGGTTTTCCAACCCCTTAACCCCATCCCAGGAGTTTGGTGAAGCTCCTGGACTCCAATTTGGAGTCTAAATGCACAAAATAAAACAACACAGGATTACAAAGGAAACTCATCATATTAAGACATAGTTACCAAATTATTTTTTAAACTGAATTAAGAACGTCTGATCTAGTCCAGACCCCCTAATTTTACAGAGGGGAAAACTGAGACCCAAAGGGGGTAAGTGACTTTCCATGGGTCATACATGGAATAAATAACGGTGTGGGGATTTGTGCCTGTCTAGAGAGACATTGTGAGGTTGAGAGCTTGGAGTCAGAAAAACTGTTTTGAGTCCCAGCAGGATTTTTATGTGGCCTTAGTCAAATCCATTGCCCAGAGAGGGCTTTCAGTTTCCCCTGCTGTAAAAGGGTGGGGGCTTCCCAGCTCCAGATCCTATGAAAGTCATAATCTCAGGATTATTCCTGTGTCTATAGCATGGATTTGACATTGCCAAGGAAATTAGGATGCTAGAAATGGCTTCCTACAGGTTTTCAGACAGGGATCTACAGCTTTCCCCTTTCTCTCCTAGGAATTTGTCCTAACCTGGGGCCTGGAAGGGGCTCATGTGATTCATCCACTGTCTTTCCCAGCTCTAGGGTTCCAAGTCTCCTGAAGTCCAACAGACCAATGGCCTTTACTATCCAAACTTCCTTTCTTAGGGGAGCCATATTGGAACTGAACTCAATGACTGTTCATGCAGATAGAGTCAAAGCCCTATTGAGTAGTCAAGGGAGGGGAGAAAATAGATTGATAAGAGATCTATGACCCAATCCTTGTCTGACCTTGGCCAATTCTCTTCTCTGAGCTTCATTTTTCTTTTCTGTAAATTATAGAGACAGCCTGAATTACTGCTAAGTCTCCTTCTGCCTCCAAATCTAGTTTTCTATGAAAAAAGTATGGACTGGGAGATGCTTCCGAACGTAAGCTGTCAAAGCTGGGAGGCACCTCAGAAACCATTTGGTGCAACCTTCTCCATTTTACACTCGAGAAAACTGATGCTCAGAGAAAGGGAGGAGCACTACACAATTACTAGGTCCTCTGAACGGGGATTTGAATCCAGGTCTCCCAACTCCACTGTCCAGCACAAGACATTTTCATTCACCAAGTGACATCTTTTACTAGACTTAAAAGGCCAACTGATATTATTTGTGCCACTGCATACCTAGGAGGATATTTTGCTGCCCACACAACCTGTCTGTTAAGAGGAGGGTTTCATCACCCAGAGGACTTGTTATGGAAAAAGCTGGTCTCAAAGCACTAACCCCAAAGAGGAACCTGCATGCTGATTGTCCAACACCATGATTTCCTTCCTGGAGCCCATGCAGACACATTCTCATTCTCAGCCAGATTCATTCCATGCCCATACATGGAGGCTGGCTGCTCCTCCTGCTTTTGGGTAACTCACTTGAAGAAAAATGAGAGCTGAGCCAGGGAATACTGGATTCTGGTCTGAATTCTAGATTCTGTGGCACTCACATCTCTGTTTCTGGAGCCTTAAAAAACAAACTAAAGCAAAATTTTTAAAACTGAAGGAGCCGAGGCTTTGGTTAGAACATTTTCTAATCTCAATTGGTCTGTTCTTCAAAATATAGAAACTCCAGACATAATGGTATTACTCTTCCACCAAAGATGTTGCCATGGATATTTGGTGGGTGAGAAGATGTGTACACATCGGCAGGCACACATTCCTCTAGAGTGCCTGCAAAGCTTGTGGAGATTTTGATTTGAAATGAGTTTCCTTCTGGAGAGAAATTCTATGGTCAAGACAGAAATAAGGATAAAGGGCGAAGCCCAATTCCTAGCTACTCCCAAAGGGTCAAAGGGGAAGAGGCATGGAACCTTGCAACAGAAAACAGGAGGCAAGACAAGCAATTAGACTGAGAATGTAAACAAAATGCTAAGTATTCAGGGGGAGCTGTAATTGGGCATCGAGAGTGGAACAGGCCAAATGAGAAGACTGATGTTGGTGAGATTCCATGCTACACACACACACACACACACACACACACACACACCTTCCAACCCAATCACTTCTGGCCTCAAGTTCTGTAGTCTTTCAACACCTCTTATTTAGAATTCATATAGATGTTTGTCCTAGACACAATGGAGCTGTGGGAAATAATCCTAGTTCCCCAAAACAATGTTTAAGAGAAAAAGAATTCACAGATTTATAGAAGATCTCAAAGGTCTAGCTTCCCACCAATTCCCTGGAATACTGGTTGAGATAACTGTCTTCCACCCCCTTTACTATTTCTTCCCAGTTCTTCCTCTGCTTAGTGAAGGAGTCAAGGGGTGGATGGGAAGAGATTCAACCCTCCTTCACTACATGTCATACTATTACTTTCAATACTTTATTTAAATGATTGTTTATGTTTCTATTATGCTATTTGAAATTACTATTGAAGTTTATAGCCATGTAAAATGATTTTAGTACAAAGCCTATGAGTATGTCTGAAGACATAGAGAGGAAACCAACCACAAGGGAGATATTTCCCCCAACACAGGCTGACATTGGGGGCAACAAGGAGACTAGAAAAGGGACTTTTACATTCAGTAGGATCCCAGGGCCTATCCATCCCATAGACTACCTTTTGAATCCAGAGGAAAAAAGTTTTTTTTAATTTTTTTTTATTAATTTGTTAGTTTAGTGTTAGTTGACAAGATTCAATTCCATAGTTCCTTGATTTTCAAATTTCCTTTCCCTCCCTCCCCCCACCCCCCACGACCGAATATAATCCAGTATAGGATCTGCAAATATATTCATATTAGACATTAGTCCAATTACAAAGGCATATTGTACTAGGTGGGATGAAAAATGGTAAAGAAGAAATAAAACCAAACAATGAAAAGAAAAAGATCAATTAGTTTTCTTCCATCAGGATTCAGGCTCTGTTCTTTCTAGTTATGTCTCTGGATGTCTTTCTTTCATGAGTCTTTCGGGATTGACTTATATCACTGCATTGCTGAGAAGAGTCCAGTCTGTCATAGTTGGTCATCACACATATGTTGTGTCTGTGATTGTATACAATTTTCTCCTGATTCTACTCTTCTCACTCAGCATCAGTTTGTATAAGCCTCTCCAGGTAAATATGAAAAGCGTCTCCTCCTCGTTTCTTATAGCACAATAATATTCCATTACATTCATATACCACAACTTGTTTAGCCATTCCTCAATTGATGGGTACCCCTTTAATTTCCATTTCTTTGCAACCATGAAAAGAGCTGCTATAAATATTTTTGTACATATGGGTCTTCCCAGAGGAAAAATTAATGAAGAAATGAGCCTGTAGCAACAAGAAGTGGAAATAGATGTATTTTTTTCAGATAATCACTCCTTGCCTATAAGACCTCCATCCCCACCTGGCTAAAATAACCATCTTCTACATGTTTAGCCTCATGTGGCAATAGTAAGAGTGCTGAATTTAGAGTTAAAACACTTGGATTTGAATCCCAGCTCTGCCTTTACTAACTTGAAGATTTTCCACTATGGGCATCAGTTTCCCAAGCTATCAAATGAGAGAGTTGGACTAATTGGTCTCCTTCTCTACCCCAGGATGCCTTTATCCACCAAGCTTCTGATTACATTTCTCAAGCAGGGCCCAAACTCAGACTAAAGTGACATCCACATACATTTCTTTTGAGAAAAAAAAATAGACTGTTTACTTCTGCCTTTTATTCCAAAAAGTCTTTGTGCTGTGAGAAATCAATCCCCCCTACTGCTCCGAGGCAGGTGTGAAGATGTGAAAATAATAGTGCCTTGCTTTAGAATAGCCAGAGATTTCCATTTGACATTCTCCTCTCTCAGCAGGCAAGCTGCTCCATCCCCAGCCCTTCTCCCCATAATTCTTGCCCTGGCTCCACCAGGCTGCTTGGACACTGCTTTTCTGAGCTCTGACCAAGACTGCTACTGGCTGGAAACTCAGAACAGTCAAGAGGAAAGGATGGGCAGAGGAAAAAGGTTCTCCCCAGGAGAGAAGCGGCAGGGTCTTCTGCCATGCTTCCAGGATGCAGGGCCCTGACCACAGGTGCAAGTGAGAAAGGAGACAGTGTGGAAGGGAGGTGGCCTTGATGCTGAAATCTTTCAAAGTTCCTGCTTGTGAATGGCATCCCTCGGTTTGTAGGCAGTCCCAAACATGGAAGAAACCATTGACATGATCTGCAACCACTTAAAAGGGTACCATCAGTGGAAGGAGAACTTGATCTGGAGTTGGGGAACCTGGCTTTGAATCCCCACTTTGACACTTGCTATAAACATACATCACATAATATACACATACCGTTAGTGTAAAAGCAAAGACACAGAAAACAAACCCAAACAAGGCACAAGTAACTAAATTAAAGGCTTTAGGTGAAATGCTCCCACAGAATCCACTTACCTACTTTGTATCTCTCTCATAGTCCCTTGACAATGAATGTGCATTTATTATGTACCTACTATATACCAAGCACAGTGCTAAACTCTGGGGATCCAAAGTGGATGGTAACAGACAGCCTCTGCCTTCAAAGAGTTCTCAGGCTAATGGGAGAGGCTCCATTTAAAAAAAGAAGTAGATGGAAGGTACTCTGAAGTGGGAAGCCATTGGCAGCTGAGGGATAGTGTCGGGGATTCAAGCTAGGATGTGAAGGAAACCAGGGAAACAAGGAGGCAGAGGGGAGAAAGGAGGACATGAGGATGGAGACAAAATGTCACGTTCAAGGAACAGGAAGAGTCTCAAGATGCCGAGAAGATGCAACGTCCTGCACACCCGTGGCTTACTCCCAAAGAACTGTCCCAGTGTCATGTATAAAGTGAAGAAAGTTATATTCACACTGCCCATCCAACACGGACGGCAGGAGGAGCACATTAAAGTGCCATCATAGAGAGATGAGTTGTTGCTCCGTATTCTTGTGCAGTTCTCACATTCCCTGTCCTAAGGCCCCTCCCAGCTCTGATCTATCATCTATCATCTACAATAAAAACATTCCAGGAATCACTGGTTTTCTGGTCTCTCTTAACTATGGCCAGACATCTCCCTGGGAATATTCCTTCTCAAACATCAGCTCTCATAAAAGATACCCAAAAGCTAAATCTTAATCACATAAATGTGTTTTTAGGATAAATAACACACAGGCTGAATTAAAAGCATCCATCTGTCCCCATGTAATTATCACAGGGCCTTGCTCCAATTATGGAATGATCAATTCAGCAGACTAAGCTTTATCTTGCTTTGAGATTCAGTAATTTATTGTCATTGCCCATTCAGGGGAATTTCTTCACAGATTTTACTGGTTAGAGATTTATTCTAAAATGATAGTATCACTCTCAGAATCAAAGAATTAAATTTTCTCTGAGTTGGAAGTGTTGACAGGCTGCTGGCTGAGAAGCTTGTGAAACACATACTGAGACTGTGATAATGGTCCCAAGGGGCTTGTCTGACTGTTGGACTCATCCCAGATGGACAAAGACGAGCTTTGGGAAACACTAGAGAAAAGTCACTCAAGAAGGTGATGTCAGGATTTCCCTGAAGACCCTGTTGTTTTCTTCCCTTGAGAAAGGTCACCTCGACCACTAAATCCTTGGATTAAAATGAAGACATAATAGGCATTTTCCCCTGTCTCCCTCTCCCCTTTCCTCCACCCTAGGTCATCCAGCAACTTCTTTCTCCTCCCCTTCACTGTTTGAGTCCTTGAGGAAATTGTCTGGACCCCACTGCCTCTATGATTTCAACATCTAGTCTCTAGTTAGCCTTCTGCTCCCCCTGCCCAATCTAATGAAATTGCTCTATCGAAGAAGGTGCCTGGTGACCTTTTTTCAGTCTTCATTGTTCTTGATCCATCTGTAGCTTTCAAGACCATTGGCCAGTCCTTTCTACTTGCTTCTTGTAGTTGCTCTCCTCTTCAGAGATAGCATACTATACTCTTCCTTCTTCTCTAGAGGCATCTCTTTCTCTTTTGTAGCCTTCTCCTCTTCTCCCCAGAACATTTTAAGGTGGACAACAGCAATAGCCCTTTAAGGTTTGCAGAGAGTTTTTCATAATCCTCTCTCTTGTCTCTCACCAAAACCCACTGACAATCATCATTTCACAGATCAGAGGGCCGTAGATCTAGGGCTGAAAAGAACCTCGAAGACCCTTCCTTTTATAGAATAGGAAAATGAGGCTCAGACCAGTGGAGTTGTTTGTGCTAAGTTACACAGGCATTCATTGTTGTTCAGTCAGGTCTGCACACTGGTCTCTTCTACCCACCATCTCTGTCTGTCCAACTTCACGTCCATTGCTTCCATGACACTATGTATCCCCTTTTCCTTTTGTTTTCAATCTTTCCCAACAACAGGATCTTTTCTAATCAGTCCTGTCTTCTTATTAGGTGGCCAAAGTAATTAAGCTTCAGCCTCAGTATTTGATCTTGATTAATCAATGACCAACCTGAATTAATTTATTTAAGTATTGACTGATTTGATCTCCTTGCTATCCAATGAACTCTCAAAAGTTTTTTTTTCAGCACCACAGTTTGCAAATTCAGCTTTCTTTATCCTCCAATTAATTAAATGTATGGCTGTGAGAGTTGGACTAGACAAAGCTATAATATTTAAAGAAGGACTGAACCTAGGTCTTCCTGACCAGGTCCTACTCTCTGTATCAAACTGGATGCTCCCCAAACTTCTGGCCTTCTTTCTTTTATTTTCTCCACTGACCATTTAATTCACTTCACTGGCTTCAACAGTCTCCTCCATGCTGACGACTCCCAAATATTTATCTAGAGCCTTGACCTAACTTAACGTGGGATCAGAGATTTAGAGTTGGAAGGGACCTCAGCGATCATTCAGTTTAACATTCTTTTTGTAGCTAAACTGTTACCCAGACCAGGGAAAGGACTTGTCCAAGGTCACACAGCAGAGATCCAGGGCCTCTGGATCTACCCCTTCTACTGCACTGCCTCTGAACTCCATGTCAGCTCCCAGCTCTGACATTTCCTGTTCTAAGACCCTTCCCTCTTCAGATATCCTATGCTCAAAGGTCCCAGTGCACTTTGTCAGCTGCCACAAGCGTCTCTTCCTGGGCCTGGTGAGCAGAAGGACTCAGCCTTCAGAGCTCCCCATTGACAGACTGTCAGAGATTCTAGCTTCCACTGTCAGTGAGCATCTTATCAGAGCACAAACGCTCCTGAATGGCAGCAGTTCAGATGCCTGCTGGGCTTCCACCCAATTAAAACTACAACAATGGTAACCCTAACAGTCCCTCACATTCTTCCAGCTCTTAACTTTTCAAAGCTCTCCAGAACCCAGAATTTCCTGTTCATCCTCAAACCAAGCCCTTGGGCTAAATAGGCCAAGCACCCTTAGATCCTTTCTTTCATTAACCAAACATCCTGAAACCATTGAGGGTCCCCTGCCAGAGACAGGAAGAGGAAAACAAGAGAAGTCATGTCCTCAATGGGGTTACAGACTACCAGGAGGAACTGGACAAGGAAAAAATCACAAACAGCAGACAAGTGAATTGCAGAAGCCAGAATTGGATTTAGATGTCCGACCTCCGAGATGACACCAAAACTGCCTTTCCCAGAACCTAGATTGGTGGAAGATTAGACCTGGGATCGATCTGAAACATCATTGAATCCAAAGTTCAAATTGCTCACAAACCCCGCTCTGCCATTCAGAGCAGAAACGGCTTCATGATTTGTCTTTGTGGGCCCAAAGCCCAGCCCCCAGGGAGTGCTGACCAAAGAAATCGTGACGGGAAAGTTCATTTATTTCTGTACCCAAACTGTTACCAGGTAGAAACCCTTAATGAGCCCACTTCAATGAATAGACAAACTGGCTTATAATTAGCATGTCAACTCTATGCAAATGATATCATTGAAGTGCTAGGGAAAATAAATACATGAGTAAATGAATGGAAGGAGAAAGAGAGAGAGGGAGGGAGGGAGGGAGGAAGGAAGGAAAGAAGGAAGGAAGAGAGGGAGGAAGGGAGGGAGGAAGGGAGGGAGGGATGAAGGAAGGAGGGAGAGGAAGAAGGGAGGGAGGGAGGAAGGAAGGGGAGGGAGGGAAGGAAGGGAGGGAGGAAGGAAGGGAGGGAGGGAAGGAAGGAGGGAGGAAGGAAGGAAGGAAGGAAGGAAGGAAGGAAGGAAGGAAGGGAGGAAGGAAGGAAGGAAGGAAGAGAGGAGGAAGGAAGGAAGGAAGAAGGAAGGAAGGAAGGAAGGAAGAGAGGGAGGAAGGGGAGGGAGGGAGGAAGGAAGGAAGGAAGGAAGAGAGGGATGGAGGGAGGAAGGAAGGGAGGGAGGGAGGAAGGAAGGGAGGGAGGAAGGAAGGGAGGGAGGGAAGAAGGAGGGAGGAAGGAAGGAAGGAAGGAAGGAAGGAAGGAAGGAAGGAAGGGAGGAAGGGAGGAAGGAAGGGAGGGAGGAAGGAGTGAGGGAGGAAAGGAGGACGGAAGGGAGGGAGGGAGGGAGGAAGGAAAGGAGGGAGGGAGGAAGGGAGGGAGGGAGGGAGGGAGGAAGGAAGGAAGGGAGGGAGGGAGGGAGGGAGGGAGGATTGATAAATAAATAGTGATCAGTTGGCTGTAGTTGAGTCTAACCAAATCACCTCGCCTTGACCAGGCATTCCTCAAGCCCTAGCTCTCTTCATTTTTTATCAAGATGCTCAGAGACTAGGTCTTGCAGCCTGGCTCCGTTGCTTCGTCGGGCTGTGATCCTGACAATTCTGAGCTTCAGTTTCCTCACTGGTAAAATGGGGATAGTAATTCCTCCCCTAGCTATGCAGTTTGCAGCGCTCTTGTTGGGGGTGGAGGGGATGGAGTGCTTTGAAATAATTTAAATGCTAGAGAAATCAGTAATGGGCATGAGGCCACTGTGGCCCCACTGAAGCCCCCTTCCACTCACCTCCAAGTATCTTCTCTTGGTAATTTCCATCATTTCACATTCATGGAGGAGGAGGGGAATAGTAGACAAATTGGAATGGGGAATGGAAAAGAATGGAATTCTTTTTCTAAGCCTCAAAAAGACTCATTGGTCAAAACTGACCATATGGGAGTAGACAAAGGGCATGTTGTTTACATAATATGGGAAAGAAGTAAATGGAATTCAATAACTCACACTGTGCTTGTAGTAAGGCTGGAAATTATGAGTTGAGACAGATGGGTTGAAAGGTCATCATCTCTATCCAAGGGAACCCTTTGGCCACCAGATTGGCTGGGCTGGATGTTGTAAGTAGCTCTGGTGTTATTGTTGCTGTTATCCAGTCACATCTGACTCTCTCTGACCCTATTTGGGGTTTACTTGTCAAAGATACTGGAGTGCTTTGCCATCTCCTTCTCCAGTTTATTTGACAGATAAGGGAACTGAAGCAAACAGGGTGAAGTGACCTGCCCAGGATCACACAGCTAGTAGGCATCTGAGGCCAGATTTGAACTCACAAAGATAAGTCTTCTGAATTTCAGGTCCAGCATTCTGTCCATTGTTGCTCCTGGTTCTAGTAAACTCCTTCTAAGAATTAAAACACTTTTCTGAGGAAAAGAGATAAGGTAAAGGCCAGAGCAACTGCCCAGGAAGAGTAACAGCTGATGAAATCAACAGAGCCTCAATGGGAAGGAGAAATTTGATGGTGTGAACGAACCAGGGTTGGGGAGAAAAAAACAATAATGCTGCCTGGACCTGGAGGCGATGAACAGTGCCCCCTCCCAGACAGAAGAGCCTTTAGAAACAACTGACAACACAGAACAGATTTGCTGAGTTTTGTTTTTTTTTTCCAAAGGGAGCTACAGCAAAAGTCTGACTTCTTTTCTTGTGGAAACAAAAGGCTTCTTGCAAGAAGAGGATGCTGAAGGGGAAGACATCTCAGTGCAGCAGGGAGCTCCAGAAGGGAGTGCTGATGCAAAGAGAGGAAGAAGGCACAGATCCACCACAAAGCAAGCAGAGCCCATCCAGGTCCCAGTCTGCACTGGCACTGTGAGTCCTGTGGGCTCTTCAGAGCTGGGGAAGGTGAGGGGACTGACTTTTCAATGATCTCATATTATTGCCCTAAACAAAAGTGTTCTCAACAAGAGGGTAATACTATAAGGCAGTCACAATTACATTGGAGCCTCAAGAAAGAGTGACCCATCACAGGGAAAATTTTCTTGATTGTCTATGGGTCTCTGACTAAATTCTTTCTGTTTGTTTTCACTTAGACAAATAAAACCTGTTCTGTGTTTGAATGTCTCAAAATCCTACTGCTTATAGATAAGCCGTGGGTCTTTTGGAGAGAGCAAAACAAATTATGGGGCAGTTAGGTGGTGCCATAGTACATAGAGTGCTGGGCAAGAAGTCAAGAAGTCTCATCTCCCTGAATTCAAATCTGACCTCAGACACTAGCTGGGCAAGTCACTTAGCCTTGTTTGCCTCAGTTTCCTTATCTGTCAAAGAGCTGGAGGAGGAAATGGCAAATGCTCCAGCATCTCTGTCAAGAAAACCCCAAACGGGATCATGGAGAGTTGAACATGACTGAAAAACAAGTAAACAACAAAACAAGCTATGTCTATCTATGCCTCGTCCAGGAAGGCCTGGGTGAGGGTACATGAAAGAGAAATTTAATGAGAGGTTCTCCTAAGACCTTAGGTGGGCAGCCCGTGGGAGCTCAGAGCTATTGTTCTGAGTTGAGTTGAACTGCCATGATGAACAGGCATGCCTTCACTATGGAAGCAACCAAAATGGGAAGGAGGGGAAGGGTCAGGGAGAGACCCAGCTGTCAGCAGCCTCCCTCAGAGCCTCCTGGAAGGCAAAGCATCTTCCAGTCAGTCGAATTTGTTGGAAGCAACTGTCAGCAAAGGGGGGAAAGCCTTCTTTCTCTTTTTTCTCACCAAAGGGAGTTAACACTAAAAAGCTCAGACAAATCCCTGACTCCTTGTGGAAGCAAAAGGCTTGTTACAAGAAGGAAAAAATCCTTCACTGTGAAACATTCTCCCCTTTTTCCTCAGCTGCTAAGAGGAACGGCCCCAAGTTGAGCTCCCCCCCCACCATATCCACTCCCTTTCAGCTTAGCTCCACGACTTGAACAGAGTAATATTGTCAATATTACTCTTACATTGATAATAATCATGAGACTTACTCCAGATCACATTCCCTGTTCTAAGATCCCTCCTAGCTCTGCCATCCCCTGTTCTCAGGCCCCTCCCAGCTCTGACTCCTCTGTTCTCAGGTCCCTCCCAGACCTGACATTCCCTGTTCTAAGATCCTTCCCCCCTTCACATTCTGAAGTGATAATTGCTATCATGATCCAGGGCATTGGCATCACTCTGGGAAGCACAACCTTGGTCCTCTGAATCCAAGCCAATATGCCCATTGTTGTACCATGTAAGAAAGCCCCATGAGATCAATTTATCAGCCCTGCTTCTCTATTTGTCCACATGCCCAAGCTTGTAACATGATGGCCTATGAGGCAGCCTGCTTGTTGTGAGACTCCTAATAACATATGTTAAGGGGCAGTGCCCCCAGGAAAGGTTTTATGCTGGCTTAGCTGTCTCCTCTCTGACACATTTTGCTGTGTCCAAAAACTCCACAGGCTGTCACATTTCCTCCTTGGGAAAACACTGACATTTTTGCTCCACCACACCAGTCTTTCCTTGGAGACAACAAACCCAGTGGCCTCTCAGAGTGATGCCCAGAGTTGAGTACATAAGACATTGGCAAAGGGTGATAATGAAAAAACATGAGAGAAGAAAGGAAGGAATCTAATTAAGGCTGCCCAACTACACATCTCATTAGTGTTTATCCTCTTGGAATCCCACAGAGTGTAGTAGAAGAAGGGGGATGGTGTTAGAGTCAAGTCTCAGATCAGCCTCTGAGGAGCTGTGCAACTTTGGTAAGTGACTGAAGGTCTCTGGGCCTTGGTTTCTTCATTTGCTAAAAGAAACAGTTGGCATGTTACTACGTGAGGAGTGCTGAATTGAGAGCAGACCTATTTGTCTTCAAATCTTATCTCTTCCTTCCACACACTGCCTGTGTGACCTTGACCAAGTCACTTAGACCTCTTGGAGCCTCAGTTTCCTCATCTGTAATACAAGGACCCTTTAGCCCTCAAGCTCGGATATTATGATTCTTCCTCTTCTCTTTGTAGGCTCTTTCTCTTAAGACCTAGCACTGTCCCTGGACACAGAGTTGGCATTTAATGATTGCTGAGGATTGCTTGATTGATTGGCAAATGCATCACACAAGCCAGGGGCATGGTCTTTCTACCAGATGGCATAATTAAATCTACTCTTAAAGGGACTTCTCTCTCCAACTGGGTCTCCTTTAACTATGGATAAAGCAGGCAACCAGCTCCCTATGTGGTTGTGATTTTAAGGGCACCAGATTTCAGCAACCCTGTTTTTCCAGGTTCTGTTGTCTGTAACCCCAGAGCACAGATGCCCCTGGTGATTTGGAGATGGAGCTGAGAGAAGGTTGTAAACAAGCTTCCCCTGGGTCCCCAGAGGCTTTAGGCCCACCTACAGATTAGCTGGGTACTCCACCTGGAGGCCACAAGGCAGATGCTCCATACAGGAGGCCTGGGGGTTCCCCTGGGGCTGGTGACTGAACAGCCTCTCCCCAGCACCATCAGAAGATAATTTCAGAAAGATGGGCTGTGTCTGTAGAGAGCTAAGGGGCTCACTTAGGATTCGAAATCCACATCAGCCCTTCAGTGGGTAAAGATTAGCCCAGCCTGGTGCAGTCTGGTTCTTGTAAGGGAGGGAGGTCAGCACCTTGGTCCAAGGGAGATGGGATTCACTGGATTTGATGCTGGGAGAGCAGGGATCTAGGAGGGCTTCTGCTGACCTCTGTGCTTCTGGGTCTGGGCCAGTATATTCCCCAGGTCATTTGGCTTATGTCCCCAGGTGAGTGGGCCCCAGAGATGAAATCCTGTTGGGAGGCAGCCTGCAGCTGTTTCCTCATGTACAAAATGAAAGACTGAGCTAGCTGGCTTCTCCAATGCCCTCTGATTCTAAATCTGTGATTCTGTGAGTCCTAAACATGCCCATTAAAAAGCAGAAATCCCTCAAGGGGGCTCACGTATCAGCCATCTGATTAATTTAGCCTGTCTGATTTATCTGATCATCTGTCTGTCTCTTAGAGTGAAAGGGACAGGGTCCTGGGAATCCCAGCATTGGAGAATCTCAGAAGAGTCCTCCTCTCCTGATAGCTTTGCTTCCTTCATTCTGGCCTTTCATAACCAGATCCCCAGAGCCCTCACCCTCCCAGTGCCCTCCAGTTTGCTGATATGTGATGCCTCTCCTCCCCTCCCTTCTCCTCCCCCCTCCTCCCCCCTCCTCTCCTCTTCTCTCCTCTCCTCTCCTTTCCTCTCCTTCCCTCCATTCTCCTCTCCTCTCCTCCCCTCCCTCCTCCTCTCCTCTCCTCTCCTCCCCTCCCTTCTCCTCTCTTCTCCTCTCCTCTCCTTTCCTCCTCTTCCCCTTTTCCCCTCTCCTCCTCCCTCCTCTCCCCTCTTTCCTCCTTTCCTCCCCTCCTCTTCTCTTCCCTTCCTTTCCCCCCTCTCCCATACCTTATCAACTCCCATGAATTTAATTATCGCCTTTATGCTGTTAACTCCCAGACCTACATATTCAACCCCATCTGACCCCGAGCTTGAGATCCACATCTCCAGTTGCCCATTGAACATTGAAAACACAATTTCCCAGGGAAATCTCAGACTTAACAAGTCTAAAATGGAACTCATTCTCTATCTAGCCTCCAAACCTCCCCTTCCTCCACATCCCCTATTTCTGTCAAAGGCACCACCATCCTTCCAGGCCCCCAGGTTCATCTCCTTGGCATTATCCTCCCTCTCCTTTACCCAAGATATTCAGTCAGTGTCAAATCTTGGTCCAGTCTCAACTACATACAGCCTATCTTGTCTTAGTCATTTCCCCTCTTTGAGTCTCAGTTTTCCTGTTTATAGAATGAGGGGGTGACACTAGATGGTCTCTGAGGCCCCTTCTAGACTTAGGGTCCTATGGTCCTAAGTCACTTACCTTCTGTGGGCCTCAATTTTCTCATCTACAAAATGAGGGGGTTGAACCATATGGACACCTGATGACCTCTCCACTCCTAGATCTATGATTCCGTGATTCTTCTTTGTAGAAAAGACAAGAAAGGAGAAATAACCTGTCCACTCACACACCCCAATGGGGACCCAGGTATCCTGACTCATGCTTTTTTTTTTTTTCAGTATTTATGTTGTCCAGGTCCTTTAAAGCATCTTGTGAATCCTAGGACCCCGGGATGCTGCCGTGGAAAATATGATTTTTATGCAAATTCTCCCCAATATTGACTTCCAACATGCTCTGAGGCAGACATTCATTTTCTGTGTCTCTGGTCATGAAGAGGAAGTTGGGAGATGCTTTTGATTGCTCTGACTTAGGTTCTCCCCTGAGATAGCAGCTCTAGTCCCTTTTTGTGAGCAGTCAGTCACTCTGAAGGTTTTTTTCTCTTTTCATTTTAATCACACTCCCTGGGACTCATCATGGCTCATGGCTGCAGCCCCAGCCCTCTTTGTCACTCGGGTCATTTCCTGCCAAAGCCCCTGTGGCCTGCTCTGTCTGATAAAGCTCCAATGATGCCAGTGGGCTTAGGTGCAGACATTTATGAGAGGAGGCTGTGCACCCCTGCCAATGCCCCCACCAAAGCAGGAGAAGAGCCATAATATCACCTCTCTAGAGCTGGAAGGAACGCCACAGGCTATGTAGTCACTCACCCCACCCCTATATTTTACAGATGAGGAAAGTGAGGCCTAAGGAGGTGATTTAGAGATGGAATAGGCCTTGGAGTTTTTCAGTCCAATATCCCCACTTCATAGATGAAGACATTGAGGCCCACAAGAGTGAAGTGATGCAGTTAAAGTTGTAAGCACAACACAGGATTTGAACTCATGTCATTGGACTCAAGTCAGTTTGCTTTCCAATACTCCCTCTGGCTCCCTTACTAAGATGAATTCAGACCTGGTGAATTATACATTATTCTTCTGTACTTTCTTCTTTCATCAATATGTCAGTCATCAATGTGAGTGCTCCTTCCAATGGAGGAAAACCCAAGGTAGCGTAGGTAGCCCATCCCTACCTCCTCTTGGCTGTGGCCTCCCAACTAGGCTCCAGAAAGTATCTACAGGACATGTCAACATTCTGGATGGGTGTTCTCTCTCTCTCTCTCTCTCTCTCTCTCTCTCTCTCTCTCTCTCTCTCTCTCTCTCTCTCTCTGTCTCTCTCTCTCTCTCTCTCTTTCCCCTCTGCATCTGTATCTCTGTTTCTCCCTCTCTCTTTGTCTCTGTCTCTCTCTGTCTCTGTGTCTCTGTCTCTGTCTCTCTCTGTCCCTGTCTCTCTGTCTCTGTCTTTCTGTCTGTCTGTTTCTCTCTCTCTATCTGTCTCTGTCTTTGTCTCTGTCTCTGTCTCTCTCTCTCTCTCTCTGTCTCTCTCTGTCTCTCTCTCTCTCTCTCTCTCTCTCTCTCTCTCTCTCTCTCTCTCTCTCTCTCTCCCCAACTTGCTCACTTCTCTTTCTGGCCTTTGTCCTTTAGAATATCTTTAACATGTACCAATCATCCTTGGTAGTAAGTCCCAGTTTCCTTACTCCTACTGGTGCCTCTCCTTGGAGGTCCCCTGGAATTTTGATTCTTCAGAGATTGTGGTTTCCTGGGATTTGTGGTCAGGAAGTATCCATTGAGAAAAGGGTGGTGCTGAAAAGACATGTTTCTAAAACACTGAGCAATGAGAGAGACTGCTTTCTTCAGAATCAGTTCTGGACCCAATTCACTGTTAGCCGCATTTGACCTTTATCCAAACCATCATGATGGCACTTACATTCACCTAGTCTAGGGATTCCTCACCTCTTCTGTGTCATAGACCCGAGAGGCAATTGGTCTAGTGAAGCCTATGGAGCCCCTTTTAGAATTATGCTTTTAAATGTGTAAAATAAAATACAAAAAAGCTACATAGGAAATCAACCACATTGAAATAAATCCATCGACATTGTTTTAAAATTTTCCAGATCTCAGATTAAGAAGCCCTGATCTAAAGGTTCCCAATTCACAGGAAACTTTGCTCAAGATCTGTATGAGGTAAGGAAGGCTACTATTGTCACCCCCATTTTAGGTGGATATTGGTAGGTTGTGGCAAGTAACCAGCAACAACTTACATGCAGAAAGTGGTATCAACTAGATCCCGTAGGGCACATGAGCCTGGAAAGGAGATGGGATGGTCATTAGTACAGATTCAGGATAACAGAGGGACAGCCCAAGGGCTCCACTGGTATCCACAAAAATATGTTATTGAAAATATAAGCACAATACTAGCTGTTACCACATTGGCCCCAGTGAGGTAATACCCTTCCACCATCTTCAAAGATTCAGGAATCTCGAAATTATCAGGTTCCCTTAATTACCCTTCTGTCAGCTGTTCATAAAACACTTAACAGCTCTAACCACATGTTGGGAAAAGATTTCTGGATTTGTGCTGAACCCCAGCCTTCTTTCTATGTAGGGGTGGCACTAAATGCCTCAGTCACCCCTATGTCCAACGCAGAGAATTGTGATTGGGACCACCCAAGGCTGTCCCTCGGGGATGTACAGGGAGCAGGTTTCTGCCTCCTGTCATCCAGCACCCCTTTATCCAGCTCTCGGTATAGCTCAAGTTGTGGGCAAATCCACGAGATTCAGGTCTCTAGCTCAGAGTTCTTCCCTGCCCCTCTAGGAGCCTGGTGGGCATGCCACAATGGCCTTACCCAGTGTGTCTCTGCTACAGTGTTCCTCAGACAACAACACACTGAGGGCCCCCTGTGTATCCTAGTGGCCATAATTCCCCGGGTCACCATTCTCCCAAGGTTGGCATTACTTTTCCCAGAAGGGCAACTGAGCCAACACCAAAGGTAGGCAGTACCACACCTCATTCCCATCTCAGTGGGCTTGGGTCTTGTGGGTTCTGCAGTGACTGGGATGGCAGCCTTGATTAAGGGGGAGGCCAACTATCAGGCCTTACACAGGCCTTACAATATTTACACAAGTAAATATTGACCTCTCCCACATAGAGCAGTTCATCTCAGCCCTGGAAAGACAGGTGGACTCTGTGGCATAGGTGGCTCTTCAGAACCGCAGAGGCCTTGACCTTCTTAAACTGGGTGGCTTGTGTGCAGTCCTTGGTGAGGCTTGTTGCTTCTATGCAAACAATTCTGGAGTGCTGAGGGAGAGTCTGAAGTTGGTAAGCCAGAATATTGCTAATAAACAGAGGGAGCTGGAAAAATTCTGAGAATGGGTATCAGTCCCTGTTCCCCTGGAACATCCCTCTAACTCACTAAATTGATATCAGCCTTGGTATTAGTATTGGTATTAGCCTCTCCTCCTCCTGATCATAGCCCTAACTGTAGGACCCTATCTCATTAATTGCTTTCTACAATTTGTCAAATCCCCTGTTAACTCCATTAATGTTAATTATCAGGGACCTCACCCCCCTCCATCCTTTAGGAACAGAACTGGTAACCTAGATGTGACCCCAGAAATGTCAAAGGTTTGACATACCCACTAGAAAGAGTAGGGAATATTGGACACTACTGCACTTTGCCCTTCCCTTCATTGATTTGTAAAGCAGAGAACTCCACCTTCCTCTCCCTTAATTGATCTGTAAACAGGCAGGACCCCCACCCCTTGCTTTCCCCTGATTGATCTGTGGGTGGTAGTCCCAGCCTGGGTTTCACACTGGCAGGAAATTCAAATGTAATAGAACCTCTATAAAACTGGCACAATGTCTGTGCCAAAGCACTGTCTGATTTGGGTATGTACCCCGAGAGTCCCGTGGTAATAAAATCCACTTTTTAAATTAAAAAAGTAAAGAAAATATAAGAAAGGAAAGCCCCCTCAACAACCTCCACCCCTTTTTGAAGATTTAAGGAATAATGAGCAAGAATCATGAGGATAAGAAGGCAAAAAGGGGCTGCCCCCTGAACTAGTGGAAGGAGGAGCCCACTACTAAGATCATGGATCCTTCACAGCATTTTACAGATGAGGGAGAGGAGATTCAGAGAGCTAAGGGCACTTCCCCAAGGTCACACAGCAATTTAGCAGCAGAGCAAGGCTTCTCATTCTGGTCTGCTAACTCCAAGTTTAGGGCTTTTTTCCACTGTTCTTTACTGCTGCATATTGATGGACTATTAGTCTGAAGCTGATGGAGAATGGGCCCTTCTGCATCTCTTTGTCACAGCCACAGATCCATGCCAGGACTCTGGAGAGCTCCAATTACTCCAATCTCTTGTCCTCAGCATGGCCCTACCTCTTCTTGTCCTGGTAACTAGACTGAAACATTGCTTGGACTTTTCCATAAAAATTCATCTTCTGAAGAAACGAAGGAAAGTCCAGTGATCTTGTTGAGCCTGGCTGGGTTATAAAGTGATTAGGCTAATAAGAGTCCAGCCCAAGAAGCCTGAGCAGTGCCTTGGGCTAACCAGTCCCAGACCTATCTAGAATTATGGAAGCCAGGAATTGGAAAGACCCTTAGAATTCAGTCTTTGGACAACACACAGTCCCTGCTCTCATGGAATTTACAGTCTCCCAGGAGGATCATAGAATTACTGAGGGATTACAGAATGACAGCCCTAGGAGGTCTTCAGAAGCCAACCTCCTCAATTTACAGAAGAGACTGAGACCCAGAGAAAGGAAGTGACTTGCCCAAGGTCACACAGAAAGTAATAGTCAATGATCAAGATTGGAACTCAGGTCCTCTGACTCCAAGGGAGAGAAAACCCAACCAATGACACATTGTCACGGGATAAGTGCGTTAGAGACTGTGTGACATCAGGTGTTTGCTAATTGGGGATAGAAAGGAAGGCTTCCTAAATAAAAGACCAAGTGAGTGACCCATGGTCTTACATCCACACCACCCAAAATAAGCTTGCCCTCACCTGGGCTTCTGAACTAAGTTTAGCCACAGAGTTAGAGGGATGACCAGACTCTGTTGCCTCCTTCTGCCTATCAACTCGAGGGCTTTGCCATGTGGAATGAAAACAGAGAGTGGTAGAGGAAAAGTCCTTCTCAGTCCTTTAGGAAGTCACTTTATTGTCTTCTGTCTCAAAATATAATACATTTTTCCCCAAAAATCCCCAAGACAATATTTTCCTTGATTCTCCAAGTGTTGGGAATATAATCCAAATGTGTTTTTATCTCCCAAATGTAAAGTCATTAACTGTCTGAATTGATGCCCTTATTCAAATAGAGATCTATGCTCCTGGAATGTCACAGTAATCATTGTCAGGCTGACCAGCATTCAGCCTTTGCCCCAGAATGTGAATATGGAGGCCCCCATAATGGATGGGATTTGAGAACAGTCATCACTCCAGAGCACAGACACATAGACTCATAGATTATAGGCTGTCAGAACTCAGACCACACTTGGAGCAGAAAATGTCAGAGCAAAGAGGGCCCTTAGAACATAGAACATGGTGCCAGAACTGGGAAGAAGCTCAGAATAGGAAATGTCAGAACTGGAAATGACTGTGAATTCAGAAAAGGAAATGTCAGAACTGGGAGGGGCCTCAGAACAGGGGGTGGCAGAATGGGGAGGGGCCTCAGAACAGGGGATGTCAGAGCTGGGAGAGGTTTAGAACAAGAGATGTTAGACCTTAGCAAGTACTTCTCCCAGAACATCCAAATATAGTAAAAAACTAATCAGGTTTCAATATCTTCTCAACAGGAAAGGGCTAGTGTTGACCTTAACTATATAAAGAATAGATTTACTGAGCAAATTAATTAAGTAACAAGATTTCAGGGTAGAGAAGTTTAAGGTAATATGGAGAACAAAGTGTTTTTGAGCCTTTTAGAAATTTCATGTAGCTGTACAAATCAATGTTGCTTTCAGATCCTTCTCACCTACTCTGTGTCTGTCTGTCAGTCTGTCTGCCTGCATGCCTATATATCTACAGATTATTTCAGGACCTCTTCTATGAGAACCAAGATCCCTCAAAAGAGACTGGCTTGACAGTCCACATAGGAAAATGAAGAATGCCTACTGATGTGATGGCAACAGGCAGTTGGGTAGGAAACTCATTGGATTTGTTAGCCCATCACTACATTAGGCACATACATATAAATGGACAGGGATGTGGGTCCATAACTGAATGAGAGGCAGACTGAGAGATGGATCACATTTTGGAAAATACATGTTGCCTTCAATGATCCCAAGCTGCTCCCTGTCATTCAGACACAGCTTTTCCAACATCAATATGACGTTGATACTAAGTAATGTTATGTGGCCAAAAATAATGTAGCATCACAATATCCTAAGAATCAAAGTGTTGTAAGGGCATGAAATGGCAAAATAGAGGCCAGTAGTAAATGTAAGTAGGCTGTATCCCATTACAAATGATGATTTGTGTGAAAGAAGTGGCCCAAAAGATGCCACCCTGGACATATATAATTGGGAGAAGAGGTGTACCAGCCATGAAGCTGGAATGAGGAAAAGCTTGTGGACAAGCAAAGTGCCATCCTAGGAGAAATATGAGAGAGATCCACAGAACATAAAATGACCTTCAAGCCTAGCACTAAAGTCAAGTTGACCTGTGAGTAGTTTATAACCCTGAGGTATGGGGGGTGTTCATGGAGTACGTCTGGTGAGAAGGCTGCTGATCCCTTTTCAGGGCTACTAATTCATCTTTGGTGTCCATCTTTCACCCAACTCCCACCTGTGGCTCCAAGAAACTGTAGAATGAACAGTGGCCATACCATAATAAACCAGCCTGGCAGATGAGCCAAGCTTGATTGAGGGTAACCAATGGGGCTCAAACTCGTTCATGAATTAAGGGGATGTCTACCCCAAACATGTGAAGACTTCCCCCAGCAGAATGGGTAGATGAGAACAATTTGTCCCAAGGGCCAAGAAGGAAGCTGAAGAAGGCACTGTAGGGCACTTAGAGTTTGGTCAGACATCAAAGATGCTGAGGTTATCCACTGCATCCTGGGTCATCACCAGTCATCCTGACTTTTGTCTTGCTACTGGATTTCAATGATTCTTGAAGCAAGAGAGAGGTTAATGACTTTGTGCAACTCTGCCTCACTAAAATCCAATTCAAAGTCAAGAAATCACCCGTGATGTCATTGTTCCTTTTTGAAGATAAGGGATGAGCAACAATTAGAGACCCATGCTTAGGAGTTACAATTTTTAGTTTTCAAAGGTGACATGATTGCCTCTCTCTCAGTATTTCACTAGGGTGGCCAAAAAAGCCAATATATAACTAGCAACCACTTAATTACTCTAAAAACTTCAGTCTGATATCAATGAAAGGAGGTTTCCAATGGACTTCAGGAAATCTGGAATGTCTTACTGGGTCTGCCATTAACTGAGTACCCATGTAGTAATGGAAAATTGTCTTCTTTCAGGACTTTAATGTACTTATCTTCAAAATGAAGTGATTGATTCAGGTTCTCTCTAAGGTCCACCTCTTCACCCCCTAGGTCTATCATTATATGTTCTAAGATTCCTCCCAGTTCTGACGTTCTGCATTTTAAATTACATTCAAGTTCTGATCTTCTGTTCAAGATCCCACCAAAGCAGATATTCCATATTTCAATGTATCTACTATTTCTGACATTCTATATTTTAAGATCTATCCCATTTTGGACCCTCTCAGCTCTGAATTTGTATGTTCTAACATTTCATATCTTCAGTTCCTTTTACATTCTAATTTTTTCCTGGTGCCTTATGAAGCATGTTCTTTGATCATTGGCCAAAATTCTAATAACAGGAAAAATAGCAACAGGCTCTTACTTGACACAGAGTGATTTCAATTTCTCAAAGCCCCTTATCTTGTTTAACCCCCATATCACCCCCATTGAGAGGCAAGGATGTTTTGTTTTGTTTTATCTTATCTAAGATCACAGGACTGGTAAGTAACACAACTGGGCTCCACCTGAGTTCTCCTGGTTGTGATTTCTGTGCTCTCTCCACTATGTAACAAAATCCCCAAGACATCCTCAAAGTGAGATTCTGTTATGATAAGCTCAGTGCCAGAAATCACATCTCCTGCTTGCTGGCATTGGAGCTGGAGACAAAACAGAGCAAACGCCCACCTTCTCTGCAGTGACTTCAAATGTGACAAAGATGTTTTTGTCCACAGTCAGAGAAAGAGAGACTTCAAACAACACATTGTGAACCTTCCCCCTCCAAGTTCCTGGATCTTCTGGCTGTGTTGGGTGGTTAGGGAGGATTATGAGCCAATGAACCATAAGCAAGTGCATGATGTCCAGAGCTATGAAGATTCTCTTTCCTTCCACAAATAATACATGATCAGGCACTTCTCTGAGAGAGAGTGTGATTATGGGATCAAAAGGCATTTGCCCAGAATGCTCTGTAATCAGAATAATAAAGGCTTGTAACTCTGAATCTTTTGCCAAGAGATCAAAATTGCTTTGCTGTATAGAATAATCTGTTGTAAAGGGACTTGAAGCAGGAGAGCCCTCCCCTGGTTAGGCTAATTACACACATAAATTATATTGTTCTGGAGTCCTTATAGCTCTCTTGGAACTTTGGCAGCAAGTAGGAGCTGTCTGTGGTCCTGAACCATCTCTGATTTCTATCTCCAGGGGTTTCAGAGCAGATGCTCCTGGAACAATGTAGGATTTAATGCACGAGCAAAGGATGGGAAAGGTGTAACTAGACAACAACTTCTGTGAAAATAAAAATCGAAAAGTCAATATTTTAGCAGACTGCTGCATGACAGGGTAGCCAAGAAGACCAATATAATCTTAATCTGAAATTCCAATATGCTGATTCAACTCAGTCACTATTTATTAAGTACTTCTATATGAGACACTGTGCTAGTCACCAGGGATGCAAAAATGAAACAGAACTGTGACCTCATCATCACTGGAGGCCATCAAGATGAGTTTCTCTGACCATGAACTGGGGTTAATATAGGTAGAATGTATGACTTGGCTAGGAATTGCAATAAATGTCCTACAGTATACTTTAGGGCTTAAATTCTACTAATTTCAATACTCCTGATCTTAAGGCAAGGACTGATTCATTTTGTCTCTCTATCCTCAGTGCCTAGTACAAGACTGACACATAATAAGCATTGAATAAATGTTTGTTGAATGAATGGATGATGCTATGAATGAAAGCAAAGACTAATAAGGAGTTCCAGTTATCCTGAAACTAGCATCTCCTCCAGCTAACTAGAATGCACTGCTCAGAGCAATAGTTCTGGGCATAGATAATAACTTGTACTTCTTAGTAGCTGTTTTCCTGAGGCAAGGAAGGTAATTGAAATCCCCTGGTGCCTGATAGCTTTCTTTCTCTTCCTAGTATTGTGAGGGTGTTTGTATCTTCTGACCAAGGATCTCAGTGTTCTCTCAGAGAGAGTCACCATCATCTTGTCAGTAGGGTTCCATGGAGAAAGCTCTGGTGTAGGAGTTAGAATTGCACAGATATCAAGCACAGAAGATTGTTGACCAAAATATTCCTTTAACTTCCAGAGTGGGCAAATCCATTCAAACTATGATGAGGTGATCAAGACCAATAAAATCTTTCTCATTACTCTCGCCTTCCAGTATTTCCTCTCTTTAGTCCATTCTCCACAAGGTGCCAAAGTGATACTTTTAATTCAATTTTATCTTAGCTTCACTTCCAAATTCTCTGCTTCCCCACCCTACTGAGAAAGCAAGAGAGACAAAAATCTATTACTAATATGAAGTCATGCAAAACAAATTTCTGTATTAGCCATGTTCTGAAAAAGGAAGAGAAAAATATGCTTCAGTCTGTGCTATGAGTACATCAGTTTTCTGTCTGGAGGAGTATAGCATTTTTCCTCATGAGTCCTTTGGAATTGTTATAGGTCATTGTGTTAATCACAGTTTCTAAGTCTTTCACAGCTGATTACTTTTACAACTTTGCTTTTACTGTGTAAATATTCTCCTGATTTTATTCCCTTCACTTTGCATCAGTTCAGGTAAGTCTTCACAGTTTTTTTTTTCTCAAACCATCTCCATCATCATTTCTTACAGCACAATAGTGTCCATTCATCTATCACAACTTATTCAGTCAACATTTTAGTTGCTTTTTGGACACAGTTCTAAATTCCTTTCCATAATGTTTGGACTAGTTGAAAATCCACCCACAGTGCATTGGTTTCTCACATCCCCTTCTATATTTGTTGTCTTCCTTTATGTATATGTATATGTACATGTACCTGTATATGAATATGTATATAATTGTCTAAGAGATATCTCTTAGACACACACACTCTCTCTCTCTCTCTCACACACACACACACACCTGCACACACACACACCTCAAATCTTTCCCCATTCCAGACCATCCTACACACTGCTGCCAAAATAGTTTTCCTTATGTGGAGATCTGACCATATGACTTCCTACTCAACCACCTCCAGTGGCTCTCTATTGCCTCTAGGACAAAATAGGAATTCCTTTGTTTTAAAGACCTTCACAATCCAGCCCCAACCTCCCTTTCCAGCCTCATCAGATATTACTCCCCATCCTTCACTCTACATTCCAGCCAAACTGGTCTTCTCTCTGGTCTTCACACATGACACTACACCAGCCCATCTCCAAGACACTCCCTATGCCCCATACTTGGAAGTTCTACCTCAGAGTGCCTCTTTTTTTTAAGATGCAGTTCAGGGTAGGGTGGAGTCAAGATGGCGGAGTAGAAACAGGACTTCCACAGGGCTCTGGCTCCCACCTCCTCCAATTCATGTAAAAGGTAACTCTGAAGAAAGTTTGGAGCTACAGAACCCACAAAATGACACACAGAAGCTAACCTCTCACTGAGGACAGCCTGGCAGGTTGGCAGGAAGTGGCCAGCACAGTGCTCTGGGAGCCCAGCCCCAAGCAAGCTGGAGATTTTAGCCTCAGGGTGGGCCTGACCAGCCACCAGCAGGAGGGACTTCAGATCACCAACAGCTGTGGCAGTTTCCAGAATTATCAACACATAGAAGCTAAGGACAAAGTGAGAGGTCAGTGCAGTGTAGACTTTGGGATCCAGTAGTTCAGGAGTGTGATGGGCCTTTGCCTCCAGGGGTGAGAAGCGACTGAGGCACAGTGGCCCTGCAGCCACAGCCATGTGACAGCTTCAGCTCCTGGCCTGCAGATTGTAGGGGGACCAAGTGACCGGTCTGAGGGGTAATTGCTCTTGCTTTAACCTGGGGTGTGTGACCAGCTTGCCAGAGTGTGTGGAGGCTACAGAGAGGGCACCCAACTAGTACCTTCAGCAGCTGAGAAAACCCCAGAACTTGGTATGAAGCTCCCTTGTCTGGTAGCAGAGTCCTACTGTGTCAAAAAGCCCAAAAGTCAAGTAATTGAGTGGCATCATGAGAAGGCAAAGGAAGCAAAGCAAACAGAGCAACCCAACTTTACACTCCTATTTTGGGGACAAAAAGTATCAAAGCATGGAACAGGAGGAAGACAGTGAAGTCAGAACTCCTGCACCAAAAGCTTCCGAAAAAAGTATGAGCTGGTTATAGGCCATAGAGGACTTTAAGAAGGATTTTGAAAACCAAATAAGAAAAGTGGAGGAAAAAATGGGAAGAGAAATGAGAATGATGTAAGAAAATTATGAAATGAGAGTCAACAACCTGACTGAAGAAAATAACACCTTAAAAATAGACTAACTCAAATGGCAAAAGAGGTTCAAAAAGCCAATGAGGAGAAGAATGCCTTAAAAAGCCGAATTTGCCAGATGGAAAAAGAATCTCAAAAGCTCACTGAAGAGAATAATTCCTTCAGAATTAGATTGGAGCAAAAGTAAACTAGTGACTTTATGAGAAAGTAAGATACTATTAAACAGATCCAAACAAATGAAAAAATAGAAGGCAATGTGAAATATCTCACTGGGGAAACCACTGACCTGGAAAATAGATCCAGGAGAGACAATTTAAAAATTATTGGACTACCTGAAAGCCATGATAAAAACAAAAGAACTTAGAAATCATCCTTCAGGAAATTCTCAAGGACAATTGCCCTGATGTTTTAGAACCAGAGGGCAAAATAGAGGTTGAAAAAATCTACCAATCACCTCCTGAAAAAGAACCTAAAAAGAAAACTCCTAGGAATATTATAGCCAGGTTCCAGAATTCCCAGATCAAAGAGAAAATATTACAAGCAGCAAGGAAGAAACCATTTGAATATTGTGGAAACACAATCAGGATAACACAGGATCTGGCAGCTTCTACCTGAGGGATTGAAGGGCTTGGAATATGATATTCCAGAGGTCAAAGGATCTGGGATTAAAACCAAGAATCACCTACCCAGCAAAACCAAGTATCATGTTCCAAAGGAAAATATGGTCATTCAGTGGAATAGAGAGGACTTTCAAGCATTCTTGAAGAAAAAACCAGAGTCGAATAGAAAATTTGACATTCAGATACAAAAAACAAGAGAATTGTGACAAGGTAAACAGGTAAAAGAAATCATAAGGAACTTATCAAAGTTGAACTATTTACATCCCTGCAAGGAAAAATGATAATTGTAACTGATAAAACTTTCTCAGTATGAGAATAGTTGAAGGGAATAGAAATGTGTGTGTGTATATACACATATACATATATATGTCTATATAGGAGGGTATATGGACATATGAATGCATATGTGAATGTTTGTATATATGTGTACAGGTATACATAGATAGAGGGCACAGGACCAATTTAATAGGAAGAGATGATACTTAAAAGGTGAGATATTAAGAGGTGAGAGAGGAATATAATGAGAGGAGATGGGGAGAGACAGAATAGACTAATCTCATATAGAAGTTGCAAGGGAAAATGGTTACAATGGAGGGGAAGAACAGGAAAGCAAAAGGGAATGGGTCAACCTTATTCTCATTGAATTTGGCTTAGGGAGAGAATGACATACACACTAAATAGGGTATCTCACCCTGCAGGAGAGTAGTCAGGGCGGGGATGAGAGGAGCGATGATGGAAGGGAGGGCAGGCTGGAGGGAGGGAATTTGGAAGCACCCACTTTTGAAAAGGGACAGGATCAAATTAAAGAATAGAACAAGTGGGAGGTGGGATAGGAGGGAGGGAAATATAGTCAGTCTTTTACAATATATCCACGATGGAAATGTTTTGCATAGCTACACATGTACAACCTATATTGAATTGCTTATCTTCCCAGTAAAGATGGGTGACAAGGGAGGAAGGGAATGAATCTGAAATTCAAAGTTTTAAAATCAAATGTTTAAATATGTATATATATATTATATATGCTATTATTAATATTATTTTACATGTAACTGGGAAATAAGACGTACAGGCACTTGGGCATAAAGATCCACCGTGCCCTACTGAAAGTCAGAGGGGGTATGGGAGAAGATATGGGAGAGAGCATATGGAGGAGGGGATATCCATTGGGATTGCTATTTTGGGTTGGTGGGTGGGGGAAAACGGGGAGAAAATTTTAACTCAAAATCTTCTGGAAATGAATGATGTAAATTAGAAGTTAATAAAGCATTTGATTAAAAAAAAATGCATTTCAGGCAGCATGTTTTACATGAAGTCTTGCTTGATTCCCACCCCCACCCCCCAGCTGCTGTTGCCTTCTCAACTATCTTCTATTTAACTGCTTTGTTTAAATTTGTATTTCTTCACTTTATATTTGTGATAATGCTGTTTGTCTCCCACTTTAGAAGTAAGCTTCTTTTCATGAAGAATTGTTTCATTCTTTGTATTTGAGTCCCTAGAGCCTAGCACAGTTCTTGGCATGCATATATGAAATTCATATGTGAAATTATGCTTAATAAATACTTGTAGATTGAATGATATTTACTTAGTATATTTACTTATGTGTGCACTTGTTTTTCCCAATGGAATATAAACTTCCTGAGGGTACAGGCTACTTTTTTGTATCCCCAGAACAACATCTGACACATTTTTGTTGTTCTTGTTTGATCATTCCACCCATGTCTGACTCTCCATGACCCTATTTGGGGTTTTCTTAACATAGAAACTGGAGTGGTTTGCCCTTTCTTTCCCCAGCTCATTTTACAGACTAGGAAACTAAAGCAAACCAGTTGAAATGACTTCCTCAGGGTCACCCAGCTAGCCTCTGAGGCCAGATTTGAACTCAGAAAAATTAGTCTTCCTAAACTCTATCCACTGTATCACCTAGCTGCTCTCCTGACAGAGTAGATTGTTAATAAATAAATGCATGTTGGTTCACTGATTGATTTGTTTGTAGAAAGGAGAACAGAAAACCAAGACACTCTTCCCTGCAAGTTAAAACAACAGCTGGCACCATCTTCCCTGTGAGGCTGCAGGATATAATGGAAAGACCCTGGGCATCAGATGGCCAGGAGTGGAAGGTGGGCTTAGACAATTTCTAATGATGTGACCATGAGCAGCAGGCCCAATTACCTTACGCTGTCTCCCTGCCATGAGGAAATTGCTTTCATACCTGGACATTGCTACACAGATGCTTCTAATTTAGAGACTGAGGGCTGAGGTTTGCTGTTCACTAAGGGCCTCATCTTCAGTAGTTGAAATCTGGCCTCAGGTAACCCTGGGCAAGTCACTTCACCCTGTTTGCCTCAGTTTCCTCATTTGTAAAATGAGCTGGAGAAGGAAATGGTGAACTGCACCAGCATATTTGCAAGAAAAACCCCAAATGAGATCACATAGAGTCTGAAATGAGTGAACAACAAAGTCTATGGCCTGGGGCAAGTCATTTGCTCCTCTCTTGGTCTCAGGTCCTTCTGTAAAATGAGGGGGTTGAATTAAATGATGTCTGAAGTCCTTTGGCAGTCTCAAACTATGATACTATGATATAGAATTTGGGTAGCCTCAGTTTACCCCTCTGTAAAATGGGAGGGTATGGATCCCTTTTCTGTAGAGTCCTTTCCAACTTTATAAATCTCTGATCCTGCTTATTCTTAGACACCAGCTCTCTCCAGCTCCCAATCCCATGGGCCCCATGGTGCTCTAAGCCTCTCTACTGCAATTTAGCCGACTGTATATCTTCCTAATAAGTGGGTTGCTGAGTTCCATTGTTCAAAAGTTATCTTTAGACAAGAGCATTTATCAAGTTTAATTAAAGTGTCAGGGACCACAGCACAGGGAGATTGCACTGAACGAAAGCCTGATAATACTAATTTCTCTCCATTACCACTAATGCCGCCTCAGGCTCAGATGGGGGAAAACTGTCAGGGACAAAAACCACAAAGAAAATACGCATTCTTTTTTTTTCTTTTTTTTCCCTTTCTAAATCAATTAAACATTGTGTGACTCTGGCAGGAGATGCAGGAAAGAAGCTAAAAACAGTCCCCAAACTAAACAGTTTTTGCCACTGTCACATGTTAAGGAACACGTATAGTAGAAAGAGTACAGGAGTGAGAGTCAGGGACTTGGTTTGGAATCCTGTGGGGCTTCAGGCCAGTCACTGAGCTCCTCAGGCATCAGTTTAGCTCAGTTTGTAAAATGAAGGGCACTAGTCAACATTAAAACTAATCCATCCTGTGTCCCATCTCTTAGGGTCCTTCCTCTCCTGGGAGAGATCATCTGGCAAATTCATGAACTCCTAGATCATTAGGGTTGCAAGGAATTTCAGAATGTAGAATGTCAGAGCTGGGAGGGACCTTGAGAAATTGCCTTTTAAAATCAAAGGGACATCACAAGTCATCTCTTCCAAACCCCTCACCTTACAGACAAGGAATCTGGACCCAGAGTAGGAAAGACACTTGTCCAAGGTCCCATGGTGAGAGAATGAAGAGCCCAGAGCTCCTGCCCATCAATGCAGAACTCTTCACTGAACCATTTTTTTTCCTAGAAATGAGGCTGTTGGGTTAAAATATGACATAGTGAAATAGAACATGAAACTTGGAAGCGCCAAGACATGGCTTCAGATTCTATCACAGATACTCGTTGTTATGCTGGATCAGTCATCTTAGGTGTCTCAGCCTCAGTTTTATCATCTGTAAATTAAGGTTAATCACTGCACCTGCCTCACTGTAAGGATCCAGTGAGAAAAAATGTCTTTTAAAATTTGACAGAAGTATGAGCAATCATGAATGTTAGGTGCTCTGTAAGGTCCTTTCAATTCTAAAGTTCTCTGGCCAGCTTGTAGTTAGTTTCACATACAACGCATTCCATCTCCTATCTCCACATCTTGGCAGAGGCTGTCTTCTGCTCCTGGAACACTCTCCATCCTCATCTCCTGGTTCCCAGTGCCCCAAGCTCCCACCCACATGCCACCTCCTTCAAGACACTCTTCCCAACTCCCCCCTATAATTACTGTGTTTACTTTGCAGCAGGGGAGTCAGCTCTGTGGTATAGTGGACCCAGCCCTGGACTGGGAGTCAGGAAGGTTTGAGCTTGGATCACACCTCAGACACTGGCTGTGGGACCCTAGACAAATCCCTTAGCCTCTCTCTCTGTTTCTCTCATTGTAAAATGGGGATAATAATAGCACTCATCTCCCAGAGTTGGGAAGACCAACCAAGATGCCCTATGTAAAGCAATCTGTCAGCTTCAATGTGCTCTATAAATGCTGGCTGTTATTATTTGAATCATCATAGTGCATCTAGCATCTAGTCTGATCTCCCTCTTCTTACAACTTAAAGGACCAGGGAGGTTAAGTGACAAGTTATACATTTAGAGTTGGAAGGAACCTAAGAGGCTAACCCTCTCATTTTACAGATTAAGAAACTGAGCCTTAGAGACATTAAGCAATTTGTTCAAGGTCATAGGTATTAATTGGTCAAGTTGGAATGCAAACACAGGTCCCTTGACACCCAAGGCAGCTTTCTTACCACTGTACTGACCTGACTTACTGAAAGTCAGTCACATCAGAGGACTCATCTGGGAGCATGCTGTTTTCCTCCAATGGAATGTTCTCTAAGGACAGGGGATCAATTCATTTTTGTCTCTGAATTCCCTAAACCTTTCACAGTGCCTAGTACATAGGAAGTATTTAATAAATGATGGGTGAATTGAATCAAATTATTTTAATGTATTTTAAAATTATTTAATTTATATTTTATTTTCCCCCAATTTTTAATGTTTATTTTTTTTAAGTCTTGAGTTCCAGATTCTCTTCCTCTCTCCCTTTCTTCCTCATTGAGAAAGCAAGCAATTTGACATGTTATATATGTGCAGTCATGTAAAACATTTCCACATTAGTCATGTTGTAAACAGATAAAAAAATAACAAAAAAATAAAGTAAAAAAAAGGTCTTTGATCTGCATTCAGACTCCATCGGTTCTTTCTCTGGAGATGGAGGGCACTTTTCATCATAAGTCCTTCAGAATTTTCTTGGATCATTGTGTTGCTGCAAATAGCTATCATTCACCATCAATCATTATCCAAAACTGCTATTAGTGCACACACTATACTCCTGGCTCTGCTCATTTCACTTTGCATCAGTTCATGTAAAGTCTTTCCAGGTTTTTCTGAGAGCACCATGCTTGTCATTTCCTATAGCACAATTATATACCACAACTTGGTATATAATTCCATTCCACAAATGATGGGCATCTGCTCAATTTCCATGAATTGCTTTAAATTCAAAATGCTCCCTCTGGGGCATCTTTCTTTTAAATCTTTACCCAGGATTTAGGTACTATTTGCCATTACAGTAACTGTGAGCCATTCAATGCAGGGGGCACCTTTCTTGGTTGCTCTTCTGCATTGTAAATGAGATGATTCCCTCTCCCTCAAGGCCTACAATGGCCACATAAAGCTGGAGTTTATGATCCCCAGTGCTTGGCATTCCTCACATCCTCCTTATGCAATGCCCTGGCTTCCTCCAAACAGTAAAATCAATAAGAAATTAATTACAGCATGCAACACTCCATTTCCTTCTTGAAGTGTCCTATTAAGAGCTTTACCATGGCGATGAGTCCCCGTGATCAGTGGTTGTACTGAGACATTTACATAGGTTCCATGAGGTCAGTGAGAAGGGCTGGTTTGGGCACAGAATGGAAAGGTCTAAAAGGGTCAGTGTTCATCCTGACTCCAGGTACTGGGAAACTAGGAGACAAAGCCCCTTTAGTGGAGCCAGTCTAGGAAAGGAAGGGTGGAAAAACTTCCCCTCCTCTCAGTTCTATTGAATTTGTTTCATCAGGTATGTATTCAGCATCTATTTTCTTCTGGTAACTACATTTGGTTCTGGGAAGACAGGAGAAAAACGGCCTCATCTTGTAACTCCATGAGCTAATTATAGTCCAGTGATTATTTAGCATGTCCACAAATAAGGGGATTATAAGAAAGAATGTGATAGGAGGAACAAAGGAGAGATCTGTGCAAAAGACTCTCCAGAAAATGTGAAGAAAGGGAAAGTACCCTTAGCTGGGGACATCCAGGCAGGCTTCATGGCAGAGGTAGCACCTTGGAGGATTTCAACAAACAAGGAAGGCACTCCAGGAAAAGGGTCAGCAGCTGTGAATGCAATCACTGCCCTATTGACAATGGTCTTTCAAATGTCACCAGAGACACCCTAATGACTAACTTCAACCCTATCCCTTTGGTCTTCATTTAATTCAGTCCAACACACATGTCTCACATTACTATGCTAGGCTCCAGCTATTCGAAGACAAAAACAAATCAAGCTTCTGGGAGACACAGTGAAGCTAGATAATTGTGGGTGGGAATCCAGAAGGCATAGGCTCCAATCTGGACTCATATACCTAGTAGCTGTGTGATCCTAGATAAGTCCCTTCAGCTGTTTTTTCCCTCAGTTTCTTCATCTATAAAATGAAGGGTTGGATTCAAAGGCCTTTAAGGTCCTTTCCAGCTCTAAATCAATCAAGTCTCTGGAAGGGTTCACATTCTAGTGGGAGAATGCATAACACAGGTAAGAATGGTGCAAGAAAAATTGAAGAAAGAGAGTATTTGCTAACCACTGGGAAGCTTCCTGGAACAGTTAGACCTTTAAAGGAAGGCTAGGATTCTAAGAGCAAGAAGGAGGAGGAATTGCCTTCTAGGTAATGGGAATGAGAACAGTCTGCATATATACGTGCAGATGGAAGATGGAGTCATAAGTTAGCTCAATTTGACTAGAATGTAAGCTCATAAAGCATAGCTTTATGAAATAGAACTGGAAAGGCAAATGGAAATCCAGTTGTGGAGGCCTTGAATGCCAACCCAAGATTGTTTCTATTTTATCCTAGATGCAATAAGGAACCTTTGAAGGTTTGGGGGCCAAGAGAGTGACACAGCTGAGTGGGCAATAGAAAGAATATTTGGCAATGGTAAGACTGGATTAGAAAAGGTGGGGGTGGGGGTGGGGGTCCTCACGTCTTTGACCTCCTTCCAACAACTCTGTTCAATTTGATTCAGCTCAATTCAGTAAGTATTTATGAAGAACTTGCTATGCTCATGGCCCTGCCCTGGTCACACAGGTGCTAAGGGGCTTGTCTGAGACTAAACCCAGATCTTCTGAGGTCAAGACCTACTTCTGCTGCACACTTTCCCAGATTTCTTATTCAATGCAAAGACATGCAAAAAGTCAGAGAACTTCAATTCTAGGCTTAGGGCACAGCACCTAGCTCTGTACCACTAGACAAGTGGCTTCTTTCTTGCTGAGACTGAGACTCAGTTTCCTCATATGTAAAGTAGGACTAATGATCCTTGCATGACCAACTCTATAGGCTTGTTGAGGGATTTGGGCAGGATAATGAATAGAAATTACTCTGTAAATGATAAATTTACAGATATAAAAATATACATTTTAAAAACATCAATATATTTACATACATTTGTAAAATATATGATATTTGTCTTGGCAATGTAACATGAGCGAGGGCTGAATGGAGGGAGGGAAGGGGGAATTATAGGGAGGCAGATTTAGGCTTGAGGTAGGGAAACACTTCCTAATCCTTTGAAGAGTCCCAGAAGTGGGCTGTTCCACTCAGTGGAGATGGTAGTGGGACATTGGGCAGAGACCCCCCTCAGTGGATATTCAGAGGATGGCAGACAGTGGTCAGTAGTGGGTGGCCCCAAGAGCCTTGAGTACCTTTTGCTTCAGAAGCTCTGGGATTCTCTGATTTTGTGATGAAGTCCCACCAGACGGACCTACAGAGTCAACCCCCTTCAGAAAGCATCACCAGAACACAGAGACCTCCCAAATGTCAGCCTGAAAGCCAAGGAACCTCCCCCACACCTTGGAGCATCTGAATAATTGAAGACTACAAGTACACTTAGAACTGTGACCAATTAGCTGCTCCTTGCTGGCAGTAGTCAATAGATCATTCCTTCAGCCGCTGAAAAGCAATCTTGGATGTGACACAGGAGGGATAAGCCAGAGGCTAATCCAGACCTCAGGAGTGGGAGCCGCCAAGAACCAGGGTTTGGGGATTGGCTCCCTCCCCCTCCCAGCCTCTTAGCAACATCACTTAAATGGATTCCTACAACTGTTCTCTCTTTGTTAGACACCCTCCTTGTCTTTTCTATTTATCCAAGTGAATCTCCCCAGGGTAAGTAACTCCATCTACCTGTACTTCAGTTTCCTCATATGTAGGATGAAGGAGCTGGGATGACCCCTTCCAATTCTAGCTCCATGATGCTTTGATTTATTACCTGTCTGACCTTGCACAAGTCACAACCTCTCTGGCCTTCAGTTTCTTTTTTTCTTTCTTTCTTTCTTTTTTTTTTTTTTTTTTGCTTTTTGGAGGGGCAGTTGGGGTTAAGTGACTTGCCCAGTTGAACTCAGGTCCTTCTGACTCCAGGGCCAGTGCTCTATTCACTGCACCACCTAGCTGACCCCTTCAGTCTCTTTACCTGTAAAATGAGAAGTTTGGAATCTGTGGATTCTGAGGCCCCTTCTGGTCCCTGGTCTACAATCCTTTCTCTATGCTAAATCCTGAACTAGACCAGCCACATTGGTCCTTGGTGTGAGCCCAAACCAGATGAAAGCACAGCTGAGGAGTATCTGACAAAATAGATGACATCACATCTGAAAGCTAGGGCAACAGGCAGCCCCCAGGGGTCTCTGCACACATCAGAGTCCTTTGCTTCTGTTTACACCCCTGGACTAGAGACCACTAAGGATTATTGAGCAGAAGTTCTGGCGAGACAGGTTTAGGCTTAATGTGAGAAGATTTCTGCTTGTATGAACGTGAAAGGCAGTGCTGTGTGGTGCTTCAAGAGCTGATCATAGTTTAACAAGAACTGGAAGGGACCCCAGGGGACATCTGGTCCAACCCCTTCATTTTACAGATGAGAAAACCAAGGCCCAAGGCCATGAGATAAGCTGCCCAATGTCCCACTACCATCTCCTTAAGCATTTTGAAGGCAGAATTAATTGTTCAGACTAGCTGGGCTCTGGGCTTCCTTCCACCTCCAAAATCCTCTGATTCTGTTGTTTTAAATCCCACCTGCCCTTTGAAACCCAGCTCTGTGGTACCTTCCTTGGCATACCTGTTTAACAGGGGTGTCTGTGACCTGACTGCTCCTAGCCCATGGCATGCAATTGGGAAAGTCTGCATCTATTGGGTCTAATGTTTCATTCAGTTTTCTTTATATTGTCCTAAAGACTACAAGCCCCTTGAGGGCAAGCTTCATGTCTCAACATTCTCTCTTAACCATCAAAGCACCTAACACAGACCCAAGCCCAATCAGGGACAACCTGAGTGTTTATTGATTGAATTTCATTACAGGAGGAATTGAGGTGAGTGGAAAAAGCATTGGCCTGGGAGACAGTGCATCTGTATTTTAAGTCAAGCTCTTGAGCCCATTAATTAGCTTCTCTGGGTCTCAGTTTCCCCTCCTGAAAAAAATGAAGGCATTGGTCTACATCAGTGGTTCCCAACTTTGTTTCTTGAATCCCTTTCAACAACCACAACAAAAATGTTATTAATTCTCAGGCTAATTTAATATACTAGTCATAATATTCTGCTTCTATTTATAGCTTAAGGCACCTTTTAAAGGGTTTTTAGTTCAAACCCCTTGGACCATCATTGATAATCTCTAACTGGGAATAGAGTTAAATAAAGATAACTTCATATGTCTTTGAGATCTAAAAGAAAGCTACGGTTATTTAAGCTGGATTCTGATTTTGTCTGTAATCATAATAATACCGGCCAACATTTATATAGTGATTTTTTAAGGTTTACAAAGCAATTTACTCATATTATCTCCTTTGGTCCTCAGTCTTGTGAGGAAGGTGCTATTATTATCCCCATTTTACAGATGAGGGTAATTTGCTAATTACTACATACACCTACCAGTTATTTGACAGAGAACAGAATCACTCCCTGAGCGACCTCAGGGCTGCCACTGGGTGAAAGTGAGTTTACAAAGGCTTTGGAAATGCAAGCTGAGAGGTTGTCTGGTAATGACTATTTTAGGGGGTAATTATAAGCAGCATAAAAAGGAGGTGCCAAGAGTTTACCAGTGCTGGTCATCAGGAGACTGGCCTTTGCAGACCTACTGACACTTGAACAACACATCTCTTTGCTGCTGCTTAGGGGTGAAAAGCTTGGTTCTATGACCAGGACACTGGACCATAAACAGAGTTCAAAGTGGTGTCTGGTTCTATGCCCTGGATTAGTTGGTCACTGAGGTTTCCTTCAGGCCTAATTTTCAATTATCTTAAGTTGATTTGCAGCATCCTTTCACTCCATCATCTCTCTAGCCCCACACATATTCTGTCTCTGTCTCACTCCTCTTCTACAGTGTTATTAGATGACCACTGACAGCCCGTTCAGCTCTAAACTGGTGACCCCCTGGTCCTGCAGGATTATTACTATACTCTGTAACAGTCATAGCTCTGGGGGTTCCAACCATGGCATTCAAACTCCATGAAGTGAGTCCTACCTTGCTTATCCCAGGGAGATGGTGTAAATATATGAAAGACTGTCTCTAGGCACTGCCACTAATGTTGTCTATTTGTGGGGACAATCTGGGTGGGCATCCTAGTCATGTTTCCTAGATTTCAAATCAGAAGGAACCATAGACATCTGCTCCAGGGAGTCTTAATAGCCACATTTGTGTCATGGCCCCCTTGAGTAGCCAGCCTGGGGAAGCTGAACCGCTTCTCAGAAACTTGTTTTTGGGTGGCTAGGTGGCGCAGTGAATAGAGGCCGGCCCTGGAATCAGAAGGACCTGAGTTCGGAGCTGGCCTCCGACACCTAATCCGCACAAACAAAAACCTAGCCATGTAACCTTGGGCAAGTTACTTAACCCCAATTGCCCTAAAGGGTCGGCTAGGTGGCACAGTGAGTAAGAGCGCCGGCCTCGGAGTTTGGATGACCCGAGATCAGATCCGGCCTCAGAAAATGAGCACCCACGCATAAATCAAATGACTAGCCGTGTAACCTTGAGCAAGTTACTTAACCCCAATTGCTTTAAAAAAAAAAAAAACTTGTTTTTAAATGCATAAAATAAAATACATTGAATTACAAAGAAAACCAATTATATTGAAATATGGTAACCAAAATGGTCTGAGTTCATGGATCATGAGTTCTGATCTCGTGGGTGAATAAGCACAACATAAATGCCCAGAGTTCACCACTGCTGCTGATCATAAGACAAAACCCCTCACATTATACATGGATAGATTAAAACCCAAAAGGTTAAAAGTCATTTGCCAAGGTCGCTCAGCCAGGCAGTTGCAAAGTCAAAATTCAAACCCCGGTCCTCTGACTCCAAACAATTATTCCATGTACTACCTAGGAGGGGAGGCTGGCTCCAGGCTTGGTGATCCCTTGGTCGAGGTTCTACTGAGGCATTTCTTCCCTAACCTTCCAGGCTCATGCAAGGATGGGCTAAGGCTTCCACAAGAAAATTGGCTCCAGGAGGTTACAGTTAATGTGGTTTCTTGCTTTGTGTGTCCTAATTGTCCCCAAGAAAATGCCTCAAGTGGTTGGGCTCAGTCAAATTGGATGGGCAGGATATGACAATACAACCATCATCAATACAACCACATGTTATCTGTCCACCAGTCATTCCCTAGCATGACCACTGTCTGCTACAGCTTCTACCAGGAGTCTTTTCAGAGAGCAGGGAGATGTGCAAAGGGCTCCCTGCTCTCCTGAGGGGAGGGGCAGGAGGGGGGAGCTTAGCAATAATTATAGGCATTTCTGTAGAGCTTCAAAGCTTGAAAAGCCCTCTGCATGTGTGATCTCTTGGGAGCCTAATAACAGCCCTGAAGGGAAGGTGCTGCAGGGATTCTTAGCCCCCTTTTATGGTGAGGAAACCAAGGCTCAAAAATGTTAAGCCATTTGCCCAGAATTACCCAGAAACTAGATGCCAGAGGTAAGGTCTGAACACAGATCTTTTCTGACTGGCCCTCCAGTGCCCTAGTCCCACACCAACTTAAGAGCTGTCTCTTGATAACAGTCAGTGTGGGAGGCCTAGGGGAGCTCAGAGTTTGGGGCCTTTGACACATACAAGATCCTGCAGAGGAAAAAGGAAGGCTAGGTGGAGCCCCAAGTGGTGAGTCACCTGCCTGAGGCCCTCAAAGAATGAAGAGTCACTGTCTCCCCGGAGAAATTAACTAGCAAGAGAAAGCAGTCAGAGGATTTTGCTGAAATGAGAGGAAAAAAATGGAAAGATTTAGCCAGAAAGGTTGCGACACTGTCTGTCTGCAGACGCAGGCATTCTGCCACTGATCCCACCCGCCCTTTTCAGCTCGCCTTCTGTCTCCCTGCTTCTCCCCTGCCAAGCAGGGCCCTCCTGGCGTCTCTCATTCATCTTGTCCATTGAAGCTTGGAGTTTGGCCTGCACCACTGGCCTCCCGTGCTGCACCCCCCACCCCCGTCCCTTCTCTCTGGCCCCTCTAAATTCTCCATCCTCTGGGGCTCAGTTCAAACCCAGCTTCTGTTTTATAGAAACATTGAATCCCAGCACTAGAAGGGATTTCTGTCTAAACCCAAATGACCTAGGGGTCTGGTGTCCACACTCCACTTGAAGACCCAAGGTGGAGGGTGGGGGGAGGGGGGGGGATATCTTGGCAAATGAAGGTGATGCAGACCTAAAACTCAGCCACAGTAGCTATTGTCTTTTTAAAGATGTCCAGTGATGAAAATTAAATCTGCTCTCCTCTGAGACAGCCCAGGACCCTTTGGAACAACTCTGACTGGGGGAAAGTTTGCCCTGAGTTCACTCCATCTAACAAGCATTTATTAAGCACCTGCAGTGGCCCAGGTACAGTCCTTTTGTTGTTGCTGGTTGCGTCTGACTCTCCGTGACCTCACTGGGGTTTTCTTGGCAAAGGTATTAGAGTGGTTTTCGATTTCCTTCTCCAGCTCATTTTACAGATGAGGAACAGAGGTTAGTGACTTGTCCAGGGTCACACAGCTAATAAGTGTCTGAGGCCAGATTTGAACTCGGGAAGATAAGTCTTCCTGACTCCATGACAGGACTGACTACACACTGAGTCACATAGCTGCTCCCAAGCAGTGGAGTTACAAAGACCAAAAAGAATGGCCCCTAGAACACCAGCTCTGTAGTCAGGAGGACCTGAGTTCAAATCCCACTTCAAACACTTGACACTTACTAGCTTTTGACCCTGGGCAAGTCACTTAACCCCATTGTTTCACAAAAAAAAGAATGGTCCCTGCCCTTGAGGAGCTTACAGCCACTGATACTCAGGGGTGTGGGGAAACCATGTGTACAGAGATAAGTAAAGGCCAGTTCCAGACAAAGCAAGACCAAGTCATTTCAGGAGCTCCTTAAGGGACAGGAGGGGGCCTGCTTCTTCTTCTGTGCCCATCACACCAAGCACAAGGCTGGGCTAATCATGATGAAGATGATACCTTCCGTTCAAGAAGCTCGTTGCAAAGCACATTGTCCCTATGATGTCATCTGACTCTTAGAACAGCCTTCTCGGAAGGCAGAGATTATTGCCAGTGTTTCCCAGAGGAGCACACTAAGACCCCAAGAGATAGGGTGATGTGTCCGCCATAGCACAGCGTCCTCATCAGTCCCACCCCCAACTGGAGGGCCTGGGTTCTTTCTGCTCCTCCATTGTGCCACCCCCTTGGAGACAGTCAATGCTGATCTGGCTAGTCACCATACTGCCAGTCGAGCTGTTAGCTTCTGTACAATGAGCTCCTGCATTCTTGCTCTAAACTGTTCAACACCATTAACAGGCACTTTTCAGGGAACCCCCAGACATCATGGAAAATAATGGCATGAAGGTCACGACTTCAATCTGGCTCAAACCCACAAGCATTGACAGAGAGTCTGCTGGGTGCCGGGCACCGTGTGGGGAGTCCACATGAAAAGACAAAACAATTCCTGCACGTGCGACAGCCTGGGCAAAGACAGTCAGACGGGAGGGAGATGGAGCTCCAGGCTCAGGGAACAGCTATTAGGCTGCTTTAGAAGGGGAATAATGTGCAATAAATCTGGAGTGGTAGGGTTAAGTCAGACTGAGGGCTTTAAGCCCTAAACAGAGAAGTTTGTATTTTACCCAAAGGCAACAGAGAACCATTGAAGCTTCTTGTGTTAGGGAGTATATAGGGTTAGAATCTGCTTTGACATTATGGTGCATCTGTGTGGATGATGAATTGGAGAGGGGAGAGACTGGAAGCAGAGAGACCAATTAGGAGGCTATGATAATGGGTCAAAAGAGAGGAAATGTGGTCCTGTGACCATGGGGGGTTGTCATGTGAGTGAAGACAAGGGGAAAGATACTAGCTACATTCAGGAGGCAGCATCGAAAAGACTGGGCAGCTAATGAGCTGGTGGGGAGGGGAGCGTTTGGGAAGGAGTTAAGGAAAGGAAAGACACGATTGACCCTGAGTCTGTGAACCTGGATGGCCAAAAGGATGTGATGGTGCTTTCAAAAAATGGGGTGTGCCTAGATGGCATAGTCTCAGGAAGACTCATCTTGTTGAGTTAAAATCTGGCCTCAGCTACTCACCAGCTGTGTGACCCTGGGCACGTCATTTAACCCCACACCTATAAAATGAGCTGAAGAACAAAATGACAAACCACTCCATTAGCTCTGCCCAAAAAAACTCACATGGGGTCACGAAGAATTGGGCACAACTGACAATGGAACAACAATAATGAAATGGGGGAGATAACAGCACCCACTCCCGGGGGGGTTTGTGTTTGTGACGATCAACTAAGATCATACAGGGAAAGGGCTTTTCGGACCTCAGCCTGCTTCATACACGTCAGTTACCATAATCATTTGTCCATACCAGTGTTTACTAGGGACAACCTGTCAGGGAGTCTGTGGCTGGTTGTGTCAGGAGGCAGGAGGCCATCCCAGGGTCTCCCAGAAGCTCATCCTTGAGGCAGATTCCAGAAGATGGATAGCTGGCTGTCAGGCTCTCCCCTCACCAACAGAGAGAGTAAGTTGTAAGAACAAGAATAATATTTTTGAAAAGCATCCCAGATAGAAGCAAACACTGGAAGATGGTCTGTCTGGATAAATATTTCACTGAGGTTTTAAAATATAAATCTACTGTACAAACAAAGCCAATGTAACCAAGATCAAGAGGGAGGTGGGAAATTGGGAAAGAATTTTTACAACCTGTGTCTCTGATAAAGGACTCATTTCTAAAATATACAGAGAATTGAGTCAAATCTATAAGAATACAAGTCATTCCCCAATTGATAAATGGTCAAAGGATATGAACAGGCAGTTCTCAGAGAAAGAAATTAAAGATATCTATAAGCATATGAAGAAATGCTCTAAATCACTATTGATTAGAGAAATGCAAATCAAAACAACTCTGAGATACCACATCTCTCCAGTCAGATTGGCTAAGATGACAAAACAGGAAAATGACAAATGCTGGAGAGGTTGTGGACAAATTGGAACACTAATGCATTGCTGGTGGAGTTATGAACTGATCCAACCATTCTGGAGAACAATCTGGAATCATGGCCAAAGGGCTATAAATAATTTCATACCCTTTGACCCAGCAACACCACTTCTAGGGTTATATCCCAAAGAGATCATAGAAGTGGAAGGAAGACCCATATGTACAAAAATATTTATAGCAGCTCTTTTTGTGGTGGCAAAGAATTGGAAATTAAGGGGGTGCCCATCAATTGGGGAATGGCTAAACAAGTTGTGGTATATGCATGTAATGGAATACTATTATGCTATAAGAAACGAGGAGCAGATGGGCTTCATATTTACCTGGAGAGGCTTATATGAACTGATGCTGAGTGAGAAGAGTAGAGCCAGGAGTAATTTGTATACAATCACAGACACAACATATGTGTGATGACCAACTATGACAGACTGCACTCCTCTCAGCAATGCAATGATATAAGTCAATCCCAAAAGACTTATGATGGAGAAAGATGCCTACATACAGAGAAATAAAAAGAAAGAATTGAGTTTGAATCCTGATGGAAGCAAAGTAATTGATCTTTTTCTTTTCATTGTTTGGTTTTATTTCTTCTTTACCATTTTTCATCCCATCTAGTACAATACGCCTTTGTAACCTGACTAATGTCTAATGTGAAAGTATTTGCAGATCCTATACTGGGTTATATGCTGTCATGGGGGGTGGGGAGAGGGAGGGAAGGAAAATTTGAAACTCAAGGAACTATGGAATTGAATCTTGTAAACTAAAAATAAACAAACAAATTAATTTAAAAAAACCACATAAATCTATTCCTCCTGTGTCTCCAAGCCTCTCTCCCTCTCCTCCCTCCATCTCTCCTCTCTGTCTGTCCATCTCTCTCTCTGTCTCTCTTGCTCTCTCTGTCTCTGTCTCTCTGTCTCTGTCTCTGTTTCTCTCTCTCTCTCTCTCTCTCTCTCTCTCTCTCTCTCTCTCTCTCTCTCTCTCTCTCTCCATCTCTCTCTCACATAGGCCTTGTTGAGTTCTATCAGTTCCTGTCTAGAACATGTGTTCCATGGGGTGCCTAGGTGGTACAGTGAACAAAGCACTGGTCCTAGAATCAGCAGGACCTGAGTTCAAATCTGGACTCAGACACTTAACATGTACTAACCATATGACCTTGGGCAAGTCACTTAACCCCAATTGCCCTCCAAATAGAAAAGGAAAAAATAAAGAACATGTGTTCCTTCAATATCTAGTCCTCAGGGGCTCCAGTAGACTAGAGAAGAGAGAATCTCCATGTTCCCAATCTGGAAAGTTCACGAGGGGGCCTCTGTTCCCACACAAGAAGCTGCTATGCAGCACATCCTGGCCTCCACCTTAAGACCTCCCTTCAGACAGAGGAACCAGCAGTCCATTGAACGTGTGTGTGTGTGTGTGTGTGTGTGTGTGTGTGTGTGTGTGAGAGAGTGAGTGTAAGTGTATACAAAGTCACTTCTTTGTTAAAAGTTTCCTTAAATGAAACCAGAATCTGCCTTTCAGCAGTCCTACCTTTGAGACCAAGCCCAACCTTTCTTCCATAGAGGATCAAAGACTGAGAGCTGAAAAGGACCTTAGCAGTTGTTCAACCCCCTCATTTAACAGATGAAGAAACTGAGGCACAGAGGGATGAAGTGACCTGGCCAGGGTGGCACAGCTAGCAGGGGTTTCAGTGAGTTCTTCCTGTCTCTGAGTCCCAAGGCAACTGACCCCAGTGGCAGCACTCTTCTCCACATATATCATTCTTGACCCCTCTCCCCCAGCTGGGAAATGTGGCCACACAAAAAACTGATAAAGAAAAACCCATGGGGGCAGAGCCAAGATGGCGGAGGAGAAACATCACGTCCAAGGCACTCTCCCCCCAGATCACCTCCAAACTATGTAAAAGGGGACTCTGAACAACTTCTAGAGCCCCAGCACCCACAGAACGACACAGAGAAGCTAACCTCCCGATGAGGAAAGCCCAGCAGCCCTGCAGGAAGGACCAGTGCAGTGCTCTGGGAGCTGGCAGCTCAGTGTATAGCGCACGAAGAGCCGAGCCCAGGTCTGCCTGAGCCACGGTTTTAGCCCCAGGGTGGCCAGGCCAGCAGCCAGCTGGAGGGACCCCAGAACACCAGCAGCTGTGGAGATTCCAGAATTATCAACACAGACTTGCCTAGGACAAAGTGAGAGGTGACTGCCCTATGGTCTTTGGGACCAGTATTTGGGGAACGCTTTGGCTTCCTCCCCTGGAGGCTAAAAGCCACTGAGGAGACACACCATTTTGTAGTTTTCAGTGGCAGCTCCAGCTCCTGGCCTGTGAACTGTAGGGAGATCCAGCGATCAGTCTTGGGGGGTAATCTCTCTTGCTTTAACCTCCCTGGATCTGGATTGTGGTCTGGGGTGGAGGTTGTGGGATGGTTATCCAGCTTGTCAGAAATGGAAGTTGTCCCCCCACACATTCAGGATGGAAGCTCCCCTGTCTGGTGGCAGAGTCCTACTATGGCAACAAGCCCAAAAGTCAAGTAATTAAGTGGCAACATGCCAAGGCAAAGGAAACAAATTAAACAGAAAAATGCAACATTAGACTCCTATTTTGGGGGCAAAGAGGATCGAAGCATAGAACAGGAGGAGGACTGTGAGGTCAGAAATCCTGCTCCAAAAGCCCCAAAAGAAAATATGAGAGGGTTACAGGCCACAGAGCACCTTAAGAAGGACTTTAAAAATCAAATAAGAGAAGTGGAGGAAAAATTGCGAAGAGAAATGGGAAGGATGCAGGAAAAGTATGAAATGAGGGTCAACAGCCTGACTGAGGAAAACAACACCTTAAAAAATAGACTAACTCAAATGGCAAAGGAGGCCCAAAAGGGCAATGAGGAGAAGAATGCCTTAAAAAGCCGAATTTGCCAGATGGAAAAAGAATCTCAAAAGTTCACTGAGGAGATTCATTCCTTCAGAGTTAGACTGAAGCAAATGGAAGCTAGTGACTTTATGAGAAATCAAGATGCTGTTAAGCAGATCTAAACAAATGAAAGAATAGAAGGCAATATGAAATATCTCATGGGGAAAACCACTGACCTGGAAAATAGATCCAGGAGAAACAATTTAAAAATTGTTGGACTACCTGAAAGCCATGATCAAAGAAAGAACCTAGCCATCACCCTTCAAGAAATTCTCAAGGAAAATTGCCCTGATGTTTTAGATCCAGAGGGCAAAATAGAGGTTGAAAGAATCCACAGATCACCTCCTGAAAAGGATCCCAAAAAGAAAACTCCCAGGAATATTATAGCCACGTTCCAGAATCCCCAGATCAAGGAGAAAATACTCCAAGCAGCCAGGAAGAAACAATTTCAATATTGTGGAAACACAATCAGAATAGCACAGGACCTGGCAGCTTCTACACTGAGGGATTGAAGGGCATGGAATGTGATATTCCAGAGGGCAAAAGAACTGGGAATGAACCCAAGGGTCACCTACCCAGCAAAACTGAGTGTTTTGCTTCAGGGGAATATATGGTCATTCAGTGGAATAGAGGACTTTCAAGCATTCTTGAGGAAAAAACCAGAGTTGAATAGAAAATTTGACATCTAGACACAAGAAGCAAGAGATGCCTGAGAAGGTAATCAGGAAAAAGAAATCAAAAGGAACTTATCAAAGTTGACCTATTTACATTCCTACATGGAAAAACAATAACTGTGACTGATGAAACCTCTCTCAGTATGAAAATAATGGAAGAAGGGTGCATGGTCATATGAATACATATGTGAATGTGTGTGTATATGTTTACAGTTATACATGGAGAGAATGCATAGGTTGAATTTGTTGGGAAGGGATGATACTTAAGGGGTGAAATTATGAGGTGAGAAAGGAAAGTGGCAAGAGGAGATGGGGAGAGACAGGGTAGGGTAAACTATCTCATGTAGAAGAAGCAAGGGGAAGTGGCTGCAGGGGAGGGGAAGAATAGGAAGGCAAAAAGGCAAAACCACATTCTCATTGAATTTGGCTCAGGGAGAGAATGACATACACACTAAATGGGATATCTCAACCTGCAGCAGGATAGGGGGAAGGGGGATAAGAGGGGGGATGACGGATGGGAGGGCATTCTTGGGGGGAGGGGAGGTTGGAAGTACCCACTATAGAAGAGGGACAGGATCAAGTAGGGAATGGACCAGGTGAGGGGTGGGATGAGTGGGAGGGAATTATAAGCAGCCTTGTACAATATATCTACCATGATAATGTTTTGCATAGCTAGACATGTACAATATATACTGAATTACTTATATCCCAAGAAGGAATGGGTGACAAGGGAGGAAGGAAATGGATCTGAAATTCGAGGTCGTAACATTAAATGTTTCAAATATATATATAAATACTATTATTAATACTCTTTTGCCTATAATTGGGAGCTAAGATGTGCAGGCATTGGGACACAAAGATTCACCTTGCTCTAATGGAAAAGTCGAAGGGGGTAAGGGAGAAGATATGGGAAAGAGCAGATTGGAGGAAGCGATATCTTGTGGGACTGCTATTCTGGGAGGTTGGGTAGGGGAAAAACGGGGGAAAAAATTGTAACTCAAAATCTGGCAGAAATGAATGATGTAAAACAGAAGTTAATAAAGCATTTGTTTAAAAAAAAAGAAAAACCCATTATGACAGCAAGGGTCTGTAGAGATGGTCTTTTCCAACCCCCTCGTTTAACAAATGAGGAAATGGAGGTCCAGAGACGTCAAGTACTTTCCCAAGGTTACACAGAAAGTTACTGGAAAACCTGAGACTCAGATACAAAGGGTGGGGAGCTCTGCCAACTATCACCATTTGGGTTTCGAAGGCCTATTGGAAAGGAGTACCCTTCCAGCAAATCACCTCACATGGGCAACTCCCTGATCTTGCAAAGCCTCCCTAAAGGCAAACCAAGAAAGCTTCTAGAGGCTGAATCCTTTGTCCCAGTGCTAAGCACTGCTGAATAAGTCAGGAGGCTGTGCTCCCCCCTCACCAGGGACCTCAGGGCTCCCACAAAGGGGTCTTTGCCATCTCCCATCTCTCTCCCTGTCCCCAAACCATCTGCTAAAACAGCAACTCAGAAACAATAGAGCCTTTAGGAACAATGATGGCAAGTCTTTTTCAGGAACTCTCCAGCAGCTTCAAAGGCACCAGAAACTGATGAATCTAGGTCAGAGAGAGGGGAGGGAATATCATTATGAAGATGAAATAAACAAGAGCAGAAGGAGACCCTAACGCTGCCTGAGTGGTCCTTTGAAGTCAGGTCTTAGCCTTCAGATAGGAAGGAAAGCAAGGAGATAATCATGCTTCTGGCTCTAGGGACAACTCAGCCAGGAGAAACCCAAGACTGAGATTGCTTTCCACCCCTGAATTTAGAGCAAAGTTTGGATAGCAAAGGGAAACAGCGTTCTGGAAATAACAGGACCATCCTGGGAGGGTCAATAAATTATAACCCTGTGGAACCTTAGGCTACTTGTGCTGTTTCAATGATTGCATGTGTGCATAGAGGAAATCCCAGTATGGAAGCACCCTCCCCCAATTCTGATGAGCTCATCTGTCGTCTAGAGTCTCAGAGATTTGGGGGGACCCCAAAAATGTTAAGCAACTTGCTCATAACCACAAAGCAAGTATGTGGAAAGACTTGAACCCCAAGACCAACCCTGTATCCACTATATTGTATCAGATTCACTGGACCTGATTTTGGCTAGATAGACCTGGGATTCTTATAAGCATAGGGAATTCCCAGTGTGGAAACTCCATTCTTTAGAGTGAACAGTCCACTCATTTGTTACATAGCATCATAAAATTCAATCCAGAAGGGACTTTAGACATTATCACATCCTATCCCCTCATTTCACATATGAGGAAACTAAAGCACAGACAGATTAAGTGATTTGCCCATCATCAGAGAGGCAGTCTGTGTCAGACAGATCTCACACTTGGGTCTTCCGATTCTAAGGTTGGCCCTCTATCCACTAAGCCACACAGTTTTTCAAGCCCTCTTCCCCAAACAGTATTAACTACCTCCTCCCCTACCCTTGGTTTGCTCTGTGAATCCTACCTCCTTCCTTTCCTCCTTCCTACATTTCACAGTGATGGAGAAAGAGTCTGAAAAACTGCACTCCAACACCACCCTTCTCTCTCTGACCCCTTTTCAGGGACATGGGCTAGGCTCACAAAGGGAGTGGGTGTGCCCCCTCTTCCCTGCACAGACTGGACCAGGACTGGTAGGAGAGGAGATAGGGAAGGAACATAGCCTTGGCATTGGATTGGGAAACCTGAATTTGCATTTGAAAAATAGGGCCATTCTGCACATGGAGTCAAAGACAAATGCTTCTTGGTAGCACAACAAGCTCTTCACAGTTTGGCTCTACCCTCTCCTTTTGGGGTTCCTAGAGCCTAAGTCCCCTTTACTTTCTATCCATACTGCTCTACTTGCCATGCCCTAGCTTCTTCCAAGGCTTTGTTGAAGTGCCATATCCTCTAAGAACTTTCTTGATCTCCCAGTCCTTAGGGACCCCATCCTGCAATGTTGCTTTGTACTAATTTTGTATGTCTTACATTAATTAGCTTCTTTGTGAACATGTATCCTTTCCCACCCCAAAGAAATGTAGACTCCTTGAGGTCAAGGACTGCTTCTCTCTTGTCTATGTCTCCCCAGATACAAGCATGAGGACCTGAATGAATGATGCTATTTTATAATCATAACATCCAAGAACTATCAAATCTCTGAATCTTGAAGCCAGAGTCAATAAGTCTTATTCGGTCATTTCAGCTGAGTCCAACTCTTTGCGACGCCATTTGGGTTTTCTTGGCAAAACTGGAGTAGTTTGCCATTTTATTCTCCAGCTCATCTGACAGATGAGGAAACTAAGGTAAACAGGGTAAAGTAACTTTCCCAGGGTCATACTAGCAATCACCCAAGTTTGGCATTTTAGAATTCTAATATAATTTGAAATGTATTGGAGGTAGAGAAGGCCTGGTTATTTTTTTAATCCTTAGCATTCTTCTTTTGACAAAGTATATTTATTGGCTGGTTTACAAACCCAGATTTCTCCATGTCTGGTTTTTGAGGAAGGTGACCAGAATAATGAGAGAACTGGAAACCAAGCCATATGAAGACTGGTTAAAAGACCTAGGAAGAAGACAAGACAAGAGAAAGGAAAGGAAAGGAAAGGAAAGCTTAGGAAGGTTGAGCCTGGAGAAGAAAAGCCAGGGGACATGGGCATGGAACATGAGAGTCATTATATCCTAGGGAGGAAGGACTAGACCTGTTGTTCTGCTTGGCCCCAGAGATCTGAACAAGGAATGAGAGCAGAAGGTGTAGCAGGTTTTGTCTCTATGGAAGGAGAGAGAAATTCCTCAAAATTTAAGCTGTTGAAAAGTGCCATCCGGCAGAGGCTACTCGATCCACTCTCAGTGATGCCGAGGTGGGGTAGGGAGGAGTGGGAGATGCTTAGCAGGTACAGGCTGGATTAGCTAACCTTGTAGGCTCCCTCCAGCACCATCCTTCCATCATTCCCTGATGCTGTCCTTCTGCCCAGGGACCCTGGAAGTGCCGAACCATCTTCCTCCTTCCCTCTCCCTATCCCTGGACCAACTCCTCTGGCAAGAGACACTTGGAGGCCAGAGTAATTAGTATAAACTGTCAGGCCTGATCAGGGCCAGTTGGCAGCAAACTAGAGTCTGTCTGCCTGATTAGATCCAAGGCTGTCCTGCAGGGCTCAAGCTGCCCAGCTTTCTCCCTCAATCAAGATGTTCCTTGAAGCCTCCCTCAAACACCACTCAAAACCTTTTTTTAAAAATTGTCATTTCAAATAGGCTTCCCAATAAACCCCACTTTTATCCATCTATTCCTTCACTTTCTGCTTGCTCCTTCCAAGGTACTCAAGTTAATTACCCCAAGACAGAAAATTACTTCTTGCCCCCTGAAATAAGTAATTTAGAATCAGAGCACTCATTATCAGTCTTGCACATGGGTCACTGGAAAGGGGGAGGAGAGATATTTTCTCAGAGGAGGGAATGTAATTATTGGTGGCATTAGCACTGGGGCTTAATTCTTCACTTGATGCAATTTTTTTCCAGTGGTTGAACCTCATCCAAGTTAATGCTTCCTTAATTACCCAGAAAAGTCATTGGCTGGCCCTAGGAACAAGCACCATCAGTGCCAGAAGCATCCACTGGGAACTGAGTGCCCACCTGGGGCCTCAGTGGCAGTCGGGATGCCTGACCCTGAGCTATGTATCAGCAGCAGAGATACCACCTTGGGCAAAACCTATGAAGAGTTTAACTCACCCACTGGTTACAAGGGCATGACTTGGAGTCTATAGAGAAGTACAGTCTCCACATGACCACAGTCTGAGGACAGCAACTTCAAAGACTCCTTTAATTGACTGAAAAGACCCTTATCTAGAGGTTATTTTTTTAAAATCTACTCCATGTGGGCAGCATGGGGAAAATGGGACTTGACAGTAGTTAATAAGGAAAAGATCTGGAGTCTTAGCAGACCACAAGCTCGGGTATGGACTAGACATGTTATATGACAGTCTGCTAAATGTAAATTTAAAAAGGCATCATGTCTAGAATGAGGAAGAAGCCAGTCCCACTGTCCATGGCCCCAGCCAGGTCCCATCTGTAGTTTGTGTACAATGATAAGTGCCCCATTTTAGGAAGTACATTGATAAGCTGAAGAGCATTCAAGAGAAGGGAACTGAAGCAGTGAAGGGACTGGATTCCCTATCATATGAAGATAGATTGAAGAAACCAGGATCATTTTGTCTGAAGAAAAGAAAACTCAGAAGAGACAAAATTGCTGCTTTTAGGTACCTGTGACAGAGGGGTGTGGCTTCTGCTTGTCCCCAGAAGTCAGAACCAGGAGCACTAGGCAGAAATTACCAAGAGGCAGATTTTGAGTCAAGATGAGGAAGAGTTTTCCATTATTCTGACCATTTGAAAATTCAGAAACTATCATGAAAGGCTGACTCATCAAAGGCAAGAACTTCTTTGTTCAACAGCTGAATTAAAGAATGGGATTTTCCCCTCTCACCACCCTCCCATTCTTTCCTCCTTCACTGGTTCTCTTGATTCTTTTCCTCTTTCCTTTCTTACTCCATCCCTACTGCTTTTCATTTCTCCCTTCCTTCTTCCCCTTCCCTTTATTCCTTTCTTTCCATCCTCCATCTCTCCCTCCTTTCCTTCCTTCCTTTAATAAACACACCTACTGTGTACAGAGTACTATATTCCAATGCTGGAGAAGACATAAGCTTTAGGGAAGACACAGTATTTGCCTTGATGGAGCTTATGCTTTGTGCAGCCCAGGCTGAAACTAAATCCCAACCTCTGGGTGGTTTCCTTGCCATCTTCAATTTCCTTACTGAGTAACGGTCCATTATAATTTTTTTTAATGAAAATGTATGGGCTTTTGGGGAAAATGATCAATCCATGATTACAAGATCATAGATTATTATCTAGAAGAAACTTTAGAGATTATCTAGCCACTAGATTCTAGTCCAACCCTTTCATCTTAAAGGTAGAGGAACCTGAGGCCCAGAGAGGTAGTACAAGCGGTCAATGCTTGAGTGGGAATTTGAAGCCAGATTTTTTTATGCCAAAGCCAATGTTCTTTCTGTTGTGCCATGCCACCTCTCAGTCAAAGAATATAAACAAAGAATTCTCAAAATAAATGAAAACTACCAGCTACCATGTAGAAAAATTCCCCAAATCACTAATAATAAAATAAATGTATACTAAAGCAACTCTAAGGTTTCACTCCCAGCATATTGCCCAAAATGATGAAAGATAGAGTAGAAAATGTTACAGGGACTCTAGGAAAAGAGTTACAGGTATTTTTGGAAAACAATTTGTGGGTATATAAGAAAACTCACTAGTCTATCTCTACCCTTTAACTCATAGAGCCAAATGCTGGGTGTGTATCCCAACAAGGTCAAAGACAAAAAGTCCCAATGAATTACAAAGTACTCATAGCAATATTCTTTCTGGTAGTCCTCCAACCATCAACAGAAGATATCTTCTGATTAATTAGAGAATAATACAACACATGTTATATATGTAATGAAACACTGTTGTGCAAGAAGAAATGATAATGATGAGAAGTTCAGAGAAACCTAAGAAGAGTTGTATAAACTGATGTAGAGACAAGTAGGCAGGACCAGGAGAACAATACAAATGTTATCAATGGCAAGACAAATGAAAACAGTACTAATATCAGAACCCCACTGCAATTCCAGTCTTAGTTCTTAAGGAGTCTCCAAACTCCATTAGCTGTCAAACAAAGTTAGAGTTCTATAGAACATGGTACACATGGTCAAGTATAGTCCACACATTATTTGGTTAATTCCTTTTTACTTTGATTTAGAGAAAGTGGTTAACTAGGAAGAGACTGATGAAAACAGCAAAATGAAACAAATCAAAAACCAGTATCTCTAAGCCATTTTTTAAAACAAAAATTAAGGGCCATCCACAATCACTCAAAAGAAATCAGTCTAGCCAATTACACAGGACCAAAATGGAAGCATGCTTGTGGTTGCAATATGGCTGGCAGCTGGACTTCATCTACTATATGAGTGTGTCTGATAGGTTCTACAGTTGGACTGTAGTTATGCCCAGATTTGAACAGGAGGAAGAGAGGGGCCCAGGTCCCATTTGAGCAACTGAGTTCTGCTTTCAATGATGAAGAAAACCCATCTTTATGATACTACTATTCTCCCAAAGGTAGCTCTGGTTATGGAACCCCAGAATCCCACAATGTCAGAAGGGACTTATGAGAGGGTACTGAAGTGCCCTATGGCGTATCGCTAGCAGTGGTGAGGACACGCCTGCTTTTGGATGGGTCCCCTTCACCTCATTTACTTCTTATTGAATTCATATGTATGTATATGTATACGTGTTGTCTACCTCAATAGAATGTAAGCCCCAGGGCAGAGATTGTTTTTCCCGTTATTTTTGTGTACACAGTGTTTAACCTAATGCTTGGCACATAAAAGACAATAAATAAATGTTTGTTTGGAGGTTTTAATAATTTACTAATTTAAATTTTTTTAATTTGAGTTGCATATTTGCTCCTTCCCTCCAGCACCTCCCCCACATACTGAGAAGACAAGCAATTATACATGTGAAATCATGCAAAACATATTGTCATTCATGCTTGTTGATGGATTGAATGACTGACATAGTGAGAGCAAAAAATAATAACTTGACAGCCTGTATCAGTGGCCGTGAAATATTAAAGAACTAAGGGACAGTGCCCAGCATTTTGGGTGAATCCCCTCAAGGAGCTTTGGAATTCCACCTACAAGGAATTTCCCAGGATGAGGTGGTGTGGGGAGGTTGCTATGTTTCAGTGAAGGGAAATTCCCATACCACATCCTCATAGTATAGAAATATATACTGGAAAATATTCCTTTCCAAGGCTGCTCCTTCCATGCAATCCAGGTCAAGGCTTATTGATGGCAAGACAAATGAAAACAGTACTAATATCAGAACCCCACTGCAATTCCAGTCTTAGTTCTTAAGGAGTCTCCAAACTCCATTAGCTGTCAAACAAAGTTAGAGTTCTATAGAACATGGTACACATGGTCAAGTATAGTCAAAATATACTTTGAGTTTCCTTTGTTAGTGTCCAAAGGCCAAGAGGAGAAAAAACCAATGGTACAACAACCTTCCTTAGGGCTTAGCCAGGAAGGCAGAGGCCATTACCGTTTAATTAGAGCCTACAGACCTTCCAGGCTGATGTGTACAGGGAGTCATGAATATGCAATGGCCTTTGGGTTTTGAAGACAGACCCAGGAGACCCATTGCTAGGGAGACACAGGCTTGCTGCTGGCACATGGAATTTACTAGGAAGGAAAATCTGACAATCCCTAATTGGGGCTTAGCTATCAACATGATCGAAAGCCAGGTGTCCATCATTTGGGTGTCACCCATGTGGAAGAAATCACAGCTCTTTTAAAATATCCAAGTCTGTAAACATTACACTTATGAGATAATTAGTAATAATACTTCTTTATGACAATAAAATTAGTGACCAGATTTACTTATTGATGGCATTATTGGCTACTACCAATATAGCAGCTTGTCATAAGCAGACAAAGTCTTTCATGCATCTTATCCCATTTGAGCCACACCATCAGCCACCCAAGGAGAGAAGGAAGGCAGGTGCTACTCACATTTCACAGGTGAGGGAACCATGGCTTCTAGGAGGGAGGAAGTTAGGGATCCAAGGGGCGAGGGACCTAGGGATCTGAAAGGGAGGGATCTAGGGATCCAAGGGGTAGGGAGCTAGAGATTCAAGGTGGGGGAGCTAGAGATTCAAGCGGGGAGGGAGCTAGGGTTCTTAGGAGGAGGAAGCTAGGAATCTGCGTGGGGAGGAAGCTAGGAATCCAAGGGAGGAGGGAGCTAGGGATCCAAGGGAGAAGGGAGCTAGGGTTCTGAAGGGGAGGGAGCTAGAGACTCAAGGGGGGAGGGAACTAGGGATCCAAGGGAGGAGGGAGCTAAGGATCTGAAGGGGAGGGAGGTAGGGATCCGAGGAGAGGAAACTAGAGATCTGAAGGGGAAGAAGCTAGAGATGCAAGGGAGGAGGGAGCTAGAGATTCAAGGGGGGAGGGAGCTAGGGTTCTGAGGGGGAGGAAGCTAGGAATCCAAGGGGGAGGGAACTAGGGATCCAAGGGAGGAGGGAGCTAGGGATCTGAAGGGGAGGGAGCTAGGGATCCAAGGAGGAAGGAGCTAGGGATTCAAGGGGGGAGGGAGCTAGAGATACAAGGGGGGAGGGATCTAGGGATCTGGGAAGGAGGAGTCTAGGGATCAAAGAGGAGCGAACTAGAGATCCAAGGGGAGGGAACTAGGGTTCTGAGGTGGGAAGGAGCTTACCTGAGGAAACAGTAAACAATTGGTAGGACCAGAACTGGGCCGAGGCTCTTCCCCTTTTACCACAAATATGGCAAGGTCCATTTGGCTGGCCTAGAGAATGTGAAGAGCACAGTGCACTTAACTGCAGAAGAGAAGGCTGTGTGTGCACAGATAAACCCCACAGCCCTGACTATCAAAGCTCTTACATAGTGGTCTGAGACAACTGAGGTAAAATGGGACAGGCTTGTTCTAGTGAACATCTTCTCTGCACCTCAGGTTCCTCATATGTAAAATGGGGGGGGGGGGAGGCACTGAACTAGCTGGTCTCTGAGAGTCACAATCCTAAGAGCAACCCCTGCTACAGAATCGTTCACTAGTTGGATGAACCCCAGCAGTTGACTTGATCTTATTGGAGTTTCTGTTTTCTAATGTTTAAAATAGGGGTAATATTTGCTCCCAGCTCATTGGGCTATTTTAAGAAAAGTGTCCCTATATAAACCCTAAAATATTATAGAAATGGACATTTTGTCAGAATTCTTGCCATTCAAAAAGAGCTCTTTAAATGAAAGGACACAGAACTAGAAAATGGGCTCCTGTGAGCGGGAGAGCAGAGGAGCAGCAAAGAGCATTGGACAAGTGATACTATACTACAGACCAACCCTCCAGAAGGAGGAAATGGATGATGAGCTTTGTGCTTCAACTGTCCACACATCTGCCTGGTCACACTAGGCTAACACACACACACACACACACACACACACACACACACACACACACTCATGATAATGGCAGCTAGGAAGTACCACAATACACAGAGCACAGGAAGACACTAGCTGTGTGACCCTAAGCAAATCACTTAACCTGTTAGCCTCAGTTTCTTCAAGTATAAAATGGGCATGACAATAACAGTACCTACCTCCCAGGATTGTTGTGAGGATCAAATGAGATAATACTTTTAAAGTGCTTAGCACATAGTAGGTGCTATGTAATCATAATGATTATTATGTAATTTTGTCCAAAGACAGTCTTCGGAACTGCTGTTCTGGATATAATTCTGGCAAACAAAAAGAAACTAGTTGCAGTTAACAATGATGACAACTTGTGAGGAAGTAACTATTTCTTCTCAGAGCCCAAGGAGAGGGAAGCAGACCATACTCTTATCTGCTCCCTAGATTTAGGGACAGCATTTTCTTTTCAAAAAGTTCAGAGAAAGCACAGGTAGAATTCTATGGCCTTAAACTCCACCATGGAAGCCAGCCTAGGAGGGGATGAAATTCTCCAAAATGGAATTTTGATGGTGCCAATGTAGGCAAGATGTGTTTTATATTTTCTAAATGTCAAGGAAGAGGGATTCGGTTTATTCTGCTTAGTCCTAGGGGGCTGAACTAAGAGTAAGTCCCCAAGCATTTATTGAACTCCTACTATGTGCCAGACACTGTGCTAAGTGCTGGGAATTCAACAGAACACCAGACTGTCTCTGCCCTCTAGGAGCTTCCAGTCTAAAGAGGGGATGGAGAAACATGCATACAACTCTGAACCAACAAGATATCTACAGGGAAAGTTGGAAGCAATCTCAGAGAGAAAGGTTGTAGCCTCGGGGAAAAGACAAAAAGAGGAAGAGCTTATCTCAGTGTAAGATGGGAAGTCTCAATAAACCAAGCTGTCCAAAAATGTAAGAAGCTGTTGCAGGAGATAATGGCTTTCTTGTCACTGGAGGTACAATGACAGCCTAGAAGGTCCCTTCCTTCCAGCTCTGAAGTTTGCACATTTCCTGAGTGCAGGAGGAGATGACCTAAGCAACCGATTCTAAAAGTCCTGAGAGTCAGAAATTTTAAAGCTGCCTTCTACAAATAATCCTGTGTTGGGATTGTGTATTACCTTAGAATCCTAACTTTAGTGCTGGAAGGGACTTTGGAGTACCAGGGGCCCATAGAGGTGGTGTGACTTACCCATGGTCATGTGAGCATAAAATGGGGGGGGTGGATTTTCACCCAGGTCCTCTTGTTCTTCCCAATGCTATGGAGCAGAGGGAGCAAAATCACTAAGAGCTCTGACTGAGCTTTTGATTAGACCTACGATGACCTCCTTAATAGCATCTTGTCCTCAAAGCAGCTGACAGGAGGAGAATACAGATGTTCCAGAGGTCTGCCCTATTCCCTTTTCTGTCAAGGTCCTAGAGGCTCAGGTATATTTCTGGAGTGAAGGCATTTGTCCACCATGATAGGAAATGACCACTACTTTGGGGAGACCTGTTAATTAGGCACAGGGGGCAAGTCCCCCAGCCCCACAAAGCCACCAGACGCTCATAGATGCCCATACCCTTCCCTGCTGAGAAGAATTTAAGGCCAGACCATGATATGCTCGAATGCCTAAGACCCAGCAGTGCCAGGGAAGTCTGGCAGAGTTTCCCAGTCTTCAGGGCTGCTTGCGTGATGAGGATTGCACAGGTCAATTAGCTGGGGCCAGGAATTTTCCACTCAATTAGCGTCATTTCCAATATCATTTATCACCTTCCAGCCAGCTACGGGTGGTGGATGGAAACTGGAGAGAACTCCTTCTCTGCCCTGAATGGCAAGGCTCCTTGAAATCTGTGTTGTGTCATGGGGACAGCATCAGTTTGGGAACCACAAGTCTCAGGAATGAGTCTTGTCTCTGATACTTACTACCTATGTGACCTTGGACTGGTCAGGTAACCAGGCCTCTAAAGTGAATGATGTAGACAAGGTCCTCTTCATTCTGGGCCTCATGTTAATTCTGTGATTGGCTCCTTGGGAAGCTCCCTGAGGGCAGGAGCAGTCTCCATACCCCATAGCTCTTGGCACAATGGATACATCATATATATGACCTGGTGTCCGGGGACAGTGGAGTCTGGACCTATGACTTCATCATTGCAGGGAACTCCAGGTGGGGAGACTCCATCCAACAATGAAGAGTGGCAACTATTTTGCAATTTGAAGTTTTAGAGAGCTGCCAGGACCACTGAGAGGTGAAGAGATTAGCCGAGGGGCACACAGTAGTATACATCAGGCACAGGTCTTCCCCCCAGTTCTTCATACCTCTGGGCTCAGATTTATAGGGAGATAAAGAGGTGAGAGAAATGATGGATAGATGGTTGGATGGATAGAGAGATGATAAAGAGAGAGATAGATAAAGATGAGAAAGAAGGAGAAGAGATGATGGGTGGATGGATAGAGAGATAGAGTATTTACTGTGTCAGAATCTGTCATGTCGGGTTCCTATATGGGGTCCACATGGAAGAGGAATTCCCCATAAGAAGGGAGATATATCATGTAAGAAGCATGATATATTGTGTAAGAGGCATGATATACCATGTAAGAGCTAACAGTTCATCTTAAGAATCAGGACGAGGGGCGGCTAGGTGGCACAGTGAGTAAGAGCGCCCGCCTCGGAGTTGGGATGACCCGGGATCGAAACCGGCCTCAGAAAATGAGCACCCACGCATAAATAATGACTAGCCGTGTAACCTTGAGCAAGTTACTTAACCCCAGTTGCTTTAAAAAAAAAAAATCAGGATGACCTGGATTCAAGTCTCGCTTCTGATATATACAAGCTTCATGCCCCTGGGCAAGTTATTTAAGCCCCAGAAGACTTTTCCCCCACTGGAGCAAATCATGGAGCTTCCCATCAAAATGTAGATGTGGATACACCATGAGAGAGAACACCAACATGCAATTACTAAACCCCCAGATCCACAAAGTGCCAAAAACTTACATGCCTCTTACACCTCAAAGTCGGTGTCTACTTATTATCTTCCCCACCCCCCGTCCAAATTCATCCAATTACTGACCCTCTCTATTTCTGTTTCTATTCATCCTTCCAGTTCCATTGTATTTATTATCCATTTTGTACAAATTTATATGTGCACACACTGCCTTCCCCAATAGAATGAAGCTCCTTGAGGGTAGAAATGGTTTCCCTTCTAGTCTCTGACTCCTCAGCACAGAACACAGTACCCAGAGAATAATAGGTGCTCAATAAATGCTTGCTCTTTGATCCAGAGTGGGGGAGATACCTGGCAGGTATTAGAGAAAGCACTCCAGTCTGGGTGTCCAGGCTCCAAGCCTTGCTTTCTTCCCTCACCCCACTGCCTTTCTGGATGAACCCTCCCCCTTCCTTTTTTCTTCATCTGAATTCTATTATAAGTCTTCCAGGTCTCTATAAATGTGAACTATGATCATAATAACAGAGATAGCTCACAGTTATGAAGTATTTTATGGTTTCAAAGCACTTTACATTCATTATGCCTTTAGAAACTCATGACAACTTAGGGAGGTTCATTCATTGAACCCCTGATTATCAACATCTAGGGAGGCAGAAAATACAGAGACAGTCCTCTCCCAGGAGCCTATGATTCTTATGGAGGATGTTCTGAGTGGGATCATCTTGGAAGACAGATTCCCCATAGGAAATGAGGTCTGGCATCTGAAAGGCAGTGGCCTAGTGCTGCATTCAGTCAAGATACTGTTCCTGCTTTAGATTCTGTTCATGATGGGTTCAAGTGCTGTCTTGTGCATGGACTAGCTCTATGATCCTGATTTAGTCTTCCTGTTTCTGAGCCTAAACTTTCTCATTTGCAAAATTGTTATAAATGACCTTTGTTCTTGCCTTACCAGGATCTCCAATTCAATTCAATGAATATTTATAAAGCATGCAAAACACCCTACTGAGTACTAGGAATTCAAAGACAAAAACAAAACAGATGTTGCCCTTAAGAAGATTATATTCTACTAGGAAGATACAGCATGTACATAAATAAGAAAATATAAAATAATTTCAAAGAGAAAAGGATATATAGGAAGTGGTGCCTGGAGAAGGAAGCTGGGAGGTCAGCAAGATGGAGTTGAGGATCAGTTGCATTCCAGATGTACAGAACCAGATAACAAAGTCTCAAAGGTCAGAAATGGAATGCCAATGTTTAGCAAACACCTAGCAAACTAACCTGACTGGCATGCAGAACGTGAGAGGGGGACGAACTTGAAATAAGACTGAGCTTTAAATGCCAACCTGAGGATTAAGTTGTTGTTGGCCCTTTGTTCTCAAAGGACCAATGACATCACAAGGTTGATGTCTTGACTTGAACATTAATTGGGTTTAAGTGAGACAGAGCTACACAAAGCCATCAGTCTCACTCTCTCCTCCAGAGTCATCAGAGACCAGTGGAAGGACAAAAGTCAAGACTACTGGCAATGGCCCAGCTGAGGATTGATCATTCCATCTCAGATTCCATAGGAAATCCTTGGAAATTTTTGAGTCGAGGTGTAAGGTGATGTGACCAAATCTGTATTTTAAGAATACCACTTTACCATTTATCAAGACCATAGGCTGAAGAATAGAAAGACTACATTTCAACAGAATGAGAAGTGAGTGGCCGATGAGACAAAGAATACCACAACCTTTCTGGAATTTCCCCTCCTGCAAACCTGGTACCACTCTATAAATGTCAGTTACTGTTAGTGCAAATGGTCGTGTTTGTGGATGACATTGTGTCAACTGCACTTAACTCCATCCTGAAGTCTACCCCAAGATTTCAAAGCACAGTTGTCTTAAGCAACTATGGGCCACCATACAAGGCACCATGTAGAACACACACTCACATCAAAAGAATGGAAGGAGACACCTGCCTCTGCCTTGATGCCACCACCATAAGCCTCAGTCTTGCTCTGGTTCTGGGAAATGAAACCATACATATACAACACAAGCAATTGGTTCTATGCAGACAATAGACTGATTCAAGGTGGCCTAATGCTATTAGAATCTCTAGAGTCTTATGAGGAGGCACCTAAAAGGAGCCTTTTATGCATGTTCTCATCTAGAGTAGCACCTTCCAATGCACAATCCTTTGTATGTTCTTTTATAAAGATAAATACAGGGTTGGGGAGAATTCCTTTAGCATCAGGGACCACAAGGTTGAAATCAATCACAGAATTGTGATCTTGAAGCAGAAGGAGTATCAGAGGACATGGAATTCAGTCTCATCTCTATTTTGCATATGAGGAGCCCAAGTCCCGAGGTAGTAAGTATTGGACATCTTATATTATTTCATCATAAGAAAATGAAGAATTCACAGAAGGAATGGAAGACATATGAACCAATGCAGAGCAAATGGAACAGAACCATGAAAACGTATGCAATGATGATGGAAAATATGAATGAAAAGTGTCAGCAGTGAATAGAGTACCAGGCCTGGAGTCAGAAAAACTTGAGTTCCCATCTGATCTCAAATACTTACTAACTGTGTGACCCTAGGCAACTACTCTGTGCCTCATGGGTTTAACCACAGCTCCTAGGATCTCAGGGAACAATAAACGATAAAAAGTTGAGATCTAGAGGAAGAAAGCAACCTTCCTGAAGTCACATAGAATATTAAGGGTCTGAGCCTTTAGCCCAGGTGGCAGGACACCCAGCCCAGCGCTCTTGCCATGACAACAGCTCCAGCCCCTCCCCCCAACTTTTTACCTAACCTCTACCTCATCCTCATCTCTCTCTTGAAGACTGGACCTGTCCGTAGTGCTGAGGACTCTTCCCCAATTGTTCTCCTTTCCCTCCCTCCTGCACAGCCTTCTCAGGTTCCCACCTCTGGAGGATGGGATCAGAGCGTTCTCAAAGTGTTACTAGAGTGTCTGCCCTTGATACATCAGCTGCCAGCCTGCTACAACATAGAAGCTTTGTAGCTAAAAATAAGCCCATAGGTACAGTGCAGAAAGCCTGTGTGGGGGTTGTGAGTTGGGTTTTTTTTTAAAATACCTTTGTGAATTACACCTGGCATCAGACTGCTCTGCTATTGTGTGGGAAGGTAGAACAGAGAACAACAGAACCCACCCCTCTGTGACCCCATGAGACCCCATCTGTTGGAGGCTTGGGGGAGGCCAGAAGCAGAGGATCCCCAAGGAGACTTCCCTTCAGGTATCTGAAAAGTGGCAGGAAGATGTGAGTTTGAGACCTGGTTCTGGCGTAGAAGCCACATTTTGGGATCTCCCAAAATGGGGATAATCTCTTTGTGAGTCTCAAGCACTTACCTTCTTCAGAGAGTGATGGTGATGCTTCACTGAGATAATGTATGAAGATGGCTTTGTAATCTCTAAAAGGCCATGCTACAGCAACAGCAGCTATTATGAGGGATTTGAAAGTTCTGTTGTGACTACTACTAATAATTATAATTGTAGCACACATTTATATGGCACATTAAAGTTAAGTCCTTTCACATTGTGTTTTCTCATTTGATCTTCACCACAACCCTGTGAGGTGGGCATTATTGGTATCCCCGTTTTACAGATGAAGAAACTGAGGTCAAAAGAGGTCAAGTGGTTTTCCCAGGGTCACACAGCTAGTAGGTATTTAAGGCAGGATTCTATCCACTGCACTGCTATGGGGCAAGCATAGGGGGAAAGAGGGGCAGAAAGTCAAATTTATTCTACTGGTAAGGAAAAAGTCATTAGCAATTAGAGATGTACCAAAGTGGAAAGATTTGCCCCTTCAAGTAATGAGGTCCCCCATCGATGGAGACCTCTAAGAAGAGGCTGGATTGCTATTCTCTGGAGGTGTTTTAGAGGGGATTTTTGTTAACCTTAAAGTAAGACTAAATGACTCTCCAGTGTAGACTCCATTAGTCACATGGCAGAGTAGAAAGAGCCCGGGCTTTGTAGACAGAGGTCCCACATTCAAAATCTGTCTCTGTCATTTACTTCATTGTGAGTTTGAATACATTATTTTATCCCTCTGGGACTCAGTTTCCCCATCTAAAAAATGAAGGGCCTGAACTAGACAGTTTCTAGGATCTTTTTCAGTTCTGAATCTCCAATTAACCAAAGAAATCAGATCACGCAAGTCCTGTGTAAGTGTACATTCTGATTCATAGTAATATTCTTTAGAAAATCAAGTCCTATTGAAAATGCTTGGAGGAGCTCACTAATGAAAGGAAGCCAAGGATGAAGAATTTCCCCTGGATTTCTCTGTCCTGTGAGTCCTTGGGGAGCAGCAGTGTGGCATAATCAAACAAGCATGTGTCCTAGCCCAGTCACTAGCTAGCTAAGAGACTTTGGCAGGGCATCCACTGTCTGTGACTCAGTTTTTTCATTTAGAGAAAAGAAGTGGTAAATTAAATCTTTCCCGTGTTCCCTTCAAGCTTTAGATTTTATATGTAAAGATAGATTCCATAGACTCTATAGATTCTCCACTCAGGTTCCAGAGCTTTTGCCACCAGGTGATGCTCTTGTGGGAAACGGAATAACATGGCCTTCAGGCCAGAACACAGAAGCATAAAATAGTTCAATATTTGGGTTCTCTTGCATCATAGGGAGACTCCACTTGGTGATACTGGCGTTCTAGGTTCCCAAACCCTACACCAAACATATAATGAACCAATACACCTGGGATGTTTGAACACATCACTATGCAATACAACATTCTCTCTCTCTCTCTCTCTCTCTCTCTCTCTCTCTCTCTCTCTCTCTCTCTCTCTCTCTCTCTTCACATTGATCTATGCTTTGCTTCGACAGAATGAGGGGGACTAGTCTCAGTCACCAGCAACCACTGCTAGGTTATTCAAGAGACAAATGGCCTCTGTTATTCCAACTGCTAACATACTATTGTACAGACAGATTCCAGACAGATAGAGTGAGAATGGATCTGACCTAACAACATCAGTATCAATTGGCCCCCTTCCTGGTACTGCCCAGGTATGGGGGCTCTGTACCACATACACTATAATTCAGACCAATTCTACCATCTATAAACATGTCCTATATTCCTCAAGGATGCCACATTTGAATAAAAATACAAAACCAAAACAGTCTCTGCCCTCAAAGGGCTTGCATTCTACTAAAGAGAATCCAACATATATACAAATCAGTATGGATATGTAAAAATGAGAAGAGTGGAAGCACTAAAAATGAGAAAATCAGGAAAGGCATTGTATAAGAGGTTGTGCCTGAGTAGAGCCTGGAAAGAAGAAAAGATTCAAACAGGTGGAAGTGAGGAAAGAAGACATTCGAGGCATGTGGAATGGCTTGTGTGAATAGACAGAGGTAGGACATTCTGGAAGAGAACTGGTACCCAGTTTGACTGGAATATGGGGTTCAAGAAGGACAACATTGTGAAACAGAGGGGAGCAAGTACAAGACATACACAACCAAGGCTTCTGATTTGAATCACAACCTTCAGTTGTTAATGGGGGCGGGACATCCTTAATTCAAAATTGACTTAACAAGGCACTTACTAAGCTAAGCAAGGCTCTCTTCAACCAGATGCGTACAGCAGGTAGGACTTAAAGACACACATCTTCTGAGAAACCCAGCTTGTGCTGTCTTCCCTCCCCTCTTTTGGAGGAGAAGAAGGAGCCGTGGTCTTCTGCTCTCCTTTTAGCACATCCTTCACTCTCTTTTCTCTTTAGAACAGAGCAGAAAGCATCACAGCCATGGCCAGTTTCCTTTGTTCTTCCTGGGAGACTGAAGAGCCAGGAGCACTGGGGCTCTTTACCTTCTTTGTGGACAGCAGATGATCTCTCTACCTGGCAGATAGAGTTATGACAAGAAGTGCTCCTGCCAGTTTATTTAATCAGTGAATCAATAAACTAATTAATTAGCCATAAATGTTCATTAGATGTCAAGCCCAAAGGAAATAAGTAGAGTTTGAGTCCTGCTTTCACAGACGAGTAACCTGAAGTTCCTCCTCTGTCCAGCAAGGGGGCTGGCCTGGCTGAGTCGCCAAACCCTTCCATTTCTGACTCCCATGATCTGGCATTATGAAATCTACTGATGAATGCAGCAAATCTTCCAAAGTCATTTCTATAAATGTGTGGCTGGTGGGGAGGAGGGTGAAGATTGCTTTCTGGGAAAATAGGAGTGATACTGGAATAGGTCACAAAAGAGCAAGGGTTGATTTTCATTCTTCACAAAAGCTCCACAATACAAAAGGACAAGAATGTCTGGAAGAATCACACCCTAGGACAAAAAAGTCCCTGGGTTCCTTCCCAGCCTTTCCCCCTAAGCTTGTAGCAGGGGCATATTGGCTGCTGAGGCCAGTCTTCTAGTCCTGCCCTCCTGGGAAGCTGGTGCCTCTCATAAATAGACCTGGGGGAGGAGAGGGGAGAGGATGACGCAGGAACACAGCAGGGGGGACAGGGAAGGGAGGCAGGAGCAGGCTGAGAATCATCGGGGGAGCACATTTAGCATGCCACACAATCAGAGAGGCCCCGAATCGTCTCTAAAGTGAGGTAGTGTATAATCCATCTTCTGCTCCCAAAAATGGAAACCAAAAAAAAAAAAGAGAATGTTTTAGAAAAGAGCTAAAGAGAGACAGTTTGGTGAAATGGAAGTAATCCTGGGTTGGAAGGCCAGAGACAAGGATCGTAGTCCAAGCTCTGACATTAACTGCCCCCCCCCCCCAATCTTGGACAAATCACTTTAGCCTCATAGAACATAACCTCTCGGAGCTGTAAGGGTCCACAGACACCATCCAGTCCTGAATCCTAGAACTTATGAGTTAGAAGTACTTCAGAGGCATTGCCTCTAACACAAAAGGAGTCCCTACTCTATCTACCAGGTAAGTGAAAAGTGGTCATCCAGCCTCTAATAAAACCTCTAAGGAGTGGGAAGGTACCAACTCTAGGGGGAAACCATTCTATTTGGGACAGATCCAAGTATATAGAAGATTATCCTGATTTCAAATCTAAATGTCTTCATTTTTTGGAGATAAAAGTCAAAACCCAGAGTTAAAATGACTTGCCCAAGATAACACAACCAGTAATTGGTTTAAAATAAGCTAGGATTAAAGTACTTCTGGGACCCAAGCTGGCATAGTAAACAGTAAGTCACTACAGCTCTCCCATATTCATCTCCAAACAACCATAAAATAGTGCCCCAGAATAAAACCCGGAACATCAGAGTCAGTGGAAAGAAGTAAAGTGGTTTTGTAGCCCAGGAGACTTGGAGGATGAACCTTTCTGGTCCATCTCACTTGGGTAAAAGAGGCTCCTCTTATACAAGACAGGAAGCATCCCAGAAAGCCTGCAGCAAGCTCCATCTCAGCAAACCAGTAGGAGATCCTGAGCCCCACCATAGTGGAGCAGGAAAATGCCAACACCAGGACCCCTACATGCCTTAGCATATTCAGGGGAACCAGCAGATTCCAGCTCCAAGAACCACCATATGCTTCAGTATAACCCTGAGGAAATGTAGAAAACTCTGCCTAGCCTCAGCACACACCAGACACCATCACTAGAACCCCACCACAGCACCAGGTAAGCTGCCAGACCCCTACAGACTCCAGCAGTGCCAGCCACCCCCACCCACCCCCTCAAGCATCAGAACCCCCCTGTGGGCCTTAGAGCAACATCAGCATAACATGACATAAACAGCCAGGGACTGCAGCCACTGGCAGGAGAAGCTAGAGATGGAGACCTTCCACCCTGGGAGAAGAGATCAAATTTAAAAGAAAGGAAAAAGGTAATAAAAAAAGATTTGCCAAAAACAACAACAAAAATTCAATCTGACCATAGAAAGTTATTATGGTGACAAGGAAGACCAAGACATAAACTCAAAAGAGGACAACAATGTCAAAACAGCTATAGACAAAATCTCAAAGAAAAATGAGGAATGGTCTTTCAAGTCCAGAAAGAACTCATGGTAGAATTCAAAAAGGAGCTTAAAAATCATGTCAGAGGAAAACTTGGAAAAGACATGAGCATGATGCAAGAGAGTTATGAAAAAAAGAAGTCAACAGCTTAGAAAATGGCTTTAAAAGTAGAATCGGACAAATGGAAAGGGAGATACAAAAATCCCCTAAAGAAAACAATTCCTTAAACTGGAATACAGTATGGCAGAAACTGGGCATAGATTATTATCTAACACCATATACCAAAATCAAGTCTAAATGGGTACATGATCTAGGTATAAAGGATGATACTGTAAGCAATCTGGGAAAGCAAGGAATAGTTTACCTGTCAGATTTGTGGAGAGGGGAAGACTTTAGGACCAAACAAGAATTAGAGAGCATTATAAAATGCAAAATGGATGATTTTGATTATATTAAATTGAAAAGCTTCTGTACAAACAAAGCCAATGTAATCAAGATCAAGAGGGAGGTGGGAAATTGGGAAAGAATTTTTACAACCTATGTCTCTGATAAAGGACTCATTCCTAAAATATACAGAGAACTGAGTCAAATCTATAAGAATACAAGTCATTCCCCAATTGATAAATGGTCAAAGGATATGAACAGGCAGTTTTCAGAGAAAGAAATTAAAGATATCTATAAGTATATGAAGAAATGCTCTAAATCACTATTGATTAGAGAAATGCAAATCAAAACAACTCTGAGATACCACATCTCTCCAGTCAGATTGGCTAAGATGACAAAACAAGAAAATGACAGATGCTGGAGAGGATGTGGGCAAATTGGAACACTAATGCAGTGCTGGTGGAGTTGTGAACTTATCCAACCATTCTGGAGAGCAATCTGGAATCATGGCCAAAGGGCTATAAATAATTTCATACCCTTTGACCCAGCAATACCACTTCTAGGGTTATATCCCAAAGAGATCATAGAAGTGGGAGGAAGACCCATATGTACAAAAATATTTATAGCAGCTCTTTTTGTGGTGGCAAAGAATTGGAAATTAAGGGGGTGCCCATCAATTGGGGAATGGCTAAACAAGTTGTGGTATATGCATGTAATGGAATACTATTGTGCTATAAGAAACGAGGAGCAGATGGGCTTCATATTTACCTGGAGAGGCTTATACGAACTGATGCTGAGTGAGAAGAGTAGAGCCAGGAGTAATTTGTATACAATCACAGACACAACATATGTGTGATGACCAACTATGACAGACTGGACTCATCTCAGCAATGCAGTGATATGTCAATCCCAAAAGACTTATGATGGAGAGAGATGCCTACATACAGAGAAAGAACTAGAAAGAACTGAGTTTGAATCTTGATTAAAGCAAACTACTTGATCTTTTTCTTTTCATTGTTTGGTTTTATTTCTTCTTTACCATTTTTCATCCCACCTAGTACAATATGCTTTTGTAATTGGACTAATGTTTAATATGAATGTATTTGCAGGTCCTATACTGGACTATATACTGTTGTGGGGAGTGGGGGGAAAGGAGGTAAAAGAAATTTGAAAATCAAGGAACTATGGAATTGAATCTTGTTAACTAAAACTAAACTAATAAATTAATTTTAAAAATGGAAAAAAAAAGAAAACAATTCCTTAAAGAGTACAATTGGACAAATGGAAAAGAAAGTACAAAAACAAATTTAAGAAAACAATACCTTGGGGCGGCTAGGTGGTGCAGTGAGTAGAGCGTTGGCCCTGGAGTCAGAAAGACCTGAGTTCGGATCCGGCCTCAGACACTTAACGCAACTCAAACAAAGACCTAGCCGTGTGACCTTGGGCAAGTTACTTAACCCCAGTTGCCCTTCAAAAAGAAAAAAAAGAAAGAAAGAAAACAATTCCTTGAAAGTTAGAATTGGACAAATGGAAGCTAATGACTCTATGAGACATCATGAATCCATCAAACAAATTCAAAAGAATGAAAAAATGGAAGAAAATTTAAAATACCTCATGGGAAAAACAATTGACCTGGAAAATAGATCCAGGAGAGACAATATCAGAATCACTGGACTACCTGAAAGTCATAATCAAAAGGCCATAGACATCATCTTTCAAAAAATTGTCAAGGAAACTGATCTGATGTCCTGGGACCAGAGGGAAAAGCAGGCATTGAAAGTATCCACCAATCACCTCAGGAAAGGGGTCCCAAAATAAAATCCCCAAGGAGCATTATAGCCAAATTTTAGAACTATCAAGTCAAGGAAAAAATACTACAAGTGACCAGAAAGAAGCAATTCAAATATAAGGGAGTCACAATCAGGATCACACAGAACTTGTCGGCTGCAACATTAAAGGACTGGAGATTATGGAACATGATATTCCAGAGGGTAAAGGAGCTAGGACTACAACCAAGACGACAACAACAACTTATCTGGCAAAATTAAGCATAATACATCAAGGGGGGGGGGGGGCGGGAGGTTATTCAGTGAAACAGAAGGATTTCAAGTCTTTGTAAGGCGAAAACAAGAACTAAACCAAAAATTTGACCTCTGATATCAAGACGCAAGGGAAGCATGAACAGGTACAAAAAAGGGGGGGGAGGGGATAGGGAAGAAAACATAAGAGATTCAATAGAGCTAAATGTTTACATTCCTACATGGAAGAAGTAACTCTAGTAAGTCTTAAGATTGCATCACTAACAGTACAGATAGAAGGATATACATAGACAGAGGGCATTTGTATAAGGTGAATTTGAGGGAATGACAAAAATTAAGGGATGAGAAAGAGGAGTACAATGAAGGCAGAAGGAAGGAAGAGTTAGAATGGTGTAAATTATTTCACATGAAGAGACAAGAAAGACTTATTATAGTGGAGGGGAAGATGGAAGCAGTGGCAATGGACATTGCTTGAACCCTACTCTCATCAGCATTGTCTCAAAGAGGGAATAATATACATAATCAGTGGAATATAGGAGCCCATTTTACCTGACAGGGAAGTGGGAGGGGAGGAGAAAGTAAAGGGGGGAGGGAACTGACAGAAGGGAGAGCAGATCAAGGAGGTGATAGACAGAACTAAAACACCTCACGTGAGAAAGGTTGAAAGGAGAGAGGTGAAACAGGAGGAAGAATAGGACAGAAATAAATACACAGGTAGTAATTGTAATTGTGAATGTGCATAGGATGAACTCTCCCATAAAATGGAAGGAGTTAGTAAAGTGGATCGAAAACGGAATCCTACATTATGTTGCTTATAAGAAAAACACTTTAAGCAGAAGAACACACAGAGTAAAGGTAAAGGGCTGGAGCAGAATCTATTATGCTTCAGCTGAAAAAAAAAAAGCAGGAGTATCAATCCTGACTGCTTTTACAAAGTAAAAAGCAAAAATAGACTAAAATAAAAGAGATAAGGAAAGAAACTACATTTTTGCAAAATGGTACTATAGACAATGAAGCAATCAAATCAGAAAAGCAAGGAATAGTCTACCTGTCCGATCTATGAGGAGGGGAAGAATTCGTGACCAAACAAGAGATAGAGAGCATTACAAAATATAAAACAGATCATTTTGATCATATTAAATTAAAAGGCTTTTGTACAAACAAAACTAACGCAACCAAGATTTAAAGGAAAGCAGGAATCAAGTGTCTCTGATAAAAGCCTCATTTATCCCATATACACACATATTATATATAGAGAATTGAGTCCAATTTATGAGAATACAAGTCATTCCCCAATTGATAAATGACTAAAGGATATGAACTGGCAGTTTTCAGATGGAAAAATACAAGATATCTATAGATATATGAAAAAGTACTCTAAATCATTTTTGATCAGAGAAATACAAATTAAAACCACTCTGAAATACTACCTCATACTCATCAGATTGGATAATATGACAAAAAAATGAAAATGATAAATGTTGGAGAGAATGTGGGAAAGTCGAAACACTAATGCATTGTTAGTAGAATTGAGAACTGATCTAATCATTGTGCAAAACAATTTGGAACTATGCCCAAAGAGCAATCAAATTTTGCCTACCCTTTGATCTATCAAAACCACTACTAGGTCTGTATCCCAAAGAGATCATGAAAAAGGAGGAAAGAACTATATGCGCAAAATATATTTATAGCAGCCTTATTTATGGAGGCAAAATACTGGAAATTGAGGGGATACCCATCAATTGGGGAATGGCTGAACAATCTGTGGTATATGAATGTAATGAAATACTATTGTGCAATAAAAATGATGAACAGGCATGTTTCAGAAAAACCTGGAAAGACTTAGATGAACCAATGCAAAGTGAAATAATCAGAACCAAGAAAACACTGTACACAGTATCAGCAACATCATGTGGTGATCATCTATAAATGACTAAACTTTCCCCAACAACACAATGATCCAAGACAAAGACTAAGGACTCATGAAGGAAGGAAAATATTATCCGTATCTAAAAAACTAATGGACCCTGAATGCAGATTGAAGCATATTTTTTCACTTACTTCAGGCTTTGTCATGTTTTTTTTTCTTTTGATCTGTTTCTTCTTCTACAACTTTGATGAATATGAAAATATGTTTTACATGATAGCATATGTATAAACTACATCAAACTGCCTACCATTTTCAGAAGAGAGAAGGGGAGGGAGGGGGAAAATTTTGGAACTCAAAATCTTGTAAAAGTGAATGCTAAAAATTTTCTTGATATGTAACTGGGATAAAAAATATAATACTATTCAAAGAGGAAAAAAAGAATTAGCTAGGATTAGAAATCATATTCTCTGGCACTAAATACAGTGCCTTACCCTTACCTCCACCTCCCATATTTTCCTTTCCCAACAAACAAGGTCACAAACCAAGATACAGTTCTCAGTATTTTATGTACCACATGGTAGTCTTAGGAAACCTACAGACTGTTTCTCACAATCATGCTCATTGAGAGCTTCATAATAGAAGGAAATGCTAAATTTCAGTTAGCATTTAGTAATATCATTTTTCCAACTCAACCTCACAAATCCAACTCCATCCCCTGCTGAAATCTATCCATGGACATCTTGATTATTTTCTAGCTATTTAGAATTGGGGTTAGGAGTGGGGGGAAGATAACAACTTTTACCTCCCCCATTTGGCTCCAGACAATACAATAATAGGTGGGGCTTGGGATGACTGGGATGAGGAGGCAGCTTTTAGTAGTTAGCTGGGCAGGATCTCTTTGATTCAAAACTGACTTGATAAAGCCAAGTCTCTCTTTTAAAAAGAAAAAGCAAAATTAACAGATGGAAATAAGTGTGGGGGAGGGGAAAATCTAAGGGCACAAGACCCCTTTTTTCTATCTTCATTTAAACCCCTGGCCTAAAGAATAAACCCAAGTCAAGTCAGAGAGCCCATAGCTACCTGCAATTGTTAATTACTTGCTAGGCTATAAAGGAGTAGTCCTGATGGTCTTATGATGCCGGTAATCAGTGAGGTAAAATCATACCCCGACTGTAACAGTCTGCCCAGAGCTATTGGCCAGGGCAGGGGAGAATTGGTTGTGGGGGAAGGGTACTAAGGGGGAGGGCTGTACAAGGGGTGTGGTTCTGAAGATGAAAGAGAATAGTGCTAGCTTGGTAGAAGACAGAGAGAGAGAGACAGAGAGACAGAGAGACAGAGAGAGACAGAGAGACAGAGAGAGAGAGACAGAGAGACAGAGACAGAGACAGAGAGACAGAGAGAGAGACAGAGAGAGACAGAGAGACAGAGAGAGAGACAGAGAGAGAGAGACAGAGAGGGAGGATATAGGAGAGAGTGGAGGCTGGGGCACAATGTGAATTGTGTATGGGTTTTTCTAAGCACAGATCTGAAAACACTGTGTTTTCCCCAGGAGTAGAGTGTTTTGCAGAGACTGAGGATTGTAACAACTCAAAAAGGCCCCTGCCCCTGCTGCCCCATACTGAGCAGCTAACCACAGAGATTTCGTGCAGGATGCATCAGGGACCTGGTCCATCTGTGGAGTAGGGCCAAGCTTCTGAAGCCAGTGACAAGAAGGCCCAGTCCTGTGGACTGTATCTACAGCACCATTCTGAGCATCCAGCATCTCTTTGTGAGCAATGATAGGCACTTGGGATCCAGAGTATATCAGTGCATCTCTTTGGGCCTCAGTTTCCTCATCTGAAAAATTAGACGGTCAGACTACGTGGCCTATGGCAAAAGGACTATGACAAGAGTCTAGCTGTATGATTCTGTTTTCTCAATCTTGCAAGTCTTACCTCTTTTTCACCTTTTTTAAATGACCTGTGCCATGCCTGCGCCCAGTATGAAACTGTCCTTGTTTTGTAAATCTTTGTGGAATGGAGCAGAACTATAGAGAGGAGGGATTCTGGCCCATTTGTATTCTCTGCTCAGAGAAAATGACATTTATTTTTCACAATCATCTAGACAGTCTTCACTGAAGGCCCAAAGACCTGACTCTGATCCCAAAAGCATCAGACTTTCCAGGAAGAGACCTCCAAAGGCCCATTCCTCAAGACTTTCCCCCACAGGAAATTCTCCCTGAAAGATTAGATAAGCCACAGGAGCCCAAAAGAATGCAATGACCAATCTAGTCTCCAAAAGAAGGAGAATCCGGAAGAGACTCCCCTCCTTTTACTCAGGAGGGGGTTGGTCACAGGTGCTGAAACAAGAACAGCCAACAAAATCCAAGCATTAACTTTGTTGTAGTTAATGGTGTGTCTTTGGATGGAGGGGGTGGTATTGGGAAATGAGATCGATAGGAAAAAGAAGCATCCATGAAGCATTTTTCAAAAGAATGAGATCATAGGGAAGGAAGGATGAGATGAGTTCTCTGTCTTAGAGCAAAACCAAATGTGAGAAAGCAAAGCTGGGGCGGGGGGGGGGGGTGCGGCACCGAGGAGGGGGTGAGATTCTTCACTCAAGTTGAGCTGTTAATGATTCATGGATGTTTCATAGCCTTCCCTTGCAATGCTGGCTACCTGCTGTCTGAAACCCCACAGTGTTCACCACAGCCGTCCTGCTGCTGAGGGGGGCCCAGGGGCCCACGGGAGTATGTACAATCAACCTCAGACTCACAGAAGCACAGAATCGTGGAATTACAAAATCATGATCTCCAAGAATTGGAGGAAAATTGCAAAATCTTAATATCAAAGAGTCATCAAAGAGAAGAATCACAGAGCTGCCGAACTCTAGTATCAAAAAATCTTAGAGGCTTAGAATTACAGCTATCAGAGAATCACAGAATGAATCCTATAATCATGAAATCAAAGGATCATTGAATCGTAGAGTTGAAAGGGCCCCCAAAAGTTATCTCGACCCCCTGCCCGGACGTGTAGTATCCTTGACCAAGGAAAACTTCAGCGTCTTCTAGGACAGGGAAGCCACTGTCCTTTGGAGGCTACCCATTCTGTATGGGACAGTTAATATGGTACCCAGATGATCCTCTAGGAGGAGCCAGGGAGACCCAAACTCAAATCCACCCTCAGTCACTGGCTGTGGCACTCTTGGCAAGGCATTTCACCACTGTCTGCCTCAGTTTCCTCATCTGTAGAATGGGGATCATAATAGCACTCATGTCCCAGAGTTGTAGGGCGGATAGAGGGAGAGAATACTCATAAAGCACTTCACAAACCTCAGAGTGCTGCAGGAATCATGGCCAGCAGCAGTATTTTGTTGAGCTGAAAAGACTCCCTTTCTCTCCCGCCATCCCTCCCTCACCTGAGAACGCACCTGCACACTTGTCTCCTGCTTCTGTCCTCTGAGGCCAAACAGAATGGCCCTCAAAGGGCCAGCTCTTCTTGCACAAGACAGCTGGCTCTCCAGGTACTTGAAGAGAGCAACTAAGTCCCGCTCTAAAGCATCTCTTCTCCCACCTACACGGCCTCTGTTTCTTCCATTAGTCCCGGTGTGGCCAGGCCTTTAGTCCTGTAAAGAATTAAATGAATGGTTTTCTGCCAAATTTCAGAATCAGAGAAAAATTCTTTTCTTAAAACTGAGACCCTGGCCCAGAAGAAACCCCAGGAGCTGGGCACAGCAAGGAATCAATGCAATGTTATTTTGATTAAAGAGAGTGAGGATGGGGGAAGCAGCTGGGGGAATCAAGAAAGGCCTCCTGGAGGAGGCTACACCTGGATTGAGCTCTGAAGGAAGCTAAGGATTCTAGAAGTGACAGAAGGAAGAAGGGAGATAGTATATGCCAGGCCTGGTCAAAGGCATGGAGATGGGAAATGGGATGTCATATATGAAAGAACTTAGAGATCTTCATGTTCCCTTTCCCCCTTTATTGATGAAGAAAGAAAGAGACTTGTCCAAGGTCACACTGGTAGTAAGCAGTAGATCTCAGGTTCCAAACCCAGGTCTTCCAGGGCACTTTGTTTAAAGCATTCTACTTCTTCCTGACGGTCACTGAACTACAAAGCCAGTGTCAAATGGTAGCTCAGGCAGAAGTCCCAGCCTCAGCCCTTGTATTTCTGAGCCAAATCACATTTCCTCTCATCTGTACTGAGGATGTCTTCCTAAGTGTCATTGAAGAGAAACCCTGACATTTAGAACACAGGAGTGAATTGAAAGGAGAGAATGGGGTTTGACAGCCATTGTGTCTTTCTTCCCAACCTGGGGTCTGGCTTCTCATGCTCACATTGACCACGGATGAATGCTTCTCTGGCTGTTTGGGGGGGGCTGTCTCTCTGAAAACATATTTGACCTTCTCTGAAGGAAAACCAAACCACTGATGTCATTGGTTCAAGGGGACCTCAGCCTAAGTCTGGGCTGTCTTTGGAGGTGCTCAGTTATTCAAGATTGGAGGTCTTTGAGGAGAAGCTAGATGAAAAAAAAAAGGAAGGAAGGAAGGAAAAGAAAGAGAATTTGTTAAGTACTTACTACAGTCATTGTTCTATGTGCAAATCAGCACCTCACATTCTAATCAGAAGAGACAATACACAAAGAAAGTTGAGTCACAAACCTTGAAGCTTAAATATTAGCTATTATTATGGAGAAACTGAAAGTACTAGGGGTATATGGGGGGGGATGGCAAGGCCCAAGGGTCCTTAGGTTACACAAGTAGGTCAGAGGACAGGACTAAAGATAATAGAGGCAGGGTGGGCGATGATCCCTGGAGAACCTTAGGATGCCGTGGCAGGGAAGATGGCAAGGCCCACTTGTCTTCTATCTCACTAGAGGTAAGAGTTTTGGTTGTTCCAAAACTCTGTGAACAGTCATCCAATATGGATGGGTTCTGGAAGGTCTGGTTCCATGGTAAAAAGTGAAGGGGGAGGGAAAATCACTCGTTAGACATGTATAAGGGATTTCTGGTAAGCATGGGTTGAGCCTCATGATCTTGGAAGTCCCAGTGAGCTTTGGAAGTCTACGACTGAACTTCTTCCTTCTCATTTGGCCTTTCTGTCACATCTCACCTGTCTCTTCACTAGAGTGTGAGCTCCGTGATGGCAGGAACTATGTCTAATCAGAGTTTTGTCTCATCCAAAGGCTAACACAATACTTTGTCCACAAAAGGTGCTTCGTAAAGGTAACGGGTTGGATGGAATTTTTTTATAGATTCAAGAAATTAAAAAGAGCAGAAATTCAGAGACCATGTAGACCAGCAGCAGCTTGTATCACAGGACAAACCCCAGAGCATCTGGATTTGATTCCCAGTCGTGACTCTGTCTGTGTCACTTTATCCCTTGGAGTGTTTACACTGTTAAATAGAACTGCTAATATTCTCACTCCCCACCTTATACAAATGTGCGAAACATGCTTTGGAAGTCTTAAAGTGCTAGAAAAATGAGAGCTATTATTATCTAGTCTAAGCCAGTGTAGCTTTGGTTTGATGGGGACCTCACTACCTCTCAAGATAGCCAAAGGTACCAGTAGTGTTTCCAGGTGAAGATTGCTGTAAGTAAGCTAAAAATTTGAGCCTCATGAGACAGGCGGGGGCTAGAGATAGTGTTGGGAGTCATCTGAGTGGAGGAGAGAATGAAATGGCCACAGGATAAAACCTAGGAGAATATAAGCCCCTTGAGAGCATGGGCTGTTTCCATTTTATCCCTGCTTCACCAGCACCCAGCACAGCTCCTGGTGTTTAATTAAATTCTTGTCAAATCAAGCAGGATCAATCACAGAGTCTCGGGCAGAGGAAGAAGTCAAAGCTGTGAGGTTTGAGTCAGGAGACCAGGATTCGAATTCTGACTAGCACTTACTAACTGGGTGACTGTGAGCAAATCACTTGGACTTTCAGTTTCCTTATCTCTAAAATGGAGATAATGCTACATGAAACTGCAGTCTCCCAAGGGCTTTTGGGGAAGGAGTTCAGTAAACTTTAAAGGTGTTAGAGCAATGATTGTTACCATGCTAAACTTCAATCAACTTCTTGGTCATTCCCCTAAACCAATGTCTCCCCCTCCCCTAGCTGTCCACCTCCTCATTTGTCATACCCTAAGTCCAGCTTGGGCTGCCATTGACCTTGGGGTTCACAGTTTCATTCCAGAGAAAAGCCAGGACCCAACTGACAGACATGCTTATTATTTCCATGGGCATTGACTTGCAAATAGCATTTTAATGAGATGGAAATGATCAGGTCTCCATATCCCAACACTCCAGAAGCATAGAACTGCTGTATCAGGATGGAAAAATACCCAGAAAGGGGATGGCAATGGCAGGGGCGGGGGGGGGGGGGGGATGGGGAGGGTGAGGAGGCTAAGTGCCTGAATACTAATTACCTTATTATATAACTCATAAGTTTAAGAAAACCCACAGTATTAATAAATATTTGGATTGAAATCCCCTTTGTTTTCCTAATGCTACAATTGGACCACCAGCATTGGAACATGAAATACTTTATAGAAACATCAACTGGATTTGGAGTTGGACACTGAGGTCCAAATTCTGACTTTGTAAATATTTATTTGCATGTTGTCTCCCCCATTAGACTGTAAGCTCCTTGAGGACACAGACTGACTTTTGCCTCTTTTTATATCCCTAGTATGTGTCTGGCACAGAATAGGTGCCTAATAAATGTTGGCTAATTGATTGATCTCTCTAAAATGTGTTTGTTTTACAGAATGGAAGTTTTGACATGAAAATGAAATTCGTAGGGCCAGAAGACTCAGCACAGCAGCAGCCCTCTTTTAGGAGAATGAGCTCCCAGAGAAACCTGCCCTCACTCAGGAGTTAGCTCTTCTTAGCCAGGGCTGCCTGCCTCTGTGTGTGTGTCTTTGTGTCTGTGTCTGTATGTCTCTGCCTCAGTCTTTTTTTCTGTGTGTGTGTGTGTGTGTGTGTCTTTCTGTCTCTGTCTCTCTCTGTGTCTCTGTCTCTCTCTCTCTCCCCACAAATGAGAGCTCCAGCTTGCCCAGAAACTAGGAATGGTAAAGAGGCTAGAGAACATTGCTTCTCTCTCTATCAAAGGGTCAGTATCTAGAAACAGAAAAATCTCAGAGGTCCTTAAGTCCGAGCAAAAATTCTTTTTTATTGCTTTCTCTGTATCCATAAACCTTGCTATTTTTTTTTCTGTGAGCCAGGAGACCTAGGAGCTATCTTATCCAAGTACTACCATTAAATCACTGTTTGATCTTGGACAGAGATGTAAGTAAAATGGAGCAGTTAGGGCCTGTAGAGGCAGCCACATTGGCATCCCCAGGATGGCTGCTAGTACAGGTTCTTAGATTGCTTTACTAAGAAAGATAATTGTTTAAGGGGTCAAAAATCTTTTTAAATTATATTCACTAGTTCAGGGGAATAGTCAGCACCCTGAACTTCAGAGAAAATATAGGCAGAGAAATAAAGACCAACAGACAGGGTTCTGACTACCTGAATCAACTAAACACTTTACATATATCCCTGGATCAAGAGAGCTTTTACATCTGAGCATTCTGGGAGCTCTGAAAATACAGCCACTCAGAATCTTGACCAGGGAATCGCAAGAACCTTCTCATAAATGAGCCCCCAAAGCAAAACACCAACTCAGAGTGTATATATGCTTCTCAGAGACAGAAGGCATCACAGGCCTCCTGACTCAGTGCCCAATTAGAAATTAACAACAAGTGTGAAAGCCTTTCTGCAAGCAAGCTTCCCTTAATGGGCTCCATCTGAGGCCTATTAATGGGAGGGGAAGATCATAAACCCCATTAATATTACAGGGCCTTGTCCTAGGGCACTGAAATTCAGAGGGTATTAACAGTACTTATATTCCTTCAACAAAGTAGAAACAACGAAGCTTAACACCTGATAACATTTAGTTAAAAATATAAAGCTACCCTTGGCCCTTCTCATCTTCAGAGGTGAAACCCCAAGTGAGCCTCACCCTGATCTCCTCTACCAGAAGCAGCCTCTGCATGCTAGTTTGTGTCTACGGTGGCTGGTGCTCTGTTGTTTCTGCCCCTTTACCTGAACTAAATCTGTCTTTTTTTTTTTTTGCTTTTTTTTTGGAGGGCAATTGGGGTTAAGTGACTTGCCCAAGGTCACATGGCTAGTAAGTATGTCAAGTGTCTGAGGCTGGATTTGAACTCAAGTCCTCCTGACTCCAGGGCTGCTGCTCTATTCACCGTGCCACCTAGGCACCCCTACAAAATCTGTCTTTAAAAATTAATTTAGGGGGCGGCTAGGTGGTGCAGTGAGTAGAGCGTCAGCCCTGGAGTCAGAAGGACCTGAGTTCAGATCTGACCTCAGACACAACGCACACACAAACAAAAACCTAGCCTTTGTGACCTTGGGCAAGTTACTTAACCCCAATTGCCCTCCAAAAAAAAAATTAATCTAAAGATATTTTTATAAAGCTTCCAGCACCAGTCCCCTTTGCGATATTGCCCTTTACTGAATGACCACTGCAATCCCACTGTATTGAGGTTGTATTGGTTCATAGGACTAGCTCATGAAGCATTGCCATTTCTGATTCTGGGTAGCTGGAATCAGGGAGCTTTGCAGCCTATATTCTGGCTCAGGTAATGAGCAATCTCCCTATTGGTTGTGGATCCAGAAGAAACGATGATTCAGTGGATGGACTCTAAGCCTCTTTCTTGTATTTCTGAAGCAAATAATGTCAAGACTGTTCCAAGTTGCTTCCTGAATTGGGAGGTGGAAGAACGGCAGCTTGCCCTAACTCCCACACTGGCCTCCAAGTGGCCATGAGCCCATAGCATCTAAAGTACTTTTCCTACCTGGTCAAACCTAGGTTGTATTTATTCTTTTCCTGATCTGAAGCAAATAAGTACCTTTCCTATGGTGGGCATGTCCAAGCTTTGAGGTGACCATGGTCATTTGAAAGGTCTAGAGTTTCCATTGCTAAAAGACTTTGAGGGATGAGTCAGTACTCTTGGAGAGGATTGTCCCAAGATTGGCTGTATTATTAGCAAATAGATACTGGGAGTTGTTTGGACAGCACAGAAACAAGGTAAAATGTAAAACACTCAATTAGCAGCCTATAAGCTGCTTTATGTTCCAATTAAGTTTAAGTACCAACCTCTTAATAGATTATAACTATATTATAAGTTAAGTTACTAAATCCTATTTAAGTCATTCTGTAAAATTGAAATTGTCAATTATGTTTAGTCGTTCTTTTGTGTGTAGAAATAAATTACCTGTCACATAATCAATATTGCAGATTGACTAAGTACCTTTTTAGTCCTCCATTTTGGAAAAACCCTAGGCATGAGCTATAATCCAAGCTATGAGTGAAATTGTCCCCAGGACACTGGGGTGACACTAGGATAATGAACAATAATGTGGGAAAAGGAAGCCATTTCCCTTCATTGTTGGCCAGCATCCCCAGAACTCAACCCAAACCAAACTGTGTGCATAGGCTCAGAAGAGGGAGTGGTTTAGTACCCCAGCCCATGTATCCTTATCATTATACCCCTCAGGTTAAACTATAAGCCAGTGCTATTTGTGTCTGTGATTCAGCTGAGCTTGACCTGTGTCCCTGTTCCCACAGGACATAGGGAACATCAGAAAGTATCTCCAAAAATCTCTTCTATTAGCGAAAATCATTTCATCACTTTCCAAAGATTGCCTTTGAAATCTCTGTCCCACATAAATAAAAGAAAGACTTCACTGAAAGTCCCCTTCCTTCACTTCCCTTCTCAATGTTACCCTCCCCCACCATCAAAGAAGACCTCATTTTTTGTTCTTCACAGGTAGAGATGAAAAATGAGAATAAAGTGCCTCGGACCTTGGGGCCTCCTCCCACCTATCACTCTACCTTAACAAAATCCCTCTTGTCTTAGTTTTTGTTTATCTTTGCAGAGATGAAGGTAAATGGGACAGCTGGAGAGGAAAAAAAAAAACCTCTTCTGCTTGCACTTTTTTTCATCCTTTCTTGCTGGGTGACAGCTCCCAGAATTCAAGAAAGCTGGATGGGAGAGTGCAAAAGGTGGGAGAGTGCAAAATCATAATAGTATAAAATGCATAATATATGATGTGCATAATGTATGACATATATAATCTTAGTAGATTTGAAGTAATAAATGTGAATAATAACACATTTAAAGAAGTCAACACCTATACTATCCCCATCTTAATATACATTTATGAAACTATAAAATGGACCATTATAAATTTGGAAAATATCCTTTTAACAAAAAGCTGTAAAATATTAATGAAATACAAGATCCTAAGGCAGTTATACAAAACTTAGCCCTTCTTCCCCAAAAGGAGCATTGATCAGCATTCTAGAGTACATGAGAAAAAGATTTTTAAATGTACAGGAATCATTTGGGGACAAGCAGAGTACCAGTAGAGCCTAATGACAGCCTCATGTGATCGACTGGTTGAGTATAGTCTGCCTGCTGTTGGAGTCTATGAAATGGTCAAGATTTGGAAATGGAATCAAAAGACCTTTTATGGGTGACAACCAAATGGACTAAGTCACCAATATGTTGGCAAAAAAACATGAATCAAATGGTTAACCCAATCAGGAAACAGAGAAGCTTTTGATGGCAATTCATAGCCAGATCTTCAGGACCAGGGACTGTGTTTTGGCCCTTCTTTGTTTCCCCAATACTTAGCACAATCCCTGGCAGAGAGTGGCTGCTACATAAATACTTGCTGACTGACTAGTCACTAAAATTATTCATCAGAGCTGTCAAAGAATGCTAGCACTTACCATTATCAAGAAGAAGTGGGGTAAAATGGAGAGAGAGTCACCTTTTGAAACAAAAGGGCCAGGTTCAAATCCTGGCTATGACACCTACTAGCTGTGTGACCCTGGGCTCTTTCATGGATGGATGGCAGACCTATCCCTACATTATAAATGCAGACACTTATATTTGAAAACCCAACAAATTTTCCTGGGACTGGAGCAGTAGCAAAGAAAACAACAGCCTGGATGTGATTTGATGCAAAGCATTTGAACAGCAACATTTTAATGGATGTCACCGTGCCAGATTTTCATCATCTCCAAGCTCCATAGAAGGAAAAGCTTTCATATCTTGGAGACTTAGGAGAATCTGTCAAAAGCATGTATGAACAGACTGAAGGGCAGACAGGATCCCCATCACCCTGCCTGTTACTGGAATTGTCCCAAACATACTTTTACTGAATCTATACATGAGAGCTCACATCACAGTCCTTTTTATTCTGTTACCAAAAAAATAAGCATCATTTTATATAGCTGAAGAGCAGGTCACCAGACTTGTGCTCACAAGCTGTGTGACCCTGGCCCATTGAAGCTCTAGGACTTGGTAAAATGGAAACACTGCTAGCCCCCATGGGCTATTGTGAGGATCAGATGAGGTAACGTCTGTAACACATTTTGCAAACCTTAAAACTGTCCAAGAATTCTCGCACTTATCATTATCAAGAGGCAGTGTGGTAAAATGAAGAGAGAGCCACCCTTCGAAACAAGGGGACCAGGTTCGAATCCTGACTAGGACACCTACTAGCTGCATGACCCTGTGTGAGTCACCTATCTTCTCTGTGCTCTGGGCAGCTTTCTTAAGACTGCAAGTTGCAGCGAAGGTGCTGCCTGCCCAGAGGGAGAACATTTCTGCACCAGGGAGTTCTCAATGCCAGCATAATCAACATCAAATTTACTCCCTATCTTTTTATTATCATTAGTAATTATCACTAATTAGTATTATTCTAAAAGAATAACAATATGATAGTAACTTGTCACAGGACCATTTCTCTCTGAACTCCATCAAATTTAATATGAGAAGAATGGGAACAAAGATTGTAGCAATAATCATAATAAATGACATGGAGTGCTTCCATTTTCAGAGGGCTCTATAGCCTATAAGGGAGGTACAGTTGGTATTATCAGCCCATTGCACAGGGCAGAGAACTGAGGTCCTGATGCTGAGTTACTCCACCACAGTCACAGAGCTAGCATGTGAAATCTGTGAACTAGGATTTGCAGGGTTCAGGCGACCACTAGTCAGTCCTTTCTCTTTATAGATAAGGAAATTGAAGACCAGAGAAGGACCTTACTCAAGGTCACTCAAGGAAATCACAGCAGAGGTTTGCTTCTGACCAAGATCTGAGTCCAAGCAAACCCTCCTTCCTTTCCTTGGGGGCGGGGGAGGGGGCAGGAGGAGCAGAGGCTGCCTTTTCTCTCCAGGTGCTCATAAGTGTCTGAGTCTGACACACATAAGAGGTTTCAGGACCCTGTCAGAACAATGAGGCAGGTGGGGAAACAAAACTGGGGGTTTCAAAACCTCCTTGGGAGAGCCTGGAGACACCAAGTAAAGAGACCAAGGGGAGTTTGACAGAGAAGCTGCCTCCAGATAGTATTCTGACATTCTCTTTTAATAATATTCAAAGTGCTCTAATTAAAGTCTTTGTTCTTTATTCTGGGTACTAGCAATTACAAAGATGAATAATTGCATAATAAATATTAATTTGAGTCATGGTAATTAGACCCCAAAGCATACTGCTGTTCAAATGTGATTTTAGTTCTTTCCATTGCAGGGGGGGGGGGGGCAGAGAGGGGGAAGGGAAAGGGGACATTTGAAGATGCAGCTGGGGGCACCGGACAGAGAGTCAGAAGAAACCTGGGTTTGAATCTTATCTCAAAGACTGCTCTATGTGTGTCCCTGGGGATGGGGAGGGGGGAGTCACATCCTCTTTCTGATTAGCTTCCTCATCTATAAAATATGAGAGACAATGTCATACCGTGGATACAGATCTAATCTTGGAGTCAGGAAGAATTGGGTCCAGCTGCCATCTCTGGAACATCCTGGCTACATGTGACCATGGAGCCTCTCACCTTCAGCCAACCCTCTGAGGTTATAAGTTGCAAAACACCATTTGATCTATATCAGAGGAGCTTGCTCATTGGGAGACACACACACACACACACACACACACACACACACACACTATGTAGTATGTCCACTCCTTGCCTTATGGAATTGTCAGAGAAAACGCATTCTATAGCACTTGCTCTGTCAAAATGTGAGAGTTCTGTACCATTCTGTATAATTCCAGAGAGAATATCTAGGCCCAGTGGATAGAAGTCACAGAAAGATAGGTTTCACCTCCATATAAAGGAAAAACTTTGCAACAATGAGACTATGCAAAAATGGAATAGGCTGCCACTGGAGGTCTTCAAATAGAGACTGGGTCACAATGGTTGGAGATACCCCAGAGGGCATTCCTGTCAAGGTATGGGATGGAGCAGATGACTTCTGAGACCCTGGGAGGAGGAGAGAGATGTTCAAGCTATAACCAAACAGAGATACCCTGGGGCAGAGATTGCTGCATTGGGTTCAGACTACAGCAGAGGGACTCCAAGAGCCCTTCCAACTCAGACATTCCATGGTTCTTCCAACCTAGGCACTTTAACACTTTAACCTTTGACCTGGGGCAGGAGAAAGACTTCCAGTTACCTTAGGGCTGACCCAAACTTGGAAGATCACTGGCTTTAGGAGCCAGGAATGAAAGGACTCTTTGCCTGATTTCCCCGGGAATCAGTGAAAATGTGGTAAGGCAGGAAACAGAAAAGTCAAGACAAAGGTTGACCCCCTTCCTTCAGTTCTGAACTCAAAGTAGATTTAATTCTGAGTTAGAAGACAGATGGATGATTTTAGTAAATTGCTAGTATTAAGACTTACTACTAACTGATTAACATACTGATATCATTAACCATAGGCAACAAATATTTATTTTATGGACTCACTATTAGGCACTGTCCTAAGTGCTGAAGACAGGACTACACAACAAAGAAATAGTCCCTCACTGGAAGGAGCTTATTCTATCACGAGAAACAACACGTACATACATAACATACAAAGCAAATAAAAGGCAGCTTCTTGGAAAAGAACCAGCTCTCTGGCAGGCACTATGGTAGATACAACTTAGAGCAGTAAAAAGATCCCCAGGCTTCCCCTGGGAATCTCCAAAACACTCTCAAGTCCAGGTTTGGCCACTAGCTCCCTTTATGACAAATCAATTCACCTTCTTGAGGCTCTGTTTCCTCCCCTGTTAAATGAGATGGGCTGGACAATTGCTTCCAGTCCCAAAGTTCTGTGTTCTTTGTTCTCACAGAGTGTCAGAGACAAAGGAGCCTCTGAAGGCATCAGTCCTACCCTTATCTGAATAGCAAACCTTTCTACCACATCCCTACCCAGTGGTCACACTCTTTTTTTTTAGGAATTCTAAAAAAAAAAAAAAAAAAAAAAAAACTTCTACCTGCCATCTCGTAAGACAATTTGATCCACTTTTGGATAGCTCAGTACCTTTCAGTATGAACCACCAACCATTATTTGTCTCCTATTTCTTTTGACCATTAATGAATGACCTCTTTCCAGGAACCATTCATGGATACATAACATTCATTACAGTACAAGAAACTACTTCCCAATGTACCTTCCTCTCTTCTTAGGAGAGGTGGGGGGCTATGAGTATAGAACATACTGTCAGACTCAATTAATATATATTAGTTTTGCTGAGATTTTTCTCTTTTTAAAATTGTTATAAAAATAGCTCTGAGTGTGATGGGAAGGAACATGTTTAAAAACAAATTTGATGTAAAAGCAAATGATCTTAATAATTGTTAATGTGCATTTTACTTTTTCATAATTACATGTTAAAACAATTTTTAGCACTTTTTTTAAGTTTTGAGCTCCAAATTTTGTCCCTGCCATCGCTTCTCCTTGAGATGGTAAACAATCAGAACAATCAGAACAAAACAATCAGGTTATATATGTTCAATCATGTAAAATATTTTCATAATAGTCATTTGATATCAGTTATTTTTGCATAAATAAACCATGTCCTTAACAGAACTGTCTAGGCCCAGTGGATAAAAGTCACAGTTAGTTGTGAAATTCAGCCCTAGCCTCTGTGAAAAGAGTCCCATTCCTCTTACTCAGCTACACTGGGTAACAGTGTGACAGTTCAATGAGCCTTCCTTTCTTTCCTTCTGTCTGTTGCATTCTTCCGATCAAATCCAATAAGCTTTAGTGTGCACCTAATAAGTGAAAGGCAATTGATTGAAAGATGCTAGGTACACAAAGAAAAAGAAACAGTCCCCATCCTCAAGAAGCTTCCATTCTGCTTGAAGGATCAAATAGTAAGGGAATCAGGAAAACAATTCCCATAAGAAATAGGATATCAAGTGAGGATTAAAGGCAGTTATGGATTCCAAGAGGTGCAGGTCATGAGGGGATGTACTCCAGGCATGGGAGACAGCCTAGATAAAGGCACAGAAGTAGGAGATGGAGTACTGGGTTGAGAGAATAGTGAATAGTCCAGTTTGGATAGAATACAGAACACATGACTTATTTATTAACCCTGCTGGTAGGCTGCTGGGCCTTAAAGATGCAACACAGAAAGATTTCTGTTGTATCCTAGAGGCAATAGGTAAATACAGAAGGTTCATTTTTTTCTCATTTGAAAAATAAAATATTGGGGGCGGCTAGGTGGCGCAGTGAGTAGAGCGCCGGCCCTGAAGTCAGAAGGACCTGAGTTCGGATCCGGCCTCAGACACTTAACCCACACAAACAAAAACCTAGCCGTGTGACCTTGGGCAAGTTACTTAACCCCAATTGCCCTAAAAGGGACGGCTAGGTGGCGCAGTGAGTAAGAGCGCCGGCCTCGGAGTTGGGATGACCCGAGATCAAATCCGGCCTCAGAAAATGAGCACCCACACATAAATAATGACTAGCCATGTAACCTTGAGCAAGTTACTTAACCCCAATTGCTTAAAAAAAAAATAAAATAAAATATTTTATTAGAAATTTGCTATTAAACATCAGCACAAATATGCTTCCTTAATAACTATTTACATTGAGATTAATTCATTTTCTTTTTTCTTTTTTTCTTTATATTTAGTTTTCAACATTCACTTCCATAAGATTTTGAGTTCTAAATTTTCTCCCCTTTCCTCCCCTCCCCCCTCCCCAAGATGGTGTGCCATCTGATATAGGCTCTCCATATACATTTAAGATTAATTAATTTTCATGCATAGAGCAGTGTGACAGTTTTGCATTTTCCCCACCCCACCTCCGAATCCCCATTAAGACAGTTTGGCTATTTATCCTCCTTCTCTTCTCCTTGTGTGATTACATTAGTGTGCATCCTATCCTTCTGATTCTGCTTTTTTTCTCTTTTTTTATGCCTGGCATCTTTTCCAATGTCCTTGTGTCTCTGACGCTTGCTCATCCTAACTGCCTTGCATGCTCATGCATCCACACACCAAAAGCTATTTCATATTCCTGCATCATCACGCATTTCAACAGCTTCCAATTTTTGTTCTTGTTGGGGTTCTAGTTTTGTTGGGGTTCTGGTTTTGTTTGGGTTTGGGGGACTTACATGTGCAGCTTCTATGAACATCTTTGACAACAGCTCTGGCTTTGATAACACTGTCAGGGAAGATTTCTAACAATGAAATTATCAGGGAAAGGGGTCAGGACCAGAGCTGGGAGGAGGATGAAAAGAAGACCAACAAAGGAGGAACCTTCAACAAGGAAACAGACAGTTTTAATTGCATGCAATTAAAAAAAAAAAAAACTTTTGTATGAATGGGATCAGTGGAGACAGAATAAGGAAGAAATCAGATAACCTGAGGGGTGTTGGGTAGAGAGAGAAGCATACACCCAACCTCTCTGATGAAGATATGCTATCCAAGTTATATGGGGAATGGATACAAATATATGAGAAGAGTCAGTCCCCCATAGTGAACAAGCAATTCCCAGAAGAAGAGAGGCAAGCCACCAACAATCATAGGACAAAATTCACCAAACCATTAACAACAGATAAATGTAAAGTAAAACAGCCTGAGGCTCCACTTCACATTCATCACTTTGTCAATTATGACAAAAAAAGGGAAAATGAAGGGATATCACTGTGGGAGGACAAGCATGCTGATTAATGCATGTTAGATGGAGATGGGAAGTGATCCCGATGTTCTGGAAAGCAATCTGGAATTTTAGCCCCCCCCTCCCCCCCACTGAAAGTCACAGAGTTGCACATACACATTGACCTAACAATGCTACTTCAAGGGTCACACCTCCAAAGAGATTAGAGACAGAAAAAAAGGACCCATATGTACAAAAATATGTATAACAGCTTTTTGTAGTGGCAAAAACTAGGCACTCCCATCAGCTAGGCAATGGTTAAACAAATTTTGGCCTAGGGATATAAAATAATTTTATGATTCTGTAAAATTAGCAAAGGGACAGATTCAGATAAATCTGGGAAGATTTACATGAACTGATGCAGAGTAAAGTGAGCAGACCCAGGAGAACAATTTATACATTAACTACATTTAAGAGGAAAACAATCACCAGTAATAGTGATGGATGCTGGTAACCCAGCTACCAGGAAGACTGAAGCTGGTGAATCTCTTGAGCTCAGAAGTTCTGAACTACAGTGAGTTAAGCATTTGGGGTATCTGCACTAAGCATTTGCTTAATGTAATGGAAATGCAGATTTAAAGATCTTCCCTGCCCCTAGGCCCTTTGATTGGCTTAAGAGACTTTGATTGGCTTTGAGAGACTCTGAAAACCTTCCTTGATTTGAAAATATGCTCTGCCTCCTAATAGGCTGAATGTGGTCACATGGAGCCCGTGGTAGGAGGCTTGGTTTTCAGGAATGACCACACCTTGATGGCTGTGTGATCAGATGGTCAAGAGGGTGGTTACATTCTCTGAGCCAGGAGAAGACTATATAATCCCTGATTTGAGGCTTTGCTTTGGGGCCTCACTTTGAGAAGTGTTGTGTGATTTGACCAGATGAGACTCTGGGCAGCTGCTGAGAGACCCACCCCACCCCCAGCCCCCCAGCTTTGAAAACCCAGATGTTGATGCTTCCCTCTCTGGTAACTGTGATTTTGATATTGATAATGGTTGGACAGTTTGGAAGCCTGTCTGTTTGATCTGTCTGTATACTCTGAAGTTTGGGGTGCTGACCTTTTCCCCCTGAACTAAGTAATACATGTTTGTTTGATTAAAGTAAGCTTGTTAACGCATTTTGAGTTGCTTTCCTTTTGAAAAGCAGATCTAAGAACCTGTGCTGGCAGTCACCCTGGGGATATTGGGGTGCTTGCTGCTACACCTAAACAGAGCTAATTAAAGGTACCAATCAGCAATGGGATTGAGCTCAGGAGTGGCCTCTTACACCAGTGGTGTCAAAGAAGTAGAACCAGTAGCCACTAAGCCATACATTAGGATCCCTGTGGTCCACATATTGGCTTAAAAAACACACAGATTAAAATCATCTATGTTCTATTGTACTTTTAGTTAGTTTTTTTAAAAAATTTTCCCCATTATATTTTAATCTAATTTAAATCGGATTTGGGAGTATTACAAACCACTACCATGTGTTTGACAACTCTGCCTTATACTTCCACCCTGAGTGACATGGGGAGACCTTGTTGGGAAAGAAGAGAGAGAGACACAGAGACACAGAGACAGAGAGACAGAGTGAAAGCGAGAGAGAGAACTTTGTAATGTTGGACCCAGCTCCACTCTGCCCTTCCCCCTTTGATTTGTCACTTTGCCCTTCCTGAATGTGAGACACAAATCCATTCACCCTTTCCTTGATTTGTAAAACAGAGAACTCCACCTTGCTTAATCTGTAAACAGGCAGAACCCCCACCCCTTGCTTACCCTTGATTAATCTGTGGGTGGGAGTCCCAGCCTAGGGTTTCATGCCAGTGGGAAATTCAAATGTATACTGACCAATCACTAATTGTAGTTTCAAGTGTACACTGACCAATCATTGGAGTTTCAGCTTGTATCACTGTAATTTCAGCTTATGTAACCTGGCTATGGAACCTCTATAAAACTGGCACACTGTCTGTGCAAAGATGCTGTCTGATTTGGGTGACCATGTACCCCGACAGTCCCGCGGTGTTCCAAGGTAATAAAATCCACTCTTTAAATTTAACCTTGGGGATCTTCTGTCTCACTTTTATTAAGGTACAACAGTGACTTGCTTCATATGTCCTTTGTACTTAATTTGGATATTTATAATAGTCAAAATGACTTAGTCACCCAAAAATGTTCTTAAAATAATATTGTTGTCACTGTATACAATGTTCTCTTGGTTCTGCTCATTTCATGAAAATAATTTCGTGCAAATCTATTCATGTTTTTATAAGATCGTTGAGCTCATCATTTCTTATAACATAGTAGTATGCCATCACAATCAAAATCACAACTTGTTCAGCAGTTGCCCAACTGACAGGAATCCCCACAATTTCCAGTTCTTTGTCACCACAAAAAGAGTTGCTATAAATATTTTAAAACATACAAGTTTTTTTTTCCTTTTTCCCTAATCATTTTTTTAAAACAGACTTATTAGTGGTATTGCTGGGTCAAAGGGTATAGGCAATTTAATAACTCTTTGGGCGCAGTTCCAGATTGCTTTCCAAAATGGTTGGATTAGCTCACAGTTCCACCAGCAGTGAATCAGTGTCCTGATTTTTTCACATTCTCTCCAACATTTGTCACTTTCCCGTTCAATTATTTTAGTCAATCTGGTAGGTGTAAAATGATTCCTCAAGGAATCTCTTCCCCAATAGCTTCTTGCAGGGAGCCTTGGCAGGAAACATTATTCCCGTTTTGCAGATAAGGATATCAAGGTTTAGCTAGGAAGAATTACTTGAATAAAATTAAATGGGTAGCATATAATTGAATCAGGATTTGAATCCATGTAATTTAGTCCTCTGTGCAGGGCTCTCCCCACTCCCCACACCCCACTCCTTGCTTCATTTTTTTTTCAATATGATCTGGGTGATGATTCCTTAGTTATTACCCCATTCTGGTAGCTGGTTTAGGATTTAGGGGTAAAGCCTCTAAACTTGACCTAGGGCATTCTCACAGAAGGAGAGCAAAACAACAAGGCAATGAGGCAGACTGGCTGCTACGAGAAGACCCCAATTCCAATTGTAATGCCTGCTCCATCACTAAATGGCTTCCGATCCCACGTCTAGCACTTAGTCTCTGTGTGATTTGACCAAGTCATCTGGTACCTATCTCTGAGCCTCAGTTTCATCATCTAGAAGATGGGAATGGCCATCTGGGAGTTGCTACTTGGGAGGTGCCTCTCAGAGCTATTGTGAAGATATGGTAAAGAAATGTCTTTGGAAATGTGTCCTGAGCTCTCATGCAGAATATCCAAGGGTCACAGTCTTAAGTCTGTGGCCCTGTCCTTTCCTTCTTGGTCCATCTCTTACCCCTTGCTCTCACTCTAGAATGGCCCCTCTTTTTTCTGGTCATACCTTTCCTACATGGCATCTTTTTCATTCTTCTGGTGTTCCACAGACTTCTTATGGCTCCCATCCCATTCCCTCTCTCTTCATCTTTGTACAACACTCAGCTTCAAATTCTTTATGGACAACATTATAGGAGGTAGAACTGACGAGAAGCCTCAGTCTCAGTTTCCTCCTGTAGACTGGTGATAATAATAGCATCTACCTTACATAGGTGTTGTAAGAACCAAATGAGATAAGGAAGATAAAGTACTTCATGAACCTTAAAGCCCTCTATAAATGCTAGATGTTGTGAGCATTAATTTCAGAAGACCAGGATTCAAATCCCAATTATTATATATATGATGCTACACAAGACATAGAATTCTAGATTTAGATCCAGAAGTGACTAGGGAGCATCTGGCAAAATCCAGTCACTTTACAAAAGAGGAAACAGAGACATAGAGAAGTTAAATGACTTGTCCAAGACCAAATGGGTAGGAATTAATAGAACCTTGATTCAAAACCCATATTGTCTCCAAAACTGGTACTTTTACATTATTATGCTAAAGCACAGTAATGTATGCCTTTACTAGTCACCCCTTCTTTGGGCAATAGTTGCTTCCTTTATACTATCTTTGGAGGATGGGAGTCTGGACCTGGGTGTTGTTGTTGTGTGGAATTCCCAGTAGAGAAGACCCTCCATCAAAAGAGATCAGCAACTCCTCTGCAGCTTCTAGCTTTAGAAAGTTACCTAGGGAGCTGAGACTGGGCTATGGCCACTCAGGAAGGATGACTAAAAGGCACAATCTTATCCCGGGTCTCACTTATTCCAAGGCAAAACCTCCACCTAGGCTACACTGCCTCTCTTGGAAGATAACAGAATCATCTATGTGAGCTGGAAAAATCCTAGAGATCACTGAATCTGAAATCCTCATTTGTAAAATGAGGAAGGTGATGGAGATTAGACTAATTGATTTCTAAGGTTGCTCCTGCTCTGACATTCCATGTTGTAAATCTCATCCCAGCTCTGCCATTCTATTTTTCCATTTATTCTATTATTCCATTTCTAAGGTTCCCCCTTCTCATTTGACATTCTATGATTTATTCCCTGTTTTATGCTTGTGACAATTATACCATAAATTCACTTGCATTTCTTTCACCAGTGGAAAAATTGCCCACCTGAGACCTTTGTTCTTATTCTTTGTTTTTTAGGATAATCACATCCATCCCAATTACAAGCCTAGACATAATTAATATAGCAGCATAGTAATCTACAAATCCATATGATTTGCATGACAATTTCCATGAATTCATCCAAATCGCAGACAAGGGCCATAGTCTATACTTCTTCATGGACAAACCAAGCCTCCCTTCTCATCTCCCTTCAAATACCAAAAAGGAAATGCCACCATGCTGAGGACTATAGGCACCATTATAAGTCATGATCTGGAAAATGAATACTCCATTGGCATGGATGATCCTTTCAGAAAGGCTTCATGAAACAAATGATCATTTTTTAAAATTGGCCCTTTAAAATGTTTTTATTTCCCACCCCCCACCCCCAACTCTGATCCCAAACAGACAATTAATCTTGTCCTTTCAGGGAACTATTTAAGCAGCAGTGGAGGCACTGTTAAGTGCCTTTCTGTCTCCAAAACCCTACAGGTGTCAAGCCCATTTAATATCATGAATATTTCAGCTTCAACGGGCCCCATCTAGGGTACATTGTCCAGAATGAAGAAGGTGATCACCCTATCTTCCTCTGCCCTGGTCAGATCCCACCTGCAGTAATAAGCTCAATTTATCAGGTGTGTTGTCACTGGGATATAGACAAATTCATTCCAAGGAAGCTCATCCCCAAGGAAGATATATATCATACAAGAGTTGACTGAAAGACCTGGGAATGTAACTAGAAGAAAAGATGGAGGAAGATAGCTTCATATCTGGTCTTCAAACATCCGAAGGGCTGTGGGAAAGGAGGATTCAATTTAAAAGAGTTAGAAATTTATCCTAGGGGAGGCTAGGTGGCACAGTGAGTAGAGCGCCAGCCCTGGAGTCAGAAGGACCTGAGTTCAGATCCAGCCTCAGACACTTAACACACACACAAACCAAAAAAACCTAGCCGTGTGACCTTGGGCAAGTTACTTAACCCCGATTGCCCTCCAAAAAGCAAAAAAAAAAAAAAATATCCTAATATCCTCATTTGCTAGTTCCTTCCCCCATCCCAGAAATTACTTTGCATATACTTTCCTGTGTATGTATTGCCTTTCCCCAATAGAATATAAACTCCCTGAGAGTAGTCATTATTTTGTTTTTATCTCTTTCCCTAATGGAAGCCCAATACCTAACACCTACAAGGAACTTAATAACTGTTGATGGAATTAATTGATGACTTGTTTTCCTTGGCAAGGGTGAGTGTTGGGGGCGGGGATAGGCTTTGCTTTTACTGTGCTAATTTCCATATGAGGGCGTGGTTTAATGTATATAAGATGCTGTATGCGGAAGCATCTCTCTCTCGGGATGTGACCAGCCGTGAATAAACAACCCCTGAAACCTCGGGTGCTCTGTCTGGGTTAATTCCTCTTCGGAGGCCGGTGACGACCGAAGACTCGCCATGGGGATAGGTGAGTAGAGAGGACGGGGAGATAATAGTTACAGATCAACCCGCCGCCGGTGCCGTAGATAAGGCCCCCGGCAAGTGGCGCCTGAACAGGGATTGAGATCTGTAGGGACCGTCTGAGTCCGCTGGACGGACTCCCCCCAGACAGCCTCATCTCATAAGAAGGACGAGATGGGAGGATTGAATAGCATACCTGAATTTCGACCCGAGGAGAAGGGGGTTGTAGCCGCCCAGCTGTATAAGCTGTGCGCTAAGAGGGGGTATAAAATCCCCCTAAAAACCTGCCAAGCATTCATAGAAGGGTCGGGTGAAGAGGAGGAAAGTCACGGTGTGGGGCCACAAGAGGAGGATGAAGGGGAGGATGGGGGGGAGGATGAGGGCCCTCCTCCCGTGTACCCCTGGGAAGAGTTAAGGAGGGCTAGAGGGGAAAGCCGCGAAAAAGATGGCGGAGACACGACACTTCCGCATTCTTCATGGGACACTGACCGGAAGGATAGTGGGTGTGACGCAGCTCAGATGCCGAGCGGGCCTAGACAGGAAAAGACAGGAGGATGGGGCGGGGCCTCTTCTAGACACCCGGAGGCCTGGGGCGGAGTTTCCCCGAGTTACCCAGAAGCTTGGCTAGCCACCCCAACGGCCATGGCTGAGCCTCCCCCATGCAGATTGGCAGCATTCAGGGACGGGGGGAGAGGACCCAGACCAGGGGCAACAGGTCTGGTCGCAGCCAGTGCCATCCGAGCCCTTGAGCAAGGAGAGATGGTAGATTGGGATGACTGGGGAATATATCCACTGATCGCCGACCCCCTTACGGGGCAGCGGCAGTACACCCCAGTGCCATTTATGGATACTGGGGCGGATTGCTCCGTGATAAATGGAGGCCAGTGGAAGCCTGAATGGCCACTGTCAGCGGGAGGGCAGCCAGTAATGGGGGTAGGAGGGAGACAGACTGCCCCTAAGGCAGCAAGGGCCCTGAAGTGGGCCGTGAAAGGCAAGACAGGACTGTTTAAACCTCTCTTCCTACCAGGGCTCCCATACGCCCTCTGGGGGCGTGATCTCCTCTCCCAATTGAATCTTCCTTTGGCCACTCCAGACAGTCTGCTGGGAAATTAGTGGGGGCCACTGCCGAAGGGAGCTTCTCCCCGCAGATCACTTGGATTGATAAGAAACCAATATGGGTAGAACAGTGGCCCCTGTCCCAAGAGAAGCTCACAGCGCTTAGGATGATTGTGGATACTTTATTATTAGAGGGGAAAATAGAGAGATCTCTTAGCCCTTATAATTCCTCAGTATTTGTCATCAAAAAGAAAAGTGGAAAATGGAGGATGCTAGTTGACCTCAGAGCAGTTAACGCTGCCATGTTACCAATGGGAGCCCTCCAACCTGGACTACCCACGCCGGCAGCCATCCCAAGGAATTGGGAGATAATAGTGATTGATATTAAGGATTGATTTTACAGTATCCCTCTTCACCCAAATGATAAAGAGAAGTTTGCCTTTTCTGTTCCCAGTGTTAACTTCCAGGCACCTTCCGAGAGATATCAGTTTAGGGTTTTGCCCCAGGGAATGGCAAATAGCCCAACCTTGTGTCAGTTATATGTGGCAGAGTTGTTAAGGCCAGCTAGGGAAAAATATACCAGTCTTATGATTATACATTATATGGATGATATATTGATCGCTGCACCACAGCTGCAGCTGGCAGAGAGTTGTTTGGCCCTAATAACTGAGTTGTTGCAAGGTAAAGGATTGCTGCTAGCCCCTGAGAAGGTGCAAAAGTCATATCCTTATGAATATTTAGGTCAAAAGGTTCTTCACGAACAGGTTGTTAAAGATATTCCTGGCATTGATAAGTCCCAATATAGGACATTGAATGATTTTCAAAGGTTGGTGGGAGCAATTCAGTGGATTCGCTCTGCAATCCCTATACCACAGTCACTTATGCAGCCATTATATGAGATTCTAAAAGGGGTGTCACAGTTGACCTCCCCTAGGACATGGACCCCCAAGGCAGAACAGGCATTGGAACAGATTTTGCAAAAAGCCTCTGTTTTGAGTCGCCAAGCCCCAGATGAACCTATATATTTTCAAATATTAAGAGATACAGGGCGATTTTGGGGATGCCTCTTTCAAAGACATGGATGTTTAGAATGGTTATATCCAAAATTTCCAAAAAAGATTATACAAGATAAATGGGAGACCCTAGCTTGGTTTTGTTTGCAAGCCTCTGAGCGCTGTCAACGCGCATTTGGGCGCAAACCTTTTCTTAATTTAGATCTATCAGGAGAGCTCAGTCATACACTTGCAGAAAATTCCCTGCTGTGGGCCACGGTGTTGACTAGTATGAATATTGCAAAAGTCACACCTCCCCCAGTGGTCCGGATGTATAGTGAATTCATTCTCAAACGCCACACGCCTGTAGTGGTCTCCGATCCAGTGGCCGGACCAAATATATTTACAGATGCCACTAAGAATGGCCGTGCTGTAGTTCACAACCCGTCACAACCAGCCACGTGGGTATTGGATACCCCATATACCTCCACCCAGAAGAATGAGTTATTTGCCATTATTAAAGCTGTAGAGTTGTTTGATACTATACCCATAAATTTAATCACAGATAGTATGTATTGTGCACTATTGCTTCCCTGCTTGGAACATGCCTATGTGTCTCCAGGATCCACCATAGCCGATCTTTTATTACAACTTCAACATAGAATAAAGGGTAGGAGACATTCCATTTATGTCCTACATGTGCGGTCCCATATGTCTATCTCGGGACCTATTTTTCAAGGCAATGATGAAGCCGATAGTGCCCTATATATAGCCCACCAAGATCCTGATCCGGCCCGGCAGGCACACGGTAAGTATCATATTTCAGCTAGATCCCTCAGACGCCTCTATGGCATTCCTAAGATAGAAGCACGCTCCATTGTATCACATTTGTACACTCAAATGGCCACCTTAGGTGTGCCAGAAGCCCTAAAGACTGATAATGGGCCGGCATATACCTCTAGGGCCTTTACAGAATTCTGCCTAGAATTTTCTATCAATCATACTACGGGTATCCCCTATAACCCCACAGGCCAAGCCATGGTGGAGCGAGCAAATCGCAACCTGAAAACAACCCGCTATAAACAAAAAGGGGGAGTATGCAGGGGAATAACCCAAAAGGAATTGGCACAAGCCATTTTTACCATGAACTTTCTCCAATTTAGAGATGATGGCACCTCGGCCGCACAGAGATTTTTTGGAAAAACTGCGACCAAACACATAGAGTTGCCACCCCCCACAAGGGCCCTACCAGGAACTAAGATAATGTGGAGGGATGAAGAAGGAAAGTGGCATGGGCCGGTCACAGTGGTTGCAAGGAGACCAGGCCATTTATCCTTTTATCCAAATGAGAATTTTAGTCTCCCCGAAAAATGGATACCTGTACATAGAGCTAGAGATCTTGAATGAACCCAACCCGATTATCGGGATGAGGAGTTCCCTCTCTTTTCCTTTGCAGGGACATGGCCCACCATCCTGGGAATCCTGATGTGTGGAACGGCGATAGAACACCCCACCCCCGGACTCTCGACGCCTCGATGGGGGCCTCTTGGGGCGGGTTGGGTGCCTCTCTGTGTCTCCTCTTATTACTTATTGGGCTTTTATTTTGGTGCATATGCCATGCATCCACCCGGCATAAGGGCTATATGTTACTTACCCAACAAGCCATCTTTGCTATAAGAGAAGGACAAGATCCTTCAGTTTGGCTCGCCGCCATGGAAGACATGTAACACCTGGGGGTAAGACGGGGCAAGCCCCACGACGGGCAACTTCTCCCACCCAGCCACCTAAGACAGGGCCCGAAGGTGTTGGGTCCCTAGGACGGGTAAGGTTTCAGGGATTGAGGAGACGACCCAAGCCAGGGCACCCCGCTCCCGGCGAAGCTATAAGCTTAGATGATGCGTAATGTTTAGCAAGGCTGCACCGGGCACCACAGCCCTGATAAAACAAAAAGGGGGAGATGTTGGGGGCGGGGATAGGCTTTGCTTTTACTGTGCTAATTTCCATATGAGGGCGTGGTTTAATGTATATAAGATGCTGTATGCGGAAGCATCTCTCTCTCGGGATGTGACCAGCCGTGAATAAACAACCCCTGAAACCTCGGGTGCTCTGTCTGGGTTAATTCCTCTTCGGAGGCCGATGACGATCGAAGACTCGCCATGGGGATAGGTGAGTAGAGAGGACGGGGATATAATAGTTACAGATCAACCCACCGCCGGTGCCGTAGATAAGGCCCCCGGCAGGTGAGAAGTAGAACAAATGGAAAATTATGAAGAAGCAGGTTTCTTCTCAATGTAGGAAGATCTTCATAACTCCTCAAGTTTACCAATAGTGGAAAGTATATTCTCAAGAGGTAGTGGAAATGTTCAAGTAGAGTCTGGGGAGCTACCTGTCATTGATTATGTCAAGGGGATTCCTGCATGGAAGAAGAGGTTGAATAGCATGATTTCTAAGATCCTTCTAACCCCGAGTCCTTCTATCTTAAGACAAAGAAATTAGAAATTGATTCCAGATAAAACTTTCTCCTGGAACCCAAGTGAGCCAATTATTTCAGAAAACATTAAAGAGACGTCTCCAAGGCAATCAGAAAATTGGAGGATAATTTACCCTCTGGAAAACTAACAGCCCATCTCTGTTATTGCTTTATTTACACTTGACTCTCCTGAATTATGTCAGAGAGGTGAAGTCACTTCCAGGAGATCACATAATAAGGAAATTAACTTGATGATAAGACTTGAGGTTTAACCCAAATCACTTTGTAAAATGTTGACAACCTAAGGTGTGGGGAGGAATGGGGGAGCAATTAAGCAAATTCTTTTGTGTGTACTTGGTTTTGGGACCCTTTTTCTATAGCCAGACTGCTGCATCTGACTGAAACTTAGAATCCACCAACCACTGAGTCTATCTAATTTAACAGGCACTTATTAAGCCTCTGCTGTGTTCTAGAACAATAATACCAAGAGAAAAGTGAAAGTTCCTGCATTTAAGGAGCCTATATTCTCGTAGGATGCAGTATGTGCACAGATGATAAATGATCATTGGAGGAGAGACAGAGGACTAACCAGCAGGGGAATCAAGGAAGGCTTCCTGAAAATGCTCTTGAATGCCATGACTCTTGAAAGGGGCAGAGGTGAGAAGTGAGTGCATTCCAAAAGTGGAAGACAGGTCATACAAAAACATGGCAGCAAGAGTTGGAATGCCAAGTCTGAGGACAGTGAGTAGGCCATTTGGGCAAGAATGAAGAAGGCATGAAGTGAAACAACAGGACATAAGCTGGAAATTAGAGCCACACTATGCCTTCATATGCTTTAAATGCCAGGCTGAGGGAGAGGGCTGTATTTTACCCTAATGGCAATAGGAGCCCATGGCAGTTTCTTGAGCAGAGGAGCAACATGGCTACATCTGTGCTTTAGGAAGTTTATTTTGGTAGCAGCCTAGGGATTGAAACCTGAGATTTATGGCTAGACTTGGGAAGTAGGACCACACTTTATTGCTTAATCCTGCACTGGCCATAACCATGATGAGCCTGTCGAACTTTGCTGACCAATCTGCTGAAATGGCAACAACTGAGACAAAAGCAGATGCCCAGGCAGAACTCCCTTTCAAAATCAATCAGCAAGTACTTACTAAGTTCCTACCATGTGCCATAAATTATGCTAAGCATTGGGGACATGAAGGCAAATGGGAAGTAATTGTTGTCTTCAAGAGCCTCACATTCTATTGTGAAGACAATAGTGTCATTGTTCACATTAATATTATGTATATAGGTATGCAATTTCAGCTAAAGTCTGAGTGAAACTAAGGATTCTGAGAGGCAGGTGGGAGGAGAGAGGGCATTCCAGGCACAACTGCAAGAAGCTCCAGAGATGGGAAATGAAATGTGCTTGTAAAGAGTAGGAAAAAGGTCAACCCAGCTGACCCTGGGGTGTAGGGAGGAGAGTAATGGGTCATAAGGCTAGGGTAAGAGGGAGCCAGAGAGTGCTTGGAGATCAATGCCTGTTGGAGAAGTTTTTATTGACTCTTAAACAGAAATAGAGCTACAGGTGAGTTTATAATTCCTCTCTAACCAAACTTCTCCGTGATAAATGCATCCTTTCCCTCTACTGAGACCTCTGCATCCTCCCCCCCCCACCCTTCCCATGACATAGGGATGACAAATACCTCCTTACCACACATTGGATTAAAACTTCAATTTTTTCATTGTCTTTGCAATCTCATGGACCTTTTAGTATGGACCATAGCATGCTGATGCTGTCCATGGAGTTTTCTTGGCAAAGATACTGGAGTGGTTTTCCACTTCCTTCTCCAGTAGATTAAGGTAAAAAGGGTTGAGTGACTTGCTCGGGGTCACACAGCTAGAAAGTTTCTGAGGCTGGATTTGAGCTCAGGTCTTCCTGACTCCATGCCCAGTGCACTATCCATTGAGCCACCTAGTTGCCTCCAACTCTCTGAGTTACTTAAATGCAATCCTCAATGTCAATACCACACCCCCTTCTGGAATCTCACCCAGAATTCTCATCTCAGTAGGAGCTTTACTTCTATTATCATTCTTTACTCTATTATCATTCTCTTTCAAGGTCCTTCTTCACTCATACATTCCACCTTCTCTTCACCAGCCAATCAGGCAAGACTTCCAGCAAGCAGTGACCCTCAAGATGGTGCCACCTTTTCTACTAAGCAAAAACACTTCAGAGAATAAAGGAAGAGCCAACTAGAGGCATTTTCATTTTATAGCATTAGTCCTGAGCTAATTCTTGTCAAGATTTACTTTAATATTTTACTCCAGAAGAGGTGGCTTAATGCGGGAGATAGAGCACACTGAGCTTGGATTCAAAATGACCTGAGTTCAAATCTGGTCTGACACTTACTAGCTGTGTCACCCTTGGAGAGTCACTTCACCCTGTTTGCCTCAGTTTCCTCATCTATAAAATGAGCTGGAGGAGGAAATGGCAAATCCCTTCAGTATCTCTGCTAAGAAAATCCCAAATGGGATCACAAAGGCATGACTGAAACAACCGAACATCAATAAATTCATTCCAGAGCAAACCATATTTTTGTCTGATCCATGTAGACTTTTCAGAACTATGGCCAGTGGTAGCAAGAGTGAGTAGGCATTAGATGGGGTTGACAGCATAGCTTTGACATGCAACAGAACCAGCTAGTGCTGGGCTGTGTGGCAAGATTCTTATGGGCATTGTGGGCATCATGAAGCAAAGAGATTTCAGGACTTAGGGCCTGCTGCTGATAGTCATTAGAGTGATCATGGGTTGATGTGATTGATCATGGAGAGTGGCTTAGCACCAGGTGAGAATCCAGGGTTTAAAAAGGTCATGGCTGAATTGTTTGAGACTATCTAGAGACTTCTTGCCTTGGGCTTGGGTCCGTGTGTCTCTTCCAGCACTCACTTACACAAGGGAAAGAGCCTGGGAATCCGTTGTCTGTGTTTCTCCTCCCTGACAATCACATGTATTCTAGGTGTTCTTGCATGTGCTTGGCAGATGGCATTAAGTCCTCTAGGCAGGCAAGTCTGTGGTTATGGTCATTCCTCAGATAGCTGAGGCTGCACCCTTGAGATTGCTACCGCCAGAGACTGTGATCCTATCAAACCCAGGGAATGGTTTACAACTCCAAACTTACTATGGGGAGGAGCAGTGTGATTAAATAGAAAGGGAACTGGATTTGGAGTCTGGGGACCTGGGTCCGAATACCAGCTCTGCTGCTTATTGCCTGTGTGACCCTGGGCAAGTCAATGCACAAATATGGGGCTCAGTTCCCTCCTCCATGAAAGTTGGACTAGTCCCCTGGGTTCTCTCCCATCTCTAGACCTGTGATCCCCTTCAGTCTGTGTGGAACATCTTTTGTCTCTCCTCTTCTTATAATCTCCTGCTGTATGAGCATAGAGACTGGGTCCTACCCACCCCACCCCCATCCACCTCAGTCTTCTGAAGTTTATAAATAGTCTTCGAAGGAAATTCCTGTATGTGTTTGACTTGAGCTCAGATTGATGTAAGTGAGATTTCTCCAATGTTTTGGGTATATAGAATACTTTCCTAAGAAGATCCTGCCCCCACTTCTACCCTCTGAGAGGCAGGAGATGGAGCCATCAAGGCTGGGGGACAAGTCTCACCTCTAGCCCATCCCATTTGTGTGACCTTTGGGCAAGTCATTGGACCCCTCTATCTCAGACAACTCTAAAGCTAGAAGCATCAGCACTCTGATTTATTGGTATCAATAAAGGGAGTATCCTCACCAGAGAGTTCCCTGTGGTACCAATAGCGTGGATCAGATCATGTCACCACTGCCCTGACTCAATTCACTCCAGGGCTTCTCTATTATGTCCTGGATCAAATCCTTTATACACTTCCCTTCTCTCTGGGACACAGGCCTCCGAGCTGCCCCAACACTGACCCCCATCCCATCCCTTTTCACTGGCCTCACTTATCCCTGCAGGGCTCATCCCCCTCTCCTCCATCTTCTAGCTTTTCTGGCTTCCTTCCAGACTCAGCTCCAATCCCATCTTCTGCAGGAGGTCTTCTTTCCTGGTTCATAGCTCCCCCAGCACACCCTAGCCACACCCATGCCTCCCCATCTTGTACATGCACAACTGTTTGCAAGCTGCCTCCCCCATTTGAATGGGAGCTCCTCGAGGGCAGGGCCCTTGTGTTCGCCCTTCTTTGTATCCTCTGGGCTTAGCACAGTGCCTGGTGCATTAAGCTGAGTGTCCTGCACTCCCACATCCCAGGAGTGGCTTCGGAAACAATCACAGAATGATGGTTGTTATCATCTCATAACGAACCCCATCACTTTACTGAGGCCCTGGGAAGGAAAGTGACTTGTCAGATGTCACTCAGCAAGGGATCACGATGAGAGAGAATTAGGCCCTGGGTCACTCTCCTCAAGATCGACTTCCTGGCCCTGCCACATACAATATTGCCTAGGACAAGTCCCTTCCCTTCTGAGTTTCAGGCTTCTCCTTGGTAAATTGGGGAGAATAGCCCTAGGGCTGCTTCCCTCAGCTCTGGCTGTAGATGCACTACCACAAGCTGCAGATGTGAGGGGCTAAGATGTCCTGCCTTCCTTTTTTCTTCCTCTTTTTAAAATTAATTTATTAGTTTAGTTTCAGTTAACAAGATTCAATTCTATAGTTCCTTGAATTTTTAATTTCCTTTACCTCCCTCTCCCCACCCCTCACGACACAACTATTTGTTCTTAACAGTTGGATGTGTACCATAACCATCTGAGGCAACCTGGTCTATAGTGGAGAGTATTTTATCTGAGTCAGAGGATTCTGGATTCAGACCTCATCTCTACCACTTAGTACCCATATATTTGTGAGCCTGTCACAACCTATCAGGGTGCTGGTTCCTGGCTCCAATGATTCCTCCTGTCCGCTCATGAGATGAAGGCGAGATGACTGCGATTCGTCCTCGGTAAGTCTGCAGGCTGGGGCTTCTTCTCTCTCTGGTGTAGTCTGTTTGTCTGCTCTTAAGTCTGAGCCATGCAGACCCCACGTGCTCTGCGCTCGTCCTGTCCGGACGCACTGGGCGATTTCCTGGGCTGGATTCTGCCACGCTCTGTCTCCAAGTGGATTTTGTCACTCAAGAATCCATTCAGATTCACTTTTTAAGGTTTATTGATGGAGGGGCTTAGCGAGGTTACTGCTTCCTTTCCACCATCTTGGCTCCACCTGTCCTGCCTTTCTCAAAGCAGATCCGGGGAGGGCTCTGGAGGCAGTCAATTTTCCAGGACTGAGCTTTGGCAGACACAAAAGATTCTGGCTGAGGGGGCAGGTCCTGGCAAGCCAACACCTCTCACTTTTTCCCTCCAGAAAGGAAATTTCCACAGAGGTGTTAATGTCCCTCTGGGAGGCATGCCAAGAAGCCCTGAAGGCCAGGCTCAGGACCAAATTTCCCAAGTATCTCCTCCCAGCACTGCCTCTTTCCCTCAGCATGTGCTCTCCACTCCCCCCTCAGACACATTTCTTCCCTGTCCCTCCCGTACAAGTGAAGCCATTCTGGAGTGCATGCGGGTACCCCAGGCCCTAATCCTTGTGCTCCCCACCTTAGCTCTCTAGTCTTCCTTTCACACACTCTGTGGTTCAGTCAGACGGGACTCCTGGTTGTTCCTCACATGCAACATTCTCTCATCTCTGCACCTTTGCACACAGTGCCCTTCTTCAACCTAGAATACTCTCTCTCCTCCCTCCTCCCTAGCTTCCTTCCAAAGCTGCCTCTTTGAAGTATCTCCTAATGCCCTGAGGCAACTACTGTCTCCTTTCACCCCCCAAAAATCTCTTAGTAGTTCCTTTGTGTTTCTGTAATGGCCCCATGCTTCTCCTGCCTTTGATGGTGGTGGGGAGGGATTAGGGAGGAGGGCAGTAGAGTCTTATCTCCCTGGCATGCTGGAGGAGTGGCCAGGACACACATCCCCCGCCCTCCCTCGATAGTGTATTTATCTTTATAACAACCACGAGCATTTATTGAGCACCTACTTGGAGTACTAACCTGTGCCCCAAATCTATGTCAATTATATTGTTTTTACCAATAGAAATGTAAACTCCTCAGGGGCAATGACAATTTCCCTCTTGTCCTTTTTATCTGCAGCTCCCATCCCAGTGCCTGGCACATAGTCAGGGCATAATAAATGCTTGTTGGTAAATTGGCTGCTTGACCATGGAACAGAGAATAATAGATCCAGGAGGAGCCTTAGACAACAGAAAGACAAAGTTGGGAGGAAGCTTAGAACACAGAATGTCAAAGCCTTGGAAATTCCCTTCCTCCCAATTTTACAGATAGAAACACTGAGAGTGTGACTTAGCCAGGGTCACCCAGGACTTAGTGGCAGGGTCAGGGCTAGAATCCCAGTCTCCTAGCTCCCAGGCCTTTTCCCAGCTACCACCAAACCTCCCCTTTCTCTCAAGCACTTACCCAGTCCCTGAAAAGTGAGAAGGAGCTCTTTCGGAAAGAGGGGCCAGGCCCTCCTCCCCTGCCCTGGTCTCTCCACCTCCTGCTATTTCTATCTCTCTTGCTGTGTTTCAGCAAGAGTTAATGTTTCAGCAGAGTTAATGATGTCCTTTGTTCTGCTTGGCACACGTTTGCTTTCATTAAAATGCACCATTGCTTTTAAGTGCTCAGGTTCTAGGTTTTCTTTATGGATGGGGAGTGATTTTGTATTATTTCTTTTGGTCAAACGCTGTCTGTCCTGACAAGTAGCCTGCTGTACTATACCCCAGAAGGGAGGATCCATGACCAGGAGGCAGCCTGGAATGCTGGGAAGAAGACTGGCCTGAGGGCCAGATAAATTGGATTGGAGATGCTGTTCACTACCTTTCTGAATCACTTTGGACAAGTCACTTTCATCTCTCTGAGTCTATTTCTTCAAGAATAAAAATGGGAACCCTCATACTCATGCTACCTGCTATGAACATCCAGTGAGGTCATGCATGTAAAAGTGCTTCTATGAAATAATTACTGACTGTAGGAGTGTGGAACACACTCACTCCCCACCCCAAATGTCTAGAAAGAGAAGTAGAGTCCAGAAAAAATTGGGTCCAGAAAAAAATGGGTCCAGAAAAAATAAGGTGGTAGCTCATCTACCTGAGTCCAGAGACTCAAAAACAAAACCAAGGTCCCACAGAGAGTGGAATGAGGAAGATGACCCAAGCACCAGGGGGCATGGTTTGGAAATGGCCAGAGAGTTTGCAAAGTACTTTCTTTATAATGATCCTGTGATGTAGTTAATGAAGATGTTATTCTTCCCCATTTTATAGGCAGGAAAATTGAGGCCCATGGAGAGAATGTGACATCCCTAAACACATTGCTAGTAGCAGATTGCATTGCTGTGTCCTCTGTGATTTTTGCCACTTTGGATGGAACAGCCTGGTACTGTAGAGAAAGAGCAGGATCGGGAGCCCTGCCACAGTAGGTAACCTGGGTTCAGATCCTACCCTTGACACTGAGGTGGGGGGGGAAGGAGGGGAGGGGAAGGGGCTTTGAGAATAACAACAAAAATTGTCAGTTACTATTTGTCAAAACCACCAACATGGTACCGTGGGAATGGTGCTGGGTTTAGGTTCGAAATCTGCCTTTGCCACTAACTGTGACTGGGGCAAGTCCTTTTCTCTCTCTAGGCCCCAATTTTCTTCTCTGGGTTGGACTAGATACCTTCCAGCTTTAAATCTGTGGTGTTATCCTAAATTTGTGAGTGGTGGAGCCAGTACTATTGAAATGTGTGTCTTTTGACTTCAAATTCACTTGACTTCAGGTGTGGGTCCTCCAAGGAACTGGGATTCCAAAAGTTGGTAAAGATATGGGGAGATGACCAATGCTGATCTTCCTTGAGGGACCTGAAGGGAGACCAAGCTAGAGAGGGAGGGTACAACTCACCTCTGGAGGTAACTGACCCTGACCTCCTTTCTCCCCACCCCATTTCATAAATGAAGAAACCAATATCCAGAGAAAAGAAATGACTTTACTAAGGTGGTATAATCAATATTGAATCAAGACCTTATGATTCCAAATAGGGAGTTCTTACCATACATAAAATGGTGGCTGTATTGGTTTTAGGAATGGCTAAGACTAAGCAGAGGGAAACTGTACTTCAAACTCTTACATTCTGTGTTCTTGGTTCCCAGGCCCTTCTTCCCTTGACTCTCTGTTCTAAGGTTCAGTCCAGCTCCGAAAGTTTATGTTCTAAGGTCCCTTCCAGCTTTGACCTTCTATGTTCTAAGATTCCCCCAACCCTCACATTCCATGTCTGAAAGTTCCTCCCAGCTCTGATATAATCTGTTCTAAGTGCTCTCCTGGCTCTGGCACTCTCTCTTCTAAGTGAACAGAAGCTTTAGGAAGGCTTCGTGGAGGAGGAAGTACCTGATCTTAACAACAACAAATGGCATTCATATAGTGCATGAAGCTTTACAGAGAACTTGGCATAATCTAACTCATTTAATCCACTCACAAATCCTGTGAGGTTGCTGCTGTTATTATCCCCATTTTGCAGATGAGGAAACAGAGGCTCAGAGAGTTTAATTGAATTGCCTATCATTACACAGCTAGTGACTGAGGCTGCTGTCCAAGGTGCCCCTTTTCCCCTCACAACAGAAGAAGGAAAAGCTTCTCCAGTTTTACAGGGCCTTAATTTAAGGCAAATGCTCTAAACTGGAGGGTTAACATTTGACTAATTACAGGCAAAGGCTGCAGTCATGGAAGGCTAATTAGGAAGTAAAGTGTGAGGAAATTCCTCCAAGTTGCTCCAAGCAGCCCACACTGAACTGTCAGCTCAGCTGGGCTAGCTGTACACACAGGCCTGGCAGGGTGGGAGGCAGGCTGAGAAGGAAGGTCCAAATGAGGGCTCCCTGGCCATTCGAAATTGCAAGAAGCCTTCGGCCAATTTCTTAACATGTAACCACACTGACCCTAGAAGCATTTGTTCTTCCCCTATGTTGTGCTAGGCTCTGTACTGAGTGCTGGAGACATTGAGACATGCTGAAGATAGTCCTTGACCTCTGTTCTACTGGTGCCCAGGACAGAGAGTGGACTTTATGAAATGATATCAGACCCTCCCCACCCCCACTTTTTGTAGTCACAAAGGCAGAGATTAGAGACAGAAAGGAATCCTCACATCTGAGAAATTCAGAGATAGCAGGGGCCTCAGACATCTCTGGTCCAACCTGTATATAAGCATGAAATCCACCTACAGAATCCCTAACTAGTATCACCCAGCCTCTACCCTGATACCACCAGGGAGGCTGACCTTCACCTAAGGGGCAAAGGTTGCCCATTTCTATGTAGCCCTTAGAAGCTTGATAAGGGTATGGCATTATGGTTGTCACTGCTGGGAGTCAGTTTTCAGGGTCAGAACATCATTCCTTCCACTAGCCTGAGACCTGACACTCTGCTCTCCCCCATCACTCCCAGCTGAATGACAATGCAAAAGCATTTATTAAGTGCCTATTACATGCCACACTGAAAAGACAGGACTCATATGATCTGCACACATTGCCCCATTTGATTCTAGGGAAGACTGAAGGCAAAAAAAGAAGGTAATCAAGGCTGGGATGGATAGATAGTGTTATGGAAGCAAGAAGCATGTGTTTGGGCAGACTTTGGGAGGTGGTGGAGGACAGAAAGCATGCTGTGGTCCATGGGGTCACAAAGAGTCAGATCCAACTGAACAACAATGACAACATTCCAGTTGTGCTCAGTAGTGGGGATACAAAGGACAGAAAAAGCAGCCCCTGCCCTCAAGCTGCTTACATTCTAGTAAAGGAGAGAACAAGTGTAACATAATGGTGATCAGGCAGGCAGTCACAGGGGTAGGGAATCCTAATTCATGGGGCAGCCTATTAGCACGTCTTTTCCATGATCAAATAGTTGATGAACTAACATTTCTTATACACTTATTCTGTGCCAAGCAGAGTCCCTGCCCTCCAGGAGCACATATTCCATGTCTGGAAGAGGTTCTGTGGTCTGAGGAGTCTTGGGATGGTGAATGCAGTCACAGGGCAGCTGAACCAAGCGTCCTTTCCAGAATCACTCGACCCATTGCTAAGCATTTATTAGTCATTTCCTATGTGGCAGTCACTGTGCTAGACACCTAAGATATAAAAAGAAAGCAAAAACAGAAATGATGGTCATGCCAATTCCATTATTGCTCCCACTGTTCCTGAAGCAAGATGGGGAAAGTGCGTGGAAAGATCAGTAGAGCTCTGGAGGCCAGCAGCTGGACAAATGGCAAGGTATCTAGACAGGTGGATGGCTAGATTAGATGGGAAGCACAGTCTGGGGCTGGCTAGAGATAATGGGGTAGGTAAGCTTACACATTCACCCTGCAGAAGAGCTCAGTCCCAGAGCTATGTTGACTACCTCCATCAGAAAAGGAAGAGGCAGACACGGTATTTGGAAGTCCAGTCCAAAGAGTGCTGCAGTCTGAGGTAGAGAGAGTGGCATCAGTGGCAGGGCAAATGGGAAGATGCATGAGGTAGATGGATGAACAGTTCTGCCCTCCAGGGCCACACAGAACAAGCCTAATCTCTCATTGGCATAGAATCTGTTTTTATTCATGAAGTGAGCTTCCTTGTTCCTGTCTGGCCTCCAGTCTACTCTCCAGACTAAATTTCATCCTCTCTTCTGTCATTTGGCCTGGCCACTCATCCATTCCCTATACCAGGTGGCCTCCAAGGTCCTTTTCTTCTGCTTTTGAGTGACCAGGTGTAGGGACCCATCGGTGTCCAACATGGGCTGGATAAATGAATGAAGTTATGTTGGAAGTTAGTAGCAGATCCAAGATTAGGGCCCAGGGCTCTTAACAGCCCAAGCAATTCTCACCACCTCTGCCGCCTCTTGGCACAAGGGTCCATGAAAAAACAATTCCTCCCATCAATTCTTTTATTTGGCCCTTTGATGCAAGTGTAGTGGGGATTATAGAATCTGAGGCTCCTGACTCTAGAGCTGGAAGGTGTTTTAGAGGTCATCAATGCCAACCCCTTTAATTTACAGATGGGGACACTAAGGTCTAGTGACTTGTCCAAGGTCACAATGGTAGGAAACATAAGAGGCAGGCTTTTTGTACCACCATTGTGAAGCCCATTTTACAGAAGAGGAAACTGAGGCTCGGAGAGAGGAGTGGTTTGCCCAGGGCCACACAGCTAATTAGTGGCAGAGCTGGAACTAGAATGCAGGCCTCTTGACACTTGACTTAGTTCAATGCTCTTTCTTTTCCTTTTGGACCAGACTTATGTTTTCATTGATACATGGAAGCTTCCAGTGAAGAGCTCCCTCTACCAATTCAGGCCAGCAACTTTCCTGTAACTTCTAGCCTTAGAAAGTTATCTGGAGAATTCAGAGGCTAAATGACTTGCCAGGAGTTGCACAACTAGTAAGAGAATATCCTTGAACCTGGGCCTTCCTGACACCGAGGCCAACCTCCTTGCTTCAGTACTCCTTCAGCTGTCCCCATGAAGCCCCATCTCCAAGTCTCCCTTGGCTTGTATACTTGGCATTTATGAAATAAAGCCAGTTCCCTGGCTCCAGGTGGAGGGGGCCTCACTCCTTGGCATGGCTCAGCTCCTACTACCACAGGCATCTCTCTGCATTCGTTCCCTTTTCCCAGTTGCTAAGAGGTTTCCATGGCAATCCTCATATTGGATGAGGGAAGGTGGCTTGTTCAGGTTCACACCCCATCCCTGGGGTGACCTAAGTTGTGCCTGACACAGCATGGGAATAAGGCAGCCTATGAAGGCCAGGCCAGCAGTAGCCTGGAGCTTGGCCTCGAATACAGAAGGTTCTGAGCAAATAAGATTGAAGAGAAGGGGAAAGGGGAAAATCTCAACAACAGGAGGAATATCCTGAGCTATGTGGTTTTTTCAAAGTTCCCTGAATTATGCCTGGATGCAGAGGGAGGGAAGAACACTGAACTAGGAGTTAGGAATCCCCAGGTCCTAAGACTGACTTTCTTAATGACTTCTTTTGTGACCTCTTTCATAGACACAGCTATCAGAACTAGAAGGGACTGCATAGAACAAAAAATTCCAAGTCTGAGAGGTCTCACAGACAGGGAGTGTCAGAAACTTGGGACAGAATGCCAGAGCGTAGAGTACTCATGAAACCCAATGGCAGTGCTGGAGGTGACTTTAGACCAGAGAATGGCAGATCTGGGAAAGGCTTCCAAACAAGGAATGCCTGAATTGGGGGAGAAAGGGGCAAAAAGAACTTAGGAGCTGAACATAGGAACACAAGCCCTCTAAGCTGAGAGGGGCCATAGATGATAGACACTACCTCTATATCCCCAGGAATGGGAAACTCATTACTTTATAGAATGTCAGAGCTGAGAGCTACCACAGAAGAGAACATTGGAGCTACAAGGACCCATGGAGAAAATCAGGTCTGATACCTTACAGATGGAAAAATCAAGGCTCAGGAAGACGGAATTTATTTGCCAAAGGTCACACAGTGAATTAGGGGCAGCATCTAGACCAGTATCTTGGTTTCCTGACTACAAATTAAAGCATACTCTTAATACATCCCACTGGTGGGGGGTGGGGGAGATGAATTTGGATTATCCTTGACTCTGGCAGAAGCTGAGGCTGTCACTGCCAAGTTTCCCAGAAGTTATTTCAGCAGCATCTGGTCTTCATTTCTGGTGGCTTGGTGGGATTCACCAAACAACTGGCCCCGGGTAGAATTTGTCTGTGGTATCGTCCCCAGCACTAATTTGATGGCTCTGGTTTGGGGAAATCCTGTGTATGTCATGACTAAAGAGAGGTGCCTGGTTAATGGCCCCAGCAGGAAAGAACAATTAACAAATTCATAGATCGCTGCTTCTTTTACACTTCTCTTGTGCAAAATAATCACTTCTTTAAGTAGGACCCTATGCCTTAATTACAATTAAGATTTAATTAGATTCATTCTGGCTTGCCCCAGAGGGCAAAATTAGGTCCAAAGGAGAGAATTTACACAGAGGCAGATTTTATCTTGTTATAAGGAAGAATTTGCTAACAACTGGAGTGTCCAACCATAGAGAAAATTCCCCTTCCCCCACCCCTCCTCCTCCTCATCCTTCTCCTCTCCCTCCCCCAATAGGGAATGAGATCCCTGTCACTAGAGATATTCAAGCAGAGGCTGGTGATCTTCTCAGGTATATTGTAGAGAGGATACATGCTTCTAGTAGGGGTTAGATTAGGGAACCTCTGAGGTGCCTTTCAACCCCAACATTCTGATTCCACAGAGTATCAATAGAAAACAAGTGTTGACTGAGACTGGATCCCTTGCCAGAAGATTTGATTCAATTGAGCAGACATTTATTACATACCATCAAGGACCTGTGATTTCTCTACTTTATCCAAAGCAAAACATTTCCTCTGAAATAAACCAAGATTAGAATTTATCATAGAAATGTAAATAAAAGGGGTGGCTAGGTGTCGAAGTGAGTAGAGCATCGGCCCTGGAGTCAGAAGGACCTGAGTTCAGATCCGGCCTCAGACACTTAATGCACACACAAACAAAAACCTAGCCGTGTGACCTTGGGCAAGTTACTTAACCCCAATTGCCCTCCAAAAAGCAAAAAAAAAAAAAAAAAAAAAATGTTTGGGGCGGCTAGGTGGTGCAGTGAGTAAGAGCGCCGGCCTCGGAGTTGGGATGACCCGAGATCGAATCCGGCCTCAGAAAATGAGTACCCACACACAAATAGTGACTAGCCGTGTAACCTTGAGCAAGTTACTTAACCCCAATTGCTTAAAAAAAAAAAAGAATGGAAGAAAGCTTAAGAGTTAATTCAGTCCAATTCCCCACTCAATTCAGAAATCCTTCTAGAATCCCTTACCTAGACTGCTTGAACACCTCCAGTAATGGGGAGCTCATAACCTTAAAAAAGGCTATTTATTCCACTATTAGATTATTCTTAATGTTGCTAAATATTGACTTCTCCTATTTCTCCCAGTTTTGCTCTAAGCACTAAGCAGAACAGATTTAATCCCTCTTTCACATGATAAACCATCAGTCATCCATCATGTCACACACCACACCCCAAGCCATCCCTTCTCCATGCTAAGCATCCCAGGTCCCTCAACCAATCCAATTTCCACCTTGCCTGGTCTCCAGCCCCTTCATCCTCCTAGACCCCTACTCTGGACCCACTCTAGCTTTTATAATCCAGAGCTGTGCCTGGTCCTTCAGATATGGTCTGACCAGGGCAGAAGACAACAGGACTGTCACTTTCAGAATTTTGGAAGGTGACCTCAGGTCTCTCTGAAGGAAACCTATTATGATTTCCCCTAAAGTCCTATACCATACCGCACTGTGGTGTTAGGGGCCCATCCCACCTCTATTCGGACTAAAAGGACAGGAGTCAGATTGTGCTGAGTCGGGGGCAACCAGTTATGGTTACTGCCTGGCATTCAGATTGGTGCCCTGGTGTGTAAGAGGGAGTGGGTCCAGAAGGTGGAAGCCATACCTGATCAAATCTAGTTGTAGGAGGGAGGAAGGGATGAAAGTATAGTAAGGGATGGAGTGGGGAGAGAAGGAGGAAGGAGATTGGCCATGATCTGGGCTTTCTGCCAGGAAGAGGAGGATTCAGGCAACACAAAACAGCTGCAGGTTTAATCCCATGGTGGCCCTGGGGGAGGTGGAAGCAGCAAAAAGACAGAAAGATAGAGGAAGAGAAGGGGGGGGGCATACAGGCAGGCAGACAAAGAGGGAGGAGAGCGAGGGGGATATATATACATATAAAAGCATCGTATATACATACATACATATATTATGTGTATATGGAAAGAGATACAAAGCAAGTAACAAAGAGAGACAATGTGCATCTGAGGTAAAAAGACAGGTAGGAGAGAAGACAGAGAAAAAAGAAATTAGAGGGGAGGGAGAGAGAGAGAGAGAGAGAGAGAGGCGCTGAGCATATCCTATTGGTGGTAGGGTGAGAACGTGAGAAGTGGTCTGGGAGACACGATTACGCAAATTGGGGAAATCAAAATCTTGTAATTAAATACCTAGGTAACCGAGGCAGAAACTGAGAGTGGAGTGCGGGGGAGTGAGGAAGGGGAGGGGATGATGCTGACAAAGACGAAAAATTTGAAAGTCAGAGAGATGTCACAATTATTCCCAGACAAGAGGCGGCTCAGGATGCCTGGAGGGAGGGAAAGGGAAGTCTCATCTGTGCACTCAGCACCTCAGGCCCCTACACACAGCCCCCTGAGCTCCTGCCCTGTGCTGGGCCATAGAAGAAGAGCACAGAAATTGTGATCTCACCTTTCTCATGTGCTTAGCAACCCTCCTCATCAGCCAGTCTGCTACAATCAGGCAGAATGGGACTCCAGAGCTCAGGAAAGCATTTAGATTCTCCTCTTTGACCCCCCACTAGCTTCCTAAGTAACCTCTGACAAGCCTTCTACCCTCCCCAGGTCTCCTCACCTATAGGCATCTAATCCTTGCCATGCTTCCTTTGCAGGACCATTAAAAGATCCCACCGGGTTCAACAGCTCCCTTTTCTGAAGCACTTTCCTCACTGCAACCAAGGGAGGTAAGAAGTACAATGAGTAGTATCTTCATTTCACAAGTGAGGAGACTGAGGCACCAGAGAGGTTGCCTGACTAATAGACAATCGGACAAGGGCAGGTAAACACAGAAGAACAAAGAGAGGGTATCCCCATTTTACAGATAAGAAAACAGAGACACCATAGAGGTTAAGTGACTTGCTCAGAGTCACACAACTAGTAAGTGGCAGAGCGGAGATTCAAATTCTGACCTTCTAAATCTGAGTCCAGGGCTCTCTCTACCTCCACTGATTCTTGGGGAAAAACTGTCAAAAATGACAAAATGTGAGAGATTATAATTGATTCTGAATCTGATTCCTTCAACAACACTATGAGGAGAGAGGGATTATTTTCTTCTATGTTGCAGGTAAAGAAATTGAGCCACTAAGAAGCCAAGTGACCAACCCAAGGCAACACAGCAGCTTAGTGACAATCTTGGCACTCACACAGGACTTTCTGGCTATGTTAGAAGGTCCAAGTCTTTTTCTATCACCCAAAATTAGACATGACTAATAATAATAATAATAATAATAACTTACATTTAAATTTCTTTAAGATTTAAAGGATCACTGTATTATGAGGACAGAAATCATCTTCTTCAGGGCAGGAGCCTGAGATGGCCTGTCCACTCTTGTTTGGAGATCATTCTCACAGCAGACTCAGGGATAACTTACTTGACCTCATGCAGCTGTGCCAGAAGAAGATGGGAGGTGGAGTGACAAATAGAGAGAATGAGGGTGCCCCTCTGAATCTGAAGATTCAATGTGAAATACCAGCCTGAGGAGAAGTCCAGCCCTGTCTTTGAAGAAGAAAGAAAATCCACCAGAAGCTTGAGTTTAGGCCAATACTGGAAAGTAGGCATCCATTCAGACAGTGTAAGCAGGTGTTCCTGCATATACTTGGGACAGCCTTTGTGTGCTGCCATGGTGGGCCTAGAAAACTTAGGTTCACAAGAGAATGTTGTAAAAGGGCAAACATGCTATGGGGAGCTTTTGAGTTATCACCACATTTATGTGGATGATGAAGGTCTCTCCATATAACAGCTAGAATGGATAGATGAAATGATGGATGGATGAATGGATGGATGGAGGAGGGAGGGAGGGAGGGAGGGATGGGCGAACAGATGGACAGACAGATAGGTAAAGGGAGAGAGGGATAGGTGAAAAGAATTTATTAATCCACTTAGTATGTGTGTAGCACTGTGCTAAGTGTGGGAATGCAAATATAAAAGTGAGACAGTCTCTGCCTCCAGAGAGCTTACCACATAGAGGAGAAAGTAGTTATGGTCTGGGATGTCACAAAAATGGTCAAGTCAAGTCAACTGGCATGTATTAAGAACTTTCTGTGTGTCAGACATGGTACTAAGTGCTGAGGATAAAAAGAAAGGCAAAAACAATTCCTGCTCTTCATAAGCTCACAGTCTAATGGGGAGACACCACGCTAACAACTATGTTCAAGCAAGGTACGGACAAGATAAATGGGGAGTAGACTCAGAGAGAAAGCACTTAGATTAAAGATGACTATAAAAGACTTATGGCAGAAAGTGGAACTTTAGGTGAGCTTAAAGGAAACCAGGGGAAAGAGGATATGAGGAGGGGGAGCATTCTAAGAATACGAGATAGACTGTGGAACTGCTGATATGGGAAGTGGAGTATCATGTGGGGGAAATAACAAGGAGGTAAGTGGAACAACCAAGCAGTTCAATAATATGCCCTTAGGATCTTAGAGGAAGAAGTGGAAAGAGGAGTAGGGAGGAGAACAGAATATTAGCACTGCAGGAAGGTGGGGAAATGTTACAGGGAAGATGACGACATAAGATGTGACACTGAGAGCCAAGCAGCAGGTGCCCTGTGGAAGGAGAGTGACAGAAATATGGAATCCGGGGGAAAGAGCAGAACTGGAAATACTGGAAATACAGCAGTGAGGGGTGCTGAGCTGAAAAAATGTGAAGACATTGGGCTGGGTCTGTAAGAAGAAATTATCCCCCGTCTGGGCATCTAGGAGAGCTACAGGAAATATAGGGGAGAGACTGACCTGGTGGAGCAAATCCTGGCCTCCTTCCTTTCTAGAACCTTACCCAGGGAAGTGTTACAGCACAGAGAATATAATCACCTCTTGGTATGTTGGCAGGGTGGGGAGCGGGGGGAAGGTAACAGAATCCCATGGGGGGAAGGAGCCTTTGTATTCTCTAAGGCAGTTCTTAACTTTCTGTGTCATGGACCTTTTAATGTCCTACTCATGCCTATTATCAGAATAATATTTTTAAATGCATAAAATAAAATATATACAATTACAAAGGCAAACAATTATATTGAAATAGAGTTAGGAAAATACTTTAAAAACAAATTCACAAAGCCCTGGGTGAGCCCTGCTCTGTGGCTTCAATTGTACTTTCTGTGTTTCCATTAATTTGAAAATAAGACTGCATTGGGGCAGGTAGGTGGCCCAATGAATAGAGCACCAGCCCTGGAGTCAGAAGGACCTGAGTTCAAATTGGGCCTCAGACACTTAACATACTTACTAGCTGTGTGACCTTGGGCAAGTCACTTAGCCCCAATTGCCCTGCCTTCCCTCCTCCAAAAAGCAAATATATATGTGTGTGTGTGTGTGTGTGTGTGTGTGTGTGTGTGTATACATATATATATTGCATCATGTTTTGAGTCTCATCAATCTGAATACTTCTAAAGAGAAGCAATATACTGGTGTTGTCAGACTCTGTCTTGGTGGAGTAATCTAATTATAAAACAGAGATCACAAAAAAAGATCTGGGCTCTCATATCTGGGTGGGGGGGTACATCTACATTATCATTACAAGTACATACATATCCCCAGAACCCACAGAACAACACAGAGAAGCTAACCTCCCACTGAGGACAGCCCAGCAGCCCTGCAGGGAGGGCCAGCACAGAGCTCTGGGAGCTGACAGCCCAGCACATGGAGAACTGAGCCCAGGTCCGCATAAGCCTCGGTTTTAGCCCCAGGGCGGCCAGGCCAGCAGCCGGCTGGAGGGACACCAGAACACTAGCAGCTGTGGTGATTCTAGAAGTATCAACACAGACATGCCTAGGACAAAGTAAGAGGTTAGTGCCCTATGGACTTTGGGACCAGTATTTGGGGAATGCTTTGGCTTCCTCCCCTGGGGGCTAGAAGCCACTGAGGAGACACTCTCCATTTTGCAGCTTCAGTGGCAGCATCAACTCCTGGCCTGCAAACTGTAGGGAGATCCAGCAATCAGTCTTGGAGGTTAATCGCTCTTGCTTTAACCTGCTTGGATCTGGATTGTGATCTGGGGGGAGATCTGGGGTGGGCATCCAACTTGCCAGAACTGGAAGTTGTGAAGACCCCAATGTTCGGGATGGAAGCTCCCCTGTCTGGTGGCAGAGTCCTACTGTGGCAAAAAGCCCAAAAGTCAAGTAATTAAGTGGCAACATGCCTAGGCAAAGGAAACAAAATAAACAGAAAAATGCAACATTAGACTCCTATTTTGGGGACAAAGAGGATCGAAGCAGGGAACAGGAGGAGGACTGTGAGGTCAGAAATCCTGCTCCAAAAGCCCCAAAGGAAAATATGAGCAGGTTATAGGCCATAGAGGACCTTAAGAAGGACTTTAAAAATCAAATAAGAGAAGTGGAGGAAAAATTGGAAAGAGAAATGAGAAGGATGCAGGAAAAGTATGAAATGAGGGTCAACAGCCTGACTGAGGGAAACAACACCTTAAAAAATAGACTAAGTCAAATGGCAAAGGAGGCCCAAAAGGGCAATGAGGAGAAGAATGCCTTAAAAAGTCGAATTTGCCAGATGGAAAAAGAATCTCAAAAGTTCACTGAGGAGATTCATTCCTTCAGAATTAGACTGGAGCAAATGGAAGCTAGTGACTTTATGAGAAATGAAGATGCTGTTAAACACATCCAAACAAATGAAAGAATAGAAGGTAATGTGAAATATCTCATAGGAAAAACCACTGACCTGGAAAATAGATCCAGGGGAGATAATTTAAAAATTATTGGACTACTGAAAGCCATGATCAAAGAAAGAACCTAGAAATCACCCTTCAAGAAATTCTCAAGGAAAATTGCCCTGATGTTTTAGACCCAGAGGGCAAAATAGAGGTTGAAAGAATCCACAGATGACCTCCTGAAAAAGATCCCCAAAAGAAAACTCCCAGGAATATTATAGCCAGGTTCCAGAATCCCCAGATCAAGGAGAAAATACTACAAGCAGCCAGGAAGAAACAATTTCAATATTGTGGAAACACAATCAGAATAGCCCAGGACCTGGCAGCTTCTACACTGAGGATTGAAGGGCATGGAATATGATATTCCAGAGGGCAAAAGAACTGGGAATGAACCCAAGGGTCACCTACCCAGCAAAACTGAGTATTTTGTTTCAGGGAAAATATGGTCATTCAGTGGAATAGAGGACTTTCAAGCATTCTTGAGGAAAAAACCAGAGTTGAATAGAAAATTTGACATCTAGACACAAGAAGCAAGAGATGCCTGAGAAGGTAATCAGGAAAAAGAAATCAAAAGGAACTTATCAAAGTTGAACTATTTGCATTCCTACATGGAAAAACAATAACCGTGACTGATGAAACCTTTCTCAGTATGAAAATAATGGAAGAAGGGTATATGGGCATATGAATACATATGTGAATGTGTGTATATATGTTTACAGTTATACATGGATAGAGGGCACAGGTTGAATTTGGTGGGAAGGCATGATACTTAAGGGATGAAGTTATGAGGTGAGAGAGGAAAGTGGCAAGAGGAGATGGGGAGAGGCAGGGTAGGGTAAACTATCTCGTGTAGAAGAGGCAAAGGGAAGTGGTTACAGGGGAGGGGAAGAACAGGAAGGCAAAAAGGCAAAACCATATTCTCATTGAATCTGGCTCAGGGAGAGAATGACATACATACTAAGTGGGATATCTCACCCTGCTGGAGAGTAGGGGGAAGGGGGATGAGAGGGGGGATGATGGAGGGGAAGGCATTCTGGGGGAGGGGAGGTTGGAAATACCTGCTATCAAAGAGGGACAGGATCAAAGTAGGGAATGGAGCAGCCTTTTACAATATATCTACTATGGTAATGTTTTGCGTAGCTATACATGTACAACACATACTAAATTGCTTGTCTTCCCAAAAAGAATGGGTGACAAGGGAGGAAGGGAATGGATCTGAAATTCGAGGTTTTAAAATTAAATGTTTCAAATATATGTAAATACTATTATTAATACTATTTTGCATGTAATTGGGAGATAAGATGTTCAGGCACTGGGGCACAGAGACTCACCTCGCCCTAATGGTAAAGTCGAAGGGGGTATGGGAGAAGATACGGGAGAGAGCGGATTGGATGAGGGGATATCTTGTAGGACTGCTATTCTGGGGTGGTGGGTAGGGGGAAAATGGGGGAAAATTGTAACTCAATATCTGGCAGAAATGAATGATGTAAACCAGAAATTAATAAAGCATTTAAAAAAAAAGAAGTACATACATAGAAAAGATAGAAGCAGAGTGTTTTGGTAATTCAAAGGATGGCAGTCATTCCACCTAGAAATCTACCTGAAGGAGATATTTGATAAAGGAAATGTGTGAGTTATACCCTGGAGGATGTTTATTGTTAGAAGGCCAGAAGGGAATTCAAGGCATAGGGATCAAAAGGAAAAGCATGAGGGTGGAGAAACATGGAGGGTGTTCAAAGAACAGAAAACCATCCCATGCTGCCCGAGTGCATGGCAGCAACATAGACAAATTTCCATTAACATTCTCTGGACAAGAAAAGATCCAAGAACACAACAACATCCCCCAAAGCAAGCATCCAAAAGGAGGTAAAAACAAACTTCTGCTGCCTGTTCAGAGAAGCTCAGAGTTGGAATGAAGAGGATACCATAGCACATCACAGCAGGGAAAGGGTTCCACACGGGGACAGACAACATTTGAGTCTGAATCTGAACTCCAGGTCTTATCTGGCCCTCTCAAAGCAAGATAAATCATAGGGTCTGGAGTCACGAAAACTTGAATTCAAATCCACACTCAGACACGTATTAGCTGTGTGATCCTCAAAAAGCACTTAACCTCTGCCTCAATTTCCTCATCTGTAAAATATAAACTGTAAAACTAAAAAAAAGCTTCACAAGATTTTTGTAAAGATCAAATGAGATAATATTTGTAAATAACTTAGGATAGTGCCTGGCAAATAACAGCTGCTTAATAAATGTTTGTTCTACTATCACCCCTTCTCTGTGCCCTTGAACAAGTCATTTTATGGCTATAGGTTTCAATTTCTTTTTCTGCAAAATGGATAAGACACTTAGGTGGCATGGCAGATACAGCACTGGGCCTAAAGTCAGGAAGACTCTTCTTCCTGAGTTCAAATCTAGTCTCAGACATTTAGCTATGGACAAGTCACTTGACCCTATTTACCTCAGTTTCTTCATCTATAAAGTGAGTCAGAAAAGGAAATGACAAAGCAGTCCAAGTACCTTTGTCAATAAAACCCCAAATGGGGTCACAAAGAGTCAGATAAATCAAATAACAGCAAAGATGGAAGATGGTTAGTTATTCAGGTGAGGGTAGTGAAAGACCTCAAATTCATTTCCTATGAGGAACTGTCAAGGGAACTGGGCATCCTTAACCTGGAGAAGAAAAGAGACACAGAGGACAAGAGAGCTGCCTTTGATAATCTCAAGAACTTGGCATGTGAAAGAAAGATTAGCCTGATACTGTCTTGCCCCAGAAGACAGAACCAAGAGCAATGGAGGGGTGGGAGTATGGAGGAGTTTCAGGGACAAATTTTGGCTCAAGGTCAGGAAGAGCTTCCTCTTATGAAATGCTACCCCAAAGTGGAATGGTGAGAGTGGGGGGGAGGGGGAGGGTCTCCTTCTCAGGAAGTGGTGGGGTCTTCATCATTGCAGAGTTGTGCACTAATCAAGGATGTTGTAGAAAAAGTTCTTGGCCCAGTAAGGTTTTACTAGAGTGCCCCTAAGGTACATTCCAATGTGGAGAGTTTGTCACATTGTGATTCTTCCCTAAAACATGACCCCTGGAAATGTTCCTTGACCCCTCCAAATAGGACCTGATAGGACAGAAGAAAGTGTACCAGGGGTGGGGGTGGGGACCCTGTGGCCTCGAGGTTACATGTGGCCTTCTAAGTCCTTGGGTACAGCTTTTTGACTGAGACCAAGTTTTACAGAAAAAAAATCTTTTATTAAAGGGATTTCTTCTATGAATTCTGGATTCAGTCAAAGGGCCACACTTGAGGACCAAGAAGGCCACAGGGCCCCCACCCCTGGTCTAGTTCTATTATATCTTGTCCCTAATTAAGGGCCTTCAATGAAAATTTTCTGCTTCTCACTGCTCAATGTCATGGATTCCACAGGCCTAGAGCAGGGCTTACAGGCTAATGTCTCTATTCATATCATAGACTGGCTTGAGTTTAACCTCACCATCTCAGAGCCAGGATACCCTTTTTGCCAACCCAACATTGAGAGTCCATGTCACTAACCAGAGACACCTCATCCAAGGCTATGATGGGCTATTGTTTCTCCCCCATTGTGAAAGGTGGGGAGAAAGAATCCAGGTTACCATGGTGATCCCGAAGGGAGCAATGTGAATGATGTTACCCAGGATTCAAGGACCTCCCATCTCCAGCATCATTAGCCTGCCTCCTGACCAGAGTCCTGTACAAATACTGCAGCTGTCCCAGAGAACCTTCTAGATCCAGCAATAGCCAGGCTGGGGGCAGATGGGCCAAATCCTCCTTCATGGTTTCCAGAATGTCCCAAGAGGAACTGGCTTGTTTTGTGATCAGAGAACTCTATATGAATATGGGATGACAGTGAAGTGATAACTACTGCACCACGGAAGTTAAACATGCATCTCTATACCTGGGGATGCAGGTCAAAGCTGAGGACAAGATAATGTTGTCACTGACCAAGGTGCTGAAAGGCTTCAAGTCCTTATCTATTGAAGCCTGGAGAAGAGAAGACTCATGGAGAAGATGGCAGCTGGACTTAAGTATTTGAAAGGTTGCCCTACTGAAGAGGAATTTTACTTCTTTTGTCTCAGAGAGCAGAATCAGGAAGGAAGAGGCAAAATTAGGCTTCTATCCCAGGAAAAACCTAACAATTAGAGCTAGCCCAAAGTTGATTGATTGGGTTGCCTTCAAATGTCATTGGAGGTCTTTGGGCAGAGTTTCATAGGACCACTTATAGGGGAGGAGGTAAAAAGGGTTCTTGTAGGGGGTATGGGTTAGACTAGGTGAGTGCTGAGGTCCCTTCCAACTCTTAAATTCTGTGATTCTTTTAACCATTTCTGGCTTTCTGTCAGGAAAAGATGGTTAAAATGAATTTGCAAGGGAAATGCTTCATGATTGGCTGTCACTGGGTCAGGTTCTCTCTTGAGTTCCTCCCCTGCAGCTCTGGAAAAATAAAAATATAAAGGGATTAACCTTGCTCTGCTTGGTCCCAGAGGTTGGCCCTAGAAGCAGTGTAAAAGGTGGGAGGAGTCCTGGGACAATATAATGCCAAAAGTGCCAGTTGTAGCTTTGATACTCACAAGCTCTGTGTGACTTTGGTAACCCATTTAGCCTGCTGCATCTCAATTTCCTTTATCTATAAGGGAAAATGGAAATAATAATATTTGCACTATCCTCCTCAAAAAGCTGTTGATCCTTTGCATCAGCCCAAGGTAGGGGAGAAACCATTTTTTAGAAGAGAAGCATATCCCAGCTCAACTGCTTAGCAAACTCTATGATTTGACTACATGTCTTCTTTTCCCTGGGCCTCAAATTCCTCATTTGTAAAAGGAAGAGATTAGGAGAAATTACCTTTTATGTACCTTCCATCTCAAAATCTATGATCTTATGAAGCTGTGTGACATTGAGCAGGTCACTCTCCCTCCTTCCCCAGCCCTGGTTTCCTCATTTATAAAATGAAAAGGTTGGACCAGAACATCTCTAATACATTCCATCTAACTATAAAGAATTATAAATTGCTGAAGGGAAGATTGCAACTCAATCTAAGGAAAAACTCCCAAGAAGTAAAGTGGTTCAAAAGGATGTTGGGTTTTCTTTGCAAGCAGTGAGCTCCCCATCACTGGAGAGTCCCAAAAAATGGTTGGATGGACCAAATGTTAGAATGCCATAGAAGGGGGTCTAGCCTTCATAAAGGTATTGAACCAAATACCCCCTTCCCCCCACCCTGAGATTCTCTAAATATAAATTACAGCCAAGACAATTGTCTTCACTGCTCCTCTGCCCTTAGCTGCCATGCCTTAGTTGTCAGAAATAAAGAAAGGTCATTCCTTTTCATGAGAATAATGATGCCAGAAATTTCCCATGGTTTCCCCTAAGCTTCAGCGCCCTCCTAATAATTGCATGGCCCATCAATTTGTTTAATGTGTCCAGTTGTAGACTTGTTTCTTCTCTAGGAAAAGATGACTGAACCAAGACAATTCTAACTCTGCCAAAATTTGAAGTGGCCCCCTGAGTCATGTCAGCTTTGACCAAAGCTGGTGCTGGGTGTTACAATTGGGGGATAAGTCTCCAGTTACACAATTTCTAAACCATCCTTGTGAAGAAAAATGGCCTATCTCATTCCTGCCCCCATGCAGATTCTCTGGGAGGACCTGAGCTTTGGGGAGTAGCCATTTCCCAGGACACAGGGGAAAACAGGTTTCATCCCCCATGGACCATAGCTAGAGATAAGGAGGCTGAAAGGGAGATGAACAGAGGCAGAGCTGGGGAGCTGCAGGTGGGGAATAAGGACACTGGCCAGGCAGGGAAGGGAGAGATCATAATCTCATCTTTGATGACAAAAATTTGAGAGAAACAAGAGTCTCAATAATATTCCATGTTATCTCAAGCTCATGTATATAAAGCAAAGTGCCTAGTGCTTAGGTGCTTAATAAATACCTTTGCCAACCTCAAGACTCTCTATAAATCCCAGCTATTAATATTCCCCTAGAGCACCTCCCAAGATGCAGGCCGGCATGGCAGGAAGAGGGCTGGCCTCCAAGTCAGAGTGCCTCTGAGAGATACTGGATGCGTGACCTTGCTCATGTAACTTCTCAGAAGCCCCAGGCAAGTCTCTGTCACTGCTATGCCTTGACTTGGTAGAGGCAGTTTCCATCATCATTAGGTCTTCAGTCTGCTCTCCCCAGAGTCATAGCTGTTATCAGTTTTGTTATGGTCATTACTATTTAGCATGTCACAGTTCACAAAGTGCTCTCTTACAGTTGCTGTTGACGCTTCTTAGTCTTTTGAGATGTAGAAGTGCTTTTCCCAGTGGAGTCAAAGGACCTAGGCTACAAATTCCTCCACTCTCATCACCTCTGTGACCATTGGCAAGTACTTCACCTCCCTGCACCCCAGTTTCCCCTTGGACCACGAGGCCTCTGAGGCCTCTTCCAGCTTAAGGTCTAGGAGCCTATGAAGTAGGTGATCACAAATATTGTTATTTCCATTTTTATAGGATGAGGAAAGAGTCTCAGAGAGAGGAAAGAGCATGCTTAAAGTCACAAATCTAGTAAAGGACAGAGCTGGGATTTGAACTCAAGTCTCCCAAATCTCAAGCCAGGAATGAACACTCATCCATCTCCTGACAGAGCCCAGCAGAGGCCCTGGAGGACCAGGGAGCCTCCAGGCAATGCCTCCTTAGCGTTGGCTTGGGGTCAGCAGGCTAGGAAGAAGCTGGCAGGTCTCTCGGGCACCACAGACTCAAGCTCATTAGCTCTACATTTATTATTCCCATCAGCTTGGCTCACTTGCCCTCTCAGGCTAGCCCACCTGGGTCCTGTTTACAGACAGGCAGCCTGATGTATGAGAGAGAGCAGCCAGGAGATGTGTGGGGGCTGTGTGGCCCCCAAGTAATCATCCCACACCCTGTGGCTCATGTCCAGGAAAGGCCTTATTGATGTGTGGAGGGCAGTAGATTAATGCAACCAATGAGGGAGAATACCCAGCAGCTGGAAGATCTGTGAGAGCTCAAATCACCTTCCAAAGTGGGAAAAGGCCAGGAACACACCTTTGGCAGAGTTGCAAGGGCCTTTTAGTTCAAATCCCTCCTTTCGCAGAGAAGGAAACTGAGGCACAGAGAGAAGTACTGATTTCATAGGATTAGAGATTTGGAATTGGTAGGTATCTTAGAGGATAACTAAGCCATCACCACTTCCTTTTACAGACTTAGACACTGAGGCCCAGACAAGTGATTTGCCCAAGGCCACACAGCTGGTGTCTCAGGCAGGATTTGGACTCAATATACTGGCTCCAAGTCCAGTATATTCACCACATTGTTTCCCTGGAGCTCAGCTAACTAGTGGCAGAGCTGGGGGCTGAGCCCCTGCCTGCTGACTTCCAGCCCAATTCTCTTTCCTAGCACTATACACTCCCTCCTGAAGTATCTGAGGCCACCTTTGATGTTTTCAGCCCGGATCAAACACTGTTTCATGGCTAATGGCCATGAGCTCAGCTTTCTCCCCATGTGATCTGAAGCAGGGCACTGACCTCAGAGGAGCCTCACTACATGGCTCTCAGCCTAATCCATCTGCCAGAGTGGGATCAAGGCTCTTAATGGCTGTAATGGAACCAAGAAAGTGGCTGTGCTGAGACCCCCTTGGCTCTAATGGGGATATGGGGAATGGAATTAACGTCTGGCAAATGGGCTCCTAATGGGAGAGCTATTGAACTTGATTGGAATTGACAAAAATCAATGGGAAAATAAGTGAATTATATATTAGGGAGGAAAGTGAAAGTAACCCTGGGGGTTTGGGAGATGCTCAACCAAGAAGTTATGGGTATCAAGGCCCATCCCAACTCTGGCATCCCCTCCCAGCCCTGATGTTGCCTGTTCTAAGGCCCCCCCCATCTTTGACTTTCCCAGTCCTAAGGTCCTTTCCATCTCTGAGGTTCTAGATTCTTCTTTCAGCTCTGACATTCCATGTTCTAAATTCTAAGGTCTCTGCCATCTATGGTATTCCGTGATCTGTGTTCCCGGGTTCTCCGTCCTTCCCCCAGTTCTGACAGTCCAGGTTCCATGTTGCTAAGTTGCCCCTGTTCTGAGATGCTGCATTTCATTGCTGTGACGCTCTATGCGTCGGTGGCTTCTGTCAGGAAGCGCTTGGTGTTTGCTCTATTGTTCTCTTTGCCATTTCTCTCACTGCTGACTAGACATAACAGAAGAGAATGACTTCGTTTTTTCAGTCTGGTCCTTCCAAAATGCAAATAGCTGCAGTGCCGCATTATGCAAAAGGTAGAAATCAAGAGGGTGACTGTGGGATGGAAAGAAATAAGTAGAAAACCATGACACTCTTCACCCAAAGATCCAAGCAGAGAATTCAGCAGAAGAGAAAACTTGGGAAGAAGAGCCTGGCAAGACTGAATATAAATCCCACGTAAGGTTGGCTTATCAGCCTAAATTCCCTGAATTTGAGCAAAAGTGAAGAGGATCAATGGAGTCTGAGTTGGCAATATGGCGTTCTGCTTGGCCCACAAGGGCAGAACAGGCAGCAATGTGGGGAAAGTCACAGCAGAGCTTTAACTTACATGAAAGAAAAAACTTACTAATGAACTCTACATTGGATGGATTCCTTAAGAAGAAAATGACTTCCCTGTCACAGGAGGGCTTCAAGCTGAGGCTAGATGTTCATCAGGGATGTTGCAGGGGCAATTCTGTTCAGGTCTAGACTAGACTAAATACCCTTTAAGGCCCCTGACTCCAAGATTCTGTAATATTTCCTCTACATACTACACAGGGCTTTCTGAAACTCCAATGAGATAATGGATGTGAAAGCCCATAATTTGTGAGTGGTTATTTTCTTAATCATGGTTATTAGGACAGGACAGAGCTCTTAACCAATCAGAGAAGCAGCATGGGAAGGTCCAAGGTCAAACATTAATTTTTTTTCCTAATGGCAGTCCTTTTCTCATAAAAAATGTAGATTTTCCAGTCTACCTTCCCTTTTATAGATGGGGAAACTGAGACTCAGAGGGGGAGTGAAGTCCCTGGGGTCATTTCTTCCATCATTTGAATTTTCATCAGTGTCCCCCCTGCTAATGCTGATCACAACCCTTCTAGGACTTGGTGGGCAGTCTTTAAATGTTACTGTGCCCAAAAGGAAAAAAAAAACACCCTCATCCTTTGGCCTGTCTCAATTGTTTCATTTTTTGCTCTGTTATCTCCAGCACCTCATACCTGAGCTGAGCTCAGGTAAGGAGATGAAGATGTTACCAAAGCTGAGAGCCTGGGGGATTGGCTTGACATTAAGAGGGAAGCTCAGAAAAGAGGAAGGTCTGGAAGGAAAGATCGAGTTCTCTTTGGAATATGTTGAGTTTGAAATGCCTACAGGACATCTAGTGTGAGGTGTCGAAAAGGCAGTTGGTGAGACAAGACTGGAGATAAGGAGAGAGTCTAAATGTAGATGTGTAGATCTGGGAATCAATCACCTGCATAGAGATGATCATTGAAACCCATAGGAGCTGATGGGATCAGCAAGTAAATCAAGGGAGAAGAGAAGAGGAACCAGGACACCTAGAGTTAGTGGGCATGGCCTGGATCCAGCAAAGGGAGACTGATAAGGAAGTTCTAGAAGAAAAGGAAGAAAATCTAGAGAGAGCTGTGTCATGAGCACCTAGAGAGGAAAGAGGATGCAGGAGGAGGGGGTCGTCAGTGGGGTCAGAGTCTGAAGAGAGATCAAAAAGGATGAGGACTAAGAAAAGGTCATCAGATTTGGTAGATCATGGTCACTCTGGGGAGGGACGTTTCACCTCCATAAGATGGGAGAAGCAGATTGTAGCTGATTGAGAAACAAATGAGAGGGTAGGAAGTGAAGGCATCTCACATAGATGGTTTTTATAAGGACTTTAGCTGAGGAAAGAAAGCAGGTCACCCAACCACACTGGTGCAAAATCAAGACAATCGGCGTCAATCAAATGAGCCTGAGCCATCTCACCAATTTCTCATCTTAGTCATTCACCTTGGGCAACTACATCCCACTGTCATCTGCCCTGAGCAGACAACATCTGGAGAATTATGTTCAGTCCTTGGCACCACATTTTAGAAAGGCTTTTGATGAGGAGAAGGCAATCAGGATGGTGAAGGGATTAGAGACCATGCCATAGAAGGATCTATAGCAAAAAGTCAGAGGTCCTGGATTCAAATTCTGGTTCTGCTATTTTCTACTTCTCTGATGCTAAACAACTCAGCTGTGGAGTAGTGAACAGAGCACTGGGTTTGGCCTCAAGAAGATTTGAGTTCAAATCCTGATTTAGATACTTACTCTGCACTAACTATATAATCTATGATCTTTAGCTAGCTAAAATGCTAGGCTTTGTTGTGATTAATCATGAAGAGCAGAACAAGGAGTTACTGAAAGTTATATTTCAGTTTAATATCTGAGGAAAAGGCTTATTAGAACTACTCAGCATGTCATGTCATGCATACTGCCAGACAAGGTCACCAAGTCGAGTGGCTTGGCTTTGCTATTTTATATTGTTACAAATAGAGGAGGCATGAGAGAAGATACCTGGAAATGCTTGTGATTGTAACAATGAAAGGTATCAATAAAGTTTGTTTTTAAAAGAAAAATGAATATCTCCCAAACGGAATGGAGCTATATGCTTTGTGAGGTTTGGGAAATGATGAAATCGTAGGTTATGGGATTTGGAATTGGAAGAGCCATCCAATAGGAGACTAGAGGACCCCTCATGGATATCATGAAGGGGAGTTCGGGTTCTTCCCCCCCGGTGAAGAAGGGAAGCTTCACGATCTCTTCCCCCTGGAGCCTCTGTGTTCCATTTCTCTCTATCCCCCCCCATCAGATCTAGAAAAGACCTCAGTCAATGGCTGCTCCAATTTGTACCTGAGTCTACAACATCTGTGTCTTGAGGGGGCTCACTCCACTTTGGCACAGCTCACTCTGAAGAGTCCAAGGAATGAGAACCTTCTGCCCTTTGGGGAACTCATTCCACTTTGGGGTAGCTCAAATTGACACCTTGAGCCTACATTTCCCTTCCCTGGAAAATTCCCACTCATTGCTCCTTTGGTGCCAAACAGATCAAGTGTAATTCCTCATCCAGATGGCAGCTTTTCAACTGCTTAAAGGCAGCTCTCCTGTCCCTCAGCCCAAGTCATTTCTTTCAGCTGATCCTCATATGGCATAGGTTCAGGCCCTCCACCATCCTGATTGTCTTCTCCTGGATATTCTTCAACTCGGTATCATCCTTCCCAAAATGGGCTGCCCAGAACTGTCCACAATTCTCCAGTGTGGTCTGACCAGAGTACAGAGCACCCTTTACTCTAAACAGAGTATGGCAGGACTAGAGTGCACCAGGAGCCCACCCTTCTTACTCTGGTAATCTGTGCCTCTCTTAAAGGAAAGAAAACATTCTTTTTTTCTTTTCTTTTTTTGCAGCCATTGTTGAAGTATATTTGGTTTATAATCCACTAATCCCCACTGATCTTTTTTCATGTGGATTAATGAATGAATTAGCATACTCTTATATTGGTGAGATTAATTTTAATTAAAACTAAGAGTAATATTTTATACTTGTCTCTGTTAAATTTTATCTTGTTAGCTTTGGACCAACATTCCAGTCTGTTGAGATCTCTTTATATACTGGTTCTGTCCAACATGGTAGCTATCCCATACACTTTCATGACATCTGCAAATCTATTAAGTATGCTACTTGTTCATTCATTCAAGTCACAGGACTCCTCGATCCCTGGGGCCCTCCACTAGAGACCTCTAGCCAATTTGACATCAACATATTAACAATCACAAGTTCTGGACCCACCTAAGCTTGTCATCTAATCTATATCTAGTTTTAGCATCAAAATAACCCTTGAAATGAGTAAGGATTACCATCTCCATTTTACAAATGAAAAATCCATGACATAGAAAGAGAAAGGAATTTGCTGAGGGTCACATGACTGGTAATCGATAGAGCCTGAACTCTGGTGTCCTAACTCCAGGTCTGGCCTGCTCTCCAGTACACCCTGCTGATTCACCAGTGAAACGCCATAGTGAAGGTGAGGGATTTTCACATTTGGGCACAGAACAAGAGTTAGTCTGAAAGATGAGCGATTGATCCAATGAGCACCTAACCCTTGTGGCCCACAGTAGATATAATTTCACAATGGTAGGAAAATACTCTTAGAGAATTGTTTTCAATTCCTCCATCATGATATGAAAGTTACTGTGACCTAATTCATCCCTGCTGGTCCTAATGGCAAGGACATTCTCTGCACCTAGATATGCAGATAGACAGAAAATTTATAAGCATATGCTATTTGGCTGGCACTGTACTAATGCTGTTGATACAAATACAAGCAAACAATCCAGCCCCTGCCTTCAAGGAGGTTACATTCTAATAGGGGGAAATAACCAAAAAGAGAGCTTTCAAAAGGAGTGGCAAGGCAACATGGGATGGAGATGGCTGAGAAGTGGCGTAGAAACCTGGTTCTGGGCAAGATGAGGAAAAAGCTCATCTGGAATTCTAAGGTCATTGTCCAAAGTTCTGGCAAGAGGAGGATGGCATCCATGGGCACCACACATATCATTGAACCTGACAGACCTTGCACTCCTCTAGCATCACATTCAGTACCCCCAGGTCATCTTCCCATCATCATGAGATATCAGAGGTGGACTTCTATTGAGTCATGAAAGGGCTAGGATTCCTGTTCTCTACTGGATCTGAAAAATTGCATCCAGATAAGTGCTTCCCTCACTGATATAAATTGTGGCCCATCTGTGTCTATCCATCCTATATGACTCTTGTTCTCATCCTCAGCAAAATTTCCCACAGATGATATGAGGAGGAGAAGAGGTAGTTTTCCTTTATTTCTTATGACAATGCAAAGTTGTACAGTGTCCATCAGTCATCCTTCTTTGTCTCTATGGAACCAATTCATCTTTTTCCATCTAACATTTCTTTGATGACATTTTATGCCACCTACTTTCCTACTTTGCATCATTCTTTGACTGCTCACATCTATCAGGAATCTCTCCATTGCCCTTTGGCAATCCTTGTCTTCAATTCTTCAAAGACTGGAGCATCCCACAACTTATAGCCATGTAACAATCATGGAAGATGGCCTTATGTTTCACTGAGAAGCTTGGAGGGGGTGTATTTAAAAGAACTTTACAGTCTCGCAGCAGTAATGCAGCCCACACTCTCGTTTCTTGATCCTGGTCTCTTACATGAGTGAGTTGATATCAAAGAGTAGAGAGGAATCAGGCAATTTAAGAATCACTAAATCATAGGACTGTAGAAGCCTAGAACTCCAAAATCTTAGAATCATCAAATCAAAGACACTTAGCCTCACTGTTTCCCATTGCTGGGAAGTGCTGGGTGACTACTTAATGGGGATGTTATGGAAGGGGCTGACTATTCAGGCAAGGGATATAATCATATGATCGCTGAAATTTCAGATTCTAGAAGTCTATAACTCTAAGATCCTAGGATGCTCTAATGCTAAGGTACCATGATTTTAAATTTAATTTAATTTAAATTCCCTGCACTGTGTATGATGCCACAGAATCATAGATTCTTGGAGTCAAAAGGAAGATCCAAAAGAATCTATCCCAGCCTTTCAGCAAATGAAAGAAATTTTGAAAAACACAGCCCTCCAGGTTTCACTTGAACATACAGCACAGTGGAAGGAACACTGGATTTAATGTCCAAAGGCCTGGGTTTAAATTCTGTCTCTTCATACACGACTCAGGCAAAGTCAATTACCTTCTTTGGGTTTCAGTTTTCTCATTTGTTAAACGAGGAGTCTAGATTAGATAGATTCTGTAGTCCCTTCCAGATCAGGATCTCTGATCCCATGACACACCTCCAGTGATGAGACATTCACTAGGCATCAGAACAGCTCATTGCTTGGACAGCTACTATTGCTAAGAATTCAGCTTTCTACCAAGCCTAAGCCAAGTCTTCTAATAAGCAATGAAAGTTCACCTTTTTTTTTCAAGTTCATGATGTTAGCAATCAGTCTTTACTTCTACACCCGAATGATTTCAGCTTCTCAAAACCCAGAGTTTCAAATTTGTCTTTCCCAAGAGGCAAACGTCTCACAGAGCGAGACAGTTTCCTCTCCAACCCTGTATCCTTGCCTGGGGGAGTTGGATAAGGGAGTACTTCTCTTTCTAGAGTCAGGCTGTGAGCTGCTGTTCCAGACACTAAGCTGTCTGGAGGAGACAGCCAGGACTGCAGATCTCCCAAGACCCAGCTGGGATTTAGGTCTCTTCAATCTGAGCTTGAGTCACAAGGGATGGGTCACTAGACTGACCTCTGAGCTGAAGGTTGATTTATGCCCACCCCCAGCCCCAAGAGAATGGGGAGAAAACCACCTTGGTTGCCAAAACCATTTGATGTGCTGATGAACTGCCTTTGGGAGAGACAATTGTGGTAATTGAAGAGAGGAGCTTTGGACAGATGACAGTAATTGGAAGCCATCAAGAAGCATCTCACTTCAGCTCTGCCTTGCTTCTGTGACTACTCGAACATACTCAGCTGTATTGTTTTTTCAGAGGCTATGTGATTGAAATTGGTGCTTCTCTTCCTTCCAGGGAGGGGAAGGACTTGAGCTGAGAAGGAGGAAGGTTCAGAATATAATTGAACTGAAAGCAGCATCTCTCATCTCAAGCAGGATTGTACATTCACATGCCAGAAAAAGTGCCCCATTCTTTCCCCCCTCAGTATCCCATTTAGTAGTTCTGGGCAGTACACAGGGTAAGGATTATCATCCTCATTTCACAGTATCCCAGCATTTAAAGCTGGCAGAGGTGTTCGACATCATCTAGGACATCATACACTGCCCTGCTCCCATTTTGCAGGTGAAGAACTTTAGACTTAAAGATGGGAGGGGCTAGCTTATGGACACTGAGAAAGTGAGCAGCAAAAGGAGAATGAAATTCAAATCTTTGCCTCTAAAACTTGCCCTGCACCACTTCTACAAAAGCTCCCCAAATTTATTAAGTTCTGTTTCCCCCAAGAAGCCCTCACAGATGGTGAGGGGAGTGGTTCTGACTGATTATCCCTGCAGATGCACATCATGCACCATTCCCACCCCAAATACACCATGTTCAACTGGTTTGGCTTCTTTCATTTAGGCAGATAGTTAGGAAAAACCCTGTGGCTGTGTCATTAAAAGTCTTGGTAAATATTACCACCACAGGGTAGGCATGGGGAGACATGGAGACAGGAAGGCAGCAGGTTTTAGTGGTAGCTCAGAGGAGAATGCCAATTTCTCCAATCCCAAAGTTACCTGAGGGTAGCAGGTAAATTTGGGGAGAGCTAGAACCTCTAGGCTAGCAGTATAGACTTGTCCTTTGTACCGTAGTTGTCCTTTTTGCCACCATACCAAATTGTCTCTATATGGCAGATGAGGAAAATTTAACCATCCCTAGAAAAGCTTGATCTTTCCCCCACTTGACCTTTTCCACCTGTTTTAATCCTCTCCATCCTTAAAGTATAAAGTAAATGCCACCTCTTTCAAGAAGCCTACCTTGATCCCCTAAGCTGAAAATAACCTTTGCTTTTTCATAAACCCCACAGCAGTTGGTTTATTTATTTAGTGGTCTCAGTTATGTATTCTGAGGGGCTGTATCCTATCCATCTGTATTAGCCCCCACCCCATTACCGGCATGGACATAGGGTCCTACATGGGTAAATGGAACCAAAAATTTAATTCCCATTTCTCTGGTGCTTTAAGGTTTTTTCAAAGAACTGTCCTTACCACAGTCGTGTAAAGTAGGAATCCCCATTTTGTAGGAGGGAACTGAGGTACAAAGGCAAAGTGATTTACTCAAGATCACCAAGCTGATACATGGCAGAACCAAGGCTTGAATGCAAATTTCCTGATTTCCCGTCCAGAGGGGATGATGTTAGGGGAATTTTAAGGTCCCTTCCCACTCCTGATCTTTTGATGTTAGGACCCAGCTGTACTGACCTTGGGATATAGGGTCCTAAAATTGCCCCAAACCCCACTTTTCTCCATGTCCAAGATCTCAAACAACACCCAGCTCAACCCAGGACATAAGACTCATGCAGGGGGTGGCTAGGTGGTGCAGTGGTAAGAGTGCTGGCCCCGGAGTTGGGACGACCCAGGATCAGATCCAGACTCAGAAAATGAGCACCTACACATAAATAATGACTGGCCGTGTAACCTTGAGCAAGTTACTTAATTCCAATTGCTTTTTAAAAAAGACTGACCCAGGAACACACAACACAGAAGAAAAAAGAGCCATAAGGGAACAAACATCATCCAGGAACCTTGGAGTCACACTATTCTTTCTGAAGTAGTCTCATCTACCTAGAAACCTCCTCCTTCCCACTCAACTTTACACCCATAGCAGAAAGAACAAGCCAATAGCACCAATCCAAAGATTTTGTCTGCTGCCCTCAGGCAGCCTCAGAGTGGGAGAGGCATTGGTGCACTGGTTGGAACTGTCTTCCAAAGCAAGAGTCTTCATAGTCGATAAACATTTATTAAGTACCAGGTACTGTGCTAAGCACTGGGGAGAAGAAAAAAGAAAGAAAGGAAGAAAGAAAGAAAGAAAGAAAGAAAGAAAGAAAGAAAGAAAGAAAGAAAGAAAGTCCCTGCCCTCAAGGAGCTTACAATCTCCAGGCTTCCTGGAGAAGGCAGAGTTTTAAAAGCTTTGTGAAGTTTTTGGTTTTGTTTTTCAAAGGTGAAGCAGGGTGGCACAGCACATAACCTGGAGTCATAAATACTCATCTTCCTGAGTTCAATAGCCTCAGACACTTACTAACAGTGTGACTCTGGGCAAGTCACTTAACTCTGCTTGCCTCAGTTTCCTTATCTGTAAAAATGAACTGGAGAAAGAAATGGCAAACCACTCCAATATCTCTTCCAAGAAAACTCCAAATAGGGTCATGGAGTCAGACACGACTGAAATGACTGAACAGCAACAAGGGTAGAGTTGGACTGAATGACTCCTGAGAGACCTTCTAACTCTGAGATTCCATGATTCAGCGCAACTTAGTGACCTGAGACTAATGAAGAGTCATTCTCAGAGGTGCATCAGCCTTGGAACATCATGGTCCTGACAGAAACTATGAGGAATTACCCTCAGGATGGAGGAGCCACCAGACTCGCCTGGATAATGGAAAGGCTGCCTAAAACTCTGGGGTGAAATCACTGGGCCCTTCCCTTCTCTGAAATGCAGGAGAAGGACCTCAGGCCCCTAGAGAACTAGGAGGAAAAGGAGTAGCCCCTATTCCCTCTTCCCAGAATCCATGAGACACAGCAAGAAAGAAATCTGCAAACCTTGGACAGCTCCAGATGGGCCCCTTGTTAACTGCTTTGCCAGATCATCTTCCCTCTCTTGGTTTCTACTTCCTTATCTACAAAATGAAGGGATTGTCCGCGTAGCCTCTGAGATCCCTGCCAGCTCCATATCTACAAGCCTGAGTCATTCTTCCTCTCTGATCCTCAGTTCCCTCATCTGTAAAATGGGAGGGCTGAACTAGATGATTTCTTAGGTCCAAACAGCTTGGAAACATTATGGTCTGGATAAAACATTGACCCTGGAGTCAGGGAGACTTAAGTTCAAATCCAACCTCAGACACTTACTGGCTGTGTGACCCTGGGCAAGTCACCTAACCCCTATTTCCTTACAACAGCAAAAACACCAACAGCTCTGAAGTAGGAGCAGGGTTGGGCAGACGAGGCAGAGATTGGGGCTCTTCTAGTCTAGATTTAGTGCTATTAGCATTGTCACCATTATCCCATTCTTCTCACCTCTTTCAATGGAGTTTGGATAGAAATGGTCCTGAGACAAGTTGCGATCCTCCTGTTTATGGAGGGGGGAAGGCAGGGCAATTGGGGCCAGGTGACTTGCCCAAGGTCACACAGCTAGTAAGTGTGTCAAGTGTCTGAGGCCAGATTTGAACTCAAATCCTCCTGACTCCACAACTGGTGCTCTATTCACTACCCCACCTAGCTACCCCAGCTACCCCACTTTTTTATTTTTTATGTTTAGTGTTCCATGGACATTAAATATAAATGGTGGAGAAAGGCAGTGAAAACATCAACTTTTTTTGTAGATGATTAAACTATCAGATGTGAGCTCATCTCCATAGGCTCCCTGGGTCCTTGATTCACCCAAGCAGCAGATGAACCACTGAAATGTCTGAAAGTCTTTCATGCCATGTAGCTTAGACATTGGGGAGGGAGACTTTGGGATGGTAATGTGGAGAATACATGTTGTTTTAGGAATCATGCTGTGTCTGGATCATTGTTGGCAAGAGCTAATGTACTAAAGGTCCAGGACTAGTACAATTGATGGGTTGAGTTCTACTGGATATGTGGAGGTCTTTGTCTATAAAATGAGAATCTGGCATCAATTAAATCTATGAAAGATATCTTGTTGAATATTAAGTAGGTGCTAAACTTTTACAACCTAAAGAAAGTCCTGTTGCCAAGTCTCCATCATTTCCTTTCATAATGTACACTAATTGCTAAGTCTGGGTTCCTATCCTTCTGTAGTTTTTAGAGGTGATATCTGGCTCAAAATCACATCCATTTGCACAAACCAGTCACATGATTCAGCCATTTGGTCAATGTTTCTTTGTCAACCTATGTTTGGCTGACTTTATTATTCTTGTTGTTGATATCCATTATAATTATTAATTATTATTAGTGTTATTTTTCTATGATGTTTTTAAGTTATATTTTCTGCATAATCCAATGAAGGAAATAATGTAAGTGTAATTATTGTCATTTTCTTTTTTTAAAATAAATTCATTATTTATTCATTTTAACAATCTTTTTTAAAATTTTGGATTCCAAATTCTCTACCTTCACCCACCCCTCTCCCACCCATTGAGAAGGCAAACAACATGCTATAAATTACATGTGTGAAATAATACAAACATACTTCCATATTACCCATGGTTTTTTTATGAATTTATTTTTTACCATTCTTTTTTTAAACTTGAGTTTATTGACATTTTCATATGGGGAAGTTGAGGCTTGGCTATAGATGACCTAGGGTCATATCCCCCCAAATCATAAAGTAGTATTTCAGCTCTTTCTGGCATGCTGTTCTGCTCTTTTTTTCTGGTGTGGCCCTAGTTACATAATTTCTGATCCATGAAGAATGAAAACTTTCCAAAGGAGTCACCAAATTAAGGCAAGTCATAGATTGGGGGAGGAAAGGTCATAGAGAAAAGGAGCAGGTACATTATCTTCCCTCAGGAGGCTCTATGGATGTCTGAGAAGACAGACAATGGTGGTCCTTCCTACAGTGTACCTTTCAAGTGTCACGTAGCTCTCAGTAGAAGATATCTAATGATATCTTTCATTATTTTCCAAAGCAACTCGTGTCATTGCTGGACAACACTCACTGTCAAGATATCTCTTCCTTATGTAACAAGGACTGAAAACCTCTGTCTCTCCCAGGCTCTTGGATACTTCCACCAGAAAGAACCAGCAACAAAGCATTCCTGGGTAATTTAATAACCTGGTCCAATTTCCACAGGGAAAGATGGAGATAGAAGGATTGGAGAGAAAAGTAGAATGTTTCCCCCTGAATCCCTGGCCTAGAAGGAAGAGCCAATGTGAACAGAAGATATACCATCTAGATGCTAGAGTGATAATTAATTATAAGTTGACATGGCGGTGGAAACAAGGTCTCCTTTGCAGTTTCTGAGAAGAGAATGTTCCTTTATTCCTAGGAGACCTTTCAAATGAGACTTGAAGCTTCTGAGCCAATTTTAAAAGAAGGATTAAGAATAATAAGGTGTGATATTAAGAAGTGAATGGGTTCCTCATTTCCATGTATTATTAGAGAGCTAGTCCCCTGGGAAGGTAACAAGCTCCATCTGGTGGAGACTGGCCAGAAGAGCAAAACTGAGAAGGAAAGCAAAGGGAAGCTGGCAGGAAAAACTGACCAACTGCTCCAACTTGAAAGAAGGTGAGCTGCAGAGGACAGGGAATTTTGAGGAGAAGCAGCAGCTGCTGGCACAGTCTCAAAACAGTGAGGAAGAAATGAGTGTTGCTGGAAGCAAACTATGCTGCCCAGACATGGTCACAGAATGATGTACTGTTCCAAAGCAAAAGAGTAAGACCCCAACCATTCCATGCTGAGCCTTTCCCAGGTCTACAAGACACTGGGAGTGAATAAGTGTCTGGGGGTCATTAGTCACTGGGAGTGGGGAAGGGGTAAAGATCAGCTGCGGGAGCTGAGAATATTTAGCTTGGAGAAAACTAAGGGCAGACATGGCAGTTATCTTCAAATCTCTTTAAGAACTGCCATATCAGAGAGGATTTGTTCTGGTTGATGTCAGAGTAGATGTGGCAGGGTGTGTAACTGTTTACAAGTATTTGAGGTGCTATGAGAGATCCTCAAAGTGTAGCTGGGCCCTTTGTCTTAAGAAGGAACCTATGACAGAAGGGTTATTTTAACCTTGCTTCAAAGCCTGTGATTGAGGAGCGAGTGGGAATACACCATCCACAAGCAGGGTCAGAGGTTCTGTCTCCTACCCACCTCAGTCTCCATCAATGAATATGAGCAGACATCTTTCCCAGGCTGACCGAGCAGGGCCCTAACCTGGGCAGTTTGTTCCAAACAGCCCTAAGCAACTGAGCAGAACTACCCAGTCACTGTGATTCCCCATGGCAACTATTCCTGCATCACTGAGCTCTTATGAAACCTTCTCCCAGAGAGATGGAGGCTGTGAAATCCATACACTCACAGCTGGAAGGGACCTTGGAGGCATTTGAGATCAACTTCTGTCAGAACCAGGATCCTTGAAACAATGTCACTAACATAGTCATCCAACCTTTGTTTGGAGACCCCCAGTGATGAGAACCTCACTTCTTCCCAAGAAAGGCAGTCCATCGCACCCTAGGACAGCTTGATTAGGAAGTAACCCATTACAAAATGCCAGCATCTGTCTCAGCAGCTTTGGGCTATTACTGTCCCCTGAGGCCACACAGAATAGTCAGCCAGTCAGTCAGTCTACTCAAACAAAATTATTGAAGTACTTATGTATCAAGGGCTAGGGATTTTTTTAAAAAGTTATAAGACAGCCCTTGCCTTCAAAGAACTCACAGTCTAGTTAATGGGGGATACAACATGTAAATAACGAGGTACGTGCGAGAGATCTGAGGAGTGATCTCAGAGGGGAAGGCATAAGCAGCTGGGGGCACTTGGGAGGATTCCTGTATAAAGTGGAATTTGAGCTACTTCTTCAACCAGAGTAAATGGAATCCTTCCATTCTAACGTGAGCTCCCTGAAGGAAGGGAATTTTTCACTTCTGTCTGTGTACCTCCAGCCCTCAGCATGAGACCTTTCATATACTAAGCATTTCATAGATGTTTTCTGCTTGACTGATTGCTAACATTTTGCTGAGGCTGGGTAGATCATCTCTGACCTTCCTTCATGCTCTGAAACTTGGCAGTGACTAAATCCACCCTGAATGATCGCCTACCAAATCTTCTTCTTCCCTGGTTTGACTGCATCATAATAAGGAGAGCACTGTATTTGGATAGTCAGTCAGGTCAATAAATATTTATTAAGCACCTACTGTGTACCCATCACTCAGCTAAGTTCAGGAATACAAAGAGAAGCAAAACCAGACTTTACCCTCAAAATCTTTCTTAGACATTTACTAGTCTTATGACCCTGGACATCTTACTTAGCCTCAGTTTCTTCATTTGTAAAATGAGAACAGTAAGAACACTTACTTCATGGGGTTGCTGGGAAGATCAAATGAGATCATGCTTGCTAAGTGTGATATGAATGGTAGCTATTATTGTTAATGGCCCCCCACAAGATGGCACCCTCCTCCTTGCCAACAGTCTGGCTAGAGTCCATGGAGGTATGATTTAGAAGCCATCATCTGCTTCCCATAAGCATAGAAGTTGACCAGAAAGAGCTTCATTAGAAGCACCCACATCACAAGCAGGAAGTATATCAGTCCTGAGGTTCCCTGGCTGATTGACCTTGGACGAGGCACTCCTCTTTGCTGAGCCTTAATTTTCTCCTCTGTAGAAGTGGGGGAGGCAATGCTTATAGTACCCACTGCACAAAAGTTACGAAAGAATGGAAAGCATTAAATTACCATGAGCCATGGCCAACATTTCTACAGCCCTCTGAGGCTAGCAAAGCTCTTTATATAGGTTCTCAATGAGAAAGTTGTGATCCTCACAACAAGCCTGAGGGAGGGGGTCTTATGACCCTCATCTTAGAGAGGAGGAAACTGAGATTTAGAGAAAGTAATTTGCCCAGAGTCACACAGATAGTAAGGATCTTAACTCCGGTCTTCCTGATTCCAAGTCTAGCACTCTCTCTGTTGCCCCACCTAGCTTGCTATAAATTATGACAACAGCAGAGATTAGTAACCAAGATCACACAGCCAGTTAAGAACAGGCCTGGAATCTAGCTGGAACCTCCCTGTTTCTGGGCCAAGCTTCTTTTCCCCATGGCAGGCTCCTTTACCTCTAAAGGAACAGGAGCCTATGAGGACATAATCATACTCTTCTCCTGGGGCTCCCAATCAGAATGAAGAGCCAGGGAGGCTCTGACTGTGTGCTCTGCTGTCCCTGCTGTCGAGACAAACCAACTAGATGTTTTGCTTCCTGTACTTTAACCAGCGTCAACTTGTATAAAATGAGCCCCTCCATTTGTCCACTCCGTCTGGGAGCCTTGGTTTTCATTCCCTGTGGTTCTGAACCCCAACAGGTTCAGACTAAGGGTTGCCACTCCCAAAACAAATAGAAGTTACAAACCTGAGCTGAACAAGGAGGCAGCATCCAAGTTTTGGGCAGGCTGTCATACCGAGGAGGAATTCAGCTGTTCAGAGAGCAGAGCAAAGAGCAGAGGGGGCAAATCTGCAAAAAGGCGGATGAAAAGGTGGATAACAGAAAAATCTTCCTAACAAGACAAGCTGCCCCAGAGTGCCATTTTAGGAGGTGGTGAGATCCCCTCCCAGGAAGTGTGCAAGCAGAGCACCCTTGTCAGGATGTTGTAGAGGGGATTACTGTTGCCACACAGGCTAGGCTGGATGGTCCCTGAGTCCTAGCTAAGGATGAGGTTCTATTACTCTAATGTTCGATCTCTCTTTACCAACTGTCATCATTTATCACATTGCCAATGATGTGGAGCCAGCCTTTCTCTCCTCATCAAGTCTTACAAAGGTAGCCCTCCCAAATACACATTTCAGGCTTCAGGCTTTCTTCTCCAGCCATAGCCTTCAAATAACCCAGGAGTTATTGGCAAGGAAGATGGCCCCACCTGGTGGCTGTAAGGAACAACAACATCCCTACAGCCTATTAGGGGAGGAAGACTAGGCGAAAGTGTTGTCCTGGGGGAGACCATGGTGGGTGGCTGTGAGCATGTCAGGTGTTCCATGAGGATGCTGGGAAAATTGCCTTTTCTCTCCCTTCCCCCACCCAAAAATAGCCACTGGAAGCAATGTAATGCAAAGAACAGAATTTTGAACTGGGTGTCATAGAGGTCTGTTGCTGTTGAGTCATTTTTTCAGCCATGCAGTGACCTTATTTGGGGTTTTCTTGGCAGAGATACCACAGTGGTTTGCAATTTCTTTCTCCAGTTTATTTTACAGATGAAGAAATTGAGACAAACAGGGTTAAGTGACTTGCCTGGTGTCTGAGGCTGGATTTGAACTTAGCTCTTCTTGAGTCCAGACCCAGCATTCTATCCACTGAGCCACCAAGCTGCCCCCAAGGATGTGTAGAAGAGTTCTGGTTTATTAGACATTTACTAGTCTTATGACCCTGGACATCTTACTTAGCCTCAGTTTCTTCATTTGTAAAATGAGAACAGTAAGAACACTAGTTTGAGCAACTCACTTCCCTGCCTTGTAAAATAAGATGGAGGGAGTGGAATAAATGACCTCTATTAGATTTATGCTATTAAACTCTCATAATAAATGACTAAATAATAAATAAATTACAAATGGAATTATAAACCAGTAGGGTCTCCCCCAGCCTTGACATTCTATGTTCTAAGTTTCCTCCCAGCTCCAAGGCTTCTCCCAGTTCTGATTCTTTCTCTTCTATAGTCCTGCCCATCTCAGAATGCTCACAAATTGAATCTTCTTAATAAAATTAGCCATTCCTTACATGCCCCAACCAGAGCTGAGCATGGTAATAACACAAAAGAGGCTTCAGCCATTCAAAGCCTCTGGAGCCCAGGAAATATGTTTCTGACAAAATATCTCTACCTCTTGTGCTTCCATACCACATCCATCCAAGGGTGGAATCCAGGCCCTTTCTACCCTCCCCCTGACATAGTGCTTATTCACTTGACTTACCCTATGATGGAGCAGTCTGGGAAAAGTGCTAAAATTAGGACCAGAAGACCTAGGTTCAAAACCTAGTTTGTCTGATTATTGTGTATGACCTTGGAAAAGTCTGGAAGTCAGAGAGCTCAGCAACAGAGAAGAGCAGAGGGCTAAATATTCTGTGCTCTAAGACCATGTACTAAGGTTCTAAGTTCTACTAAGGTTCTACTCATGTTCTAAGGTTCTTCCCAACTTTCACAGTTCCATGTTCTGTGTTCTAAGACTCCCTCTCTCCAACTCTGCCATTATATCTTCTAAGGTCTTTCTCAACTCTGAGATCCTCTGTTCTGTGCTCTCTCCCAGTGATGATATTCTAGGTTCTAAGCTCTCTCACAGCTCTGACATTCTCTGTTCTATGTTCTAGCTGTGACATTCTGGGATCCTTCCATTAAATTCCATGTCTAGGGGTTTATATTGTCAGCTAAATTCCTCCCTGACAGGACAGATTTGGAAAGCCTGGAAACCCTGATGGAGAAAGGGAAAATGGGAGGAGGGAGGAAAGAGAGTGGGGAAGAAATTGAAAAGGGAGATGGAGAAAAGAAGCGCCTCTGAAATCTGGCCACTCGCCCCCACTGCCAGTGTCCCAGAAGTTTTGGTCCCTCATTCTATACATAGCTGCCCCATTAGGGATCCTGCTTCAGTCACAGTGGGCCACCTTAATCTATCCATTGCCCTTCTACTTGGTGACCCCAGTCCCATAGCTTGGAGGACATCTCCTACCCAAGGACAATGGTGACCCAGGGGGCCATTAGGTGCAGAATCCATGCTGCACTGCTGCCATCTAGGGGACAAAGCACTCATCAACACTCCCTGCTGGGACTGAGAAACAACCTTGCGGGAGACTTGGCAATTCACCTGAGAGTCTCTGCTTAAGGAATTTTTCACTAGCAATTAATCATCCAATGACCAATAGAATCCAGGATAAAAACACATAAGAGAAATGTATAAAATCATCGAAGTCAGAGCTGGGAGTTTACATCCTAGAATATGAGAGTGGAGAGGGTCCTTAGAGCTCAGACCATAGAATGTCAGACCTGGCAAGGACCTGAGCAGAGGGAAGGGTCCTAGAACAAAGGATGTCAGAACTGAGAGAAGTGTTAGAGCAGAGCTTTTCTGAGCTGGAACACTGGAGATCATTTCAGCCAATCCATCCATTTTACTTATGAAAAGTCCATGGAGTCTAGAGAAAGACAGTGACATGCCCAAGGTCACACATAGAGCCAATTCCAGGTCTCCAGACTCAGTCTTGGACTCATTCCACCATCTTAGCTCCAAATTCTGTTCATGAACACCAGACACTAGGAAAGAGAAAGGCACCTTTGTCTGTTTATATTAAGGGACCCAGAGTGTCACTAGGGGCTCAAGGAGCCAGTTTCCATAGGAACTCTGCAGAATGCATTCAGAGTTTATCTCTGTTTCTTACATACCTAGCCCAGTGTGAGCCTGGCATAGGACTGGGCATAGAAAAACATAGAAAAAAAATGGTTGCAGCCATTCAAAGTCTTTGTGACCCAAGAAACATATTCTGATAGTCTGACCCTTTCTTGACTTAGTCTACGTTTACACTACCAATTCTGGGAATTTCGCTTTTCTTGTTCCTGCATCCCATATCTGGTCAAGATGAAATCCCCTCAGCACACCCACTCCTCAAGACACATGGTGTTTACTCTACTTCATGTATGATGATGCCACCTGACCCAGGGAAAAATTACTGAATTTAGAGTCAAAAGTGTCTATGTGACCTTGGACAAGTCTGGAAGTCAGGGTATAGCGACAGGGCAGACAGCAAGACAGCACACCATAGAGTGCTCTGCTATCCTATGTTCTAAGCCCCCTCCCTAGCTCTAACACCCCCTGTTCTAAGATCCTCCAAAACCTGACATCCCCTGTTCTAAGGTCCCTCCCAGCTCTGACATCCCTTGTCAAGGCCCCTCCCAGCCCTGACATCCACTATTCTAAGGTCTCTCCCAGCCCTGGCATTCCCTGTTCTGAGGCCCCTCCCAGCTTTGACACTTTATATTTTAAAGTATCTCCTAGCTCTGGAAAATTAATATCCTCCATCCTGAGTCCCCATCAAATTTTCATCTTCTTTTTCCTTCTAGATCTGTGATTCCTACCACCTTAATGCCCTGATCCAAATGATCCTCTGAGGCTAGCTGATCATTAGGAAATTTCTTCAGCTAAAAAATAAATGCTTCCCTTGGCAGCTTGTCTTAAGCTTGCTGGGGTCCCCTCTTTGAAGAGGAAGCCAGGTCAGGGACGGAACAGTCTCACCCTTGCAGCTGTTTGGAGCTGCCATAATGTTTCCTGCATCAAAGCTAGCTTTTCTTTGTGTATCAGTTCCTTAAGGGATACCAGGCCCTGCAATTGGTAGGAAAGGGTCCTGGTTTCCTCTCATTTTCAGTAAATGTGACAAGATGAGGCTGCCCTGGGACAGCAACAATAGCTTGGCTGACCCCCTCCCCTTTGCCCACTTATGACCACTTAAGAGGGCTCTGGGAGCTGGGGGAGGGCTCAAGAGAAGTAGTAAAATGACTAAAAATAAGAAGGGAAGACAGGGAGGCTTGGAGCAGACTTCAGCAGGAAGTGTTCAGGTGATCAGGTGTTTGGATGAGGTCACATCTTCCATCTGCCTACATCTGACTCAGGAAGAGGGAGGGAGTTTGTGCCCAGAGAGTTCAACTATGCTCCAAGTGCCCACTTCCTCCTTCCTCCACCACCCTCCACAAACACCACAGAAAAGGCCCTGTGACATGTCAGGAGTCTGTACCCTGCTGAGCCAGTAACTCACTGTGTGACTAGAAGCAAATGACCTCTGGGCTGGTGTCTTTGGGAGACAGGCCTAGGGCAAAGAGATGGAGATGCTCAGAGAGGGAGGGGAGCCATAATTGTTGGGCCTCTCATGAAATGGTTGTCCAGACTAGAAAGTCAACAAAGAGAGTAGGTGGGCCTCAGGGCAGAGGCCTCTCCAGGGTGGGATGGCTATGGAAGAGGAGGTAGAGGAATTGGAATTCTGAAGCAATTTTAGAATTTAGTTTTTAAAAAGTCTCTTTATATTTAGAGCAGTTCCAAAGTAAAAGGGGTTGACTTGGGAGGTCAGGGACTCATCATTTCCAGGTTGAACTAAAAGGCCTCCCTTCCATCTCTGAGACCCTTAGACTCTAAGGGGTCTTCTATAACTTGTGTGCTCCTTCCCCTGATACTCACATTTTAATTTGAGATTCTTGAAATTATGAATCCTTAGAAATTGGATTACAGCCTTGGGAACTACAAAGAACAGTAGTCTGGGAACCAGGAACCCTGGGTACAGATCCCTCTTCTGCTGTGTGACCCTAAGCAAATCATTTCCCTTCTCTGGGGCCAAATCTTATCTATGAAATCTTAGGATAGGAACAGATCCCAGAACCTTGGAGTCAGAACATGTGGGGACCTCAACACTGAGCACCTACAAGTCTCTAAGAAGGCAGAGGACTATTTTTAGTAGCAGAAAAGTGGAAAACAAAACCAGTGGGTTGGAGGATGGCTAAGCCAACTATGGTCATGCACTGAAGGGCATAGAATGATGCTGTAAGGATCAATGGACATGACAAACCCAGAAAAGCCTGGGAAGACTTACATTAATCGATTCAAAGCAATGTCACAGAACCAGGAAAATAGATACAAGGACTGAAGTGATGAAAAAGGAAAGAATGAAGACCACCAAGGGGGGAAGGGGAAAATAAGCATTTATTAAGCACCTACAGTGCTCTGTTCCAAATGCTTTACAAATATCAAGCCTGAGAGTCATGGCAAAATTATTAAAACTGAGAGCTGCAAGTATACAATAACCAAGCTTGATCCCAGAGAAGAGCTAGAGAGAGGCTCTTCCTCTCCTTTGCTTTCTGTGGATGTGAACATTACCCTTGGGTTTGGTGAGCCTGTCAGTTTTGTTCCATTGTTTTCCCTTTCTTTTCTTCACTATGAGAAAGGGAGGATGAGTTACTGTGTAAAATGGAAGGAACATCAAAGAGAAGGTCTTGCTACAACAAAGTTGCTTTGCTTTGCTTTCTAAAGAAGGAAGAAGCTGGCTCAGGTCCCCCTGTCCCTGGGAGTCTATCAGTCCTCTGTTCTGGAGATTGGCTCTTATTTCCCATTTACTTCAGGAGTCAAAGGCACCCCACCCCAACTGTCAGGGTCCTGCAGTCCTTAGAGGACACCAGTCCTCAAGGCATGTGGTGGGGCAGGGCAGGACTAAACAAGGATATTCCCAGGAGCTAAGTTTCCATTCAGTCCATCTGCCATCAGAGTCAAAGTCTAAGGTAAAAATAGGAGCAGCTGGGTGTTGCAGTGGGCAGAGAATTGGGCCTGGAGTCAGGAGATTTATCTTCCTGAGTTCAAATCCGGCCTCAGACACTTACTGGCTGTGTGACCCTGGGCAAGTCACTTCAGCCTGTTTGCCTCAGTTTTCTCATCTGTAAAATGAGCTGGAGAAGGAAATATTAGACCACTCCATTTTCTCTACCAAGAAAACCCTAAATGGGGTCATAAAGAGTTGGAAATAACTTGAAAACAACCAAACAACAACAAAGATGGAAAACCCAGACAAGTCCGGACATAAAAATACCAAAGACATACAGCTCACCCCAAGGATATAACATGTCACAACCCTAGTCCCAGCCTGGAACTTGGTCAGCCAGTAAATGGTGAAAGCCAGTGATGGTGGAGGTGGCACAGAAATCACTTGGGAATAATAATAATACCAATTTTCCTTGTTCCAGCCTATGCATGATTTTCTACTTGGTCCCCATGGCCAGCCTGAGCCCCTTTCAGCTGCAGAGCCCCAGACTGGCCACCCCCATTCTTTTCCATGGCAGTTGTGAACCCTGCCCAACATCAGGCAGGTGGAATCATCCCAACCATTTCCAGAATATGGGCCAGATGCCTCCCAATCCCACACCCACACAAACCAGAGACCCGGGGGGCACATGGAGGTTGTCTCTCAGGACTGAGAGACTGCCATGGACCTCATCTGGCTCAGCCCCTCCCAAGTGTCAGAGCTGGGAGTAATAGGTAGAGATTAGAAACAGCAGCTAATGTTTATTCTACTAATTATCATTATTATGGCTAATAGCTACAGCACTTCCAATGTGCCAGGCACGACTACTGCCCCATTAGAACCTCACAACAACCTATCATCATCCCTTGTCCCCAGATGAGGAAACTGAGGCAAACAGCAGTTAATGGTCTGCCCAGGATCATAGAGCTGTGGTTGGATCTGAACTCAGGCCCAGCACTCTATTCACCACACTGCCTCGATGCCTTCTATTAGAGGTAGATTTCTGCTTGAAATAAGGAAAAACTACCTAGCAAACAGAGCTGTGCCAGAGCAGGATGAGTTGCCCTGGAGATGTGGGTTCCTAACCATTGGAGGCCTTCAAGTTCAGGTCAGATGGACACTCACTGTCATTCAGCTGATACCCGATGAGGCCCCTTCTAAATCTGGCTTCATGATCCTCTGACACACTCATAAATTTACCTCGTCCTGATCTGACCTTGCTGATTTGACCTGCCTCTTCTAATTGCTTCAGACCCAAACACTCCAAAAATTTGCTGTGGGTGGGATCTGGCTGGAGGCCCACATATAGCTGCTGGCAGAGTTCTGCTCAATCTCCTGATTGGTCATCCCCAATGGAAACCTCAGTAATGTACCCACATCTGACTAGCCTCCTTTCTGACAAAAGAGATGACCTAGTTGGAATTCATGTTGGACTATTCCAGTCATTCATGGGTTTCATTATCAGAAATATTGAACTATTTTAGAAACATTGGAGGTTTGGCAAACTCCAGACCATATTGGACGAGGCGTTCTCCCCATCATTTCTCAAGCCATGGCTCTGTTGCAAGGGAAATTAAATTTAATGAAAGCATATGCCAGGCAAAAGTAAATAAGCCAGTAAGAAATGAAGCCCAGGACTGAGACCCTTTAATCGAGTTGCTGCTCTGGGAAGACATCTGAGCAATTCTTGGATAGGACCAATACCCCGAAACTGGGAGTGGTGATTAGGAAGCATACCTTAGAAAACACCCCAGCCAATCAGGTTAATGACATAAGAGGAAGACCCCGAGAGTGAGCAAGTGACCAGAAAAAAAAAAATATTCAAGTTTACACTACCAAAGGCATGTTCCTCTCAAAGACTCTCAGGAGTCAAAAATGTCAAATATTGACATAGAAAAGGCACTGGGATTAAGAGAGGTTGGGAAATACTTCCTGCAGAGATGGGATTTTAGCTAGACCTTGAAGGGAGCCATGGGTAGAGATAAGGAGATAAACATTCCAGGCATGGGACAGTGTCTGGAGCCAAGAGATGGAGGGTCTTGCTCATGAACCAGCCAGGAGGCTGATGGAAGTAACAGAGTCAGGATCTGAACCTATGTTCTCTGATTCCAAATTCTTCTTCTTCTTTTTTTTTTTTTTTTTTAGAGGGGGGAAGGCAGGGTAATTGGGGTTAAGTGGCTTGTCCAAGGTCACAAGGTTAGTAAGTATTAAGTGCCTGAGGCTGGATTTGAACTCAGGTCCTCCTGACTCCAGGGACGGTGCTCTATTCACTGCGCCACCTTCATTCTTTCTAAGATATAGGAAAGGAAGCTCTGGGCCCCTGGCATTCCTAGTGGTGTTTCTCTGTTCCTCACTACACAGATGACAGTGAAGGATTTGGCCAATGATGGCTTATAGCACTTATACCACCCACTGCCACATCTTTGGCAAAAACTCTTGAGCCTTCCCTGCCCTCTCAGGTGTTTGTACCTGGCTGGGGTCACACAAGCCCAGCAGTCTGAGGTTATAGGTCCCTGACTACAGACAGAAATTCCAGGACAGCATCCATGAAGTCACATTCCAGTCAAGCTCTCATGTTGGACATCAAGTCAAGTTGTCCAGTTTGGTCTCCTTCCTTATCATCACTCTTAGCTCAAAGTTCAGGCTGCTCCCCCAAATTGAGCATTCCACCAAGTGCTGGATTGTAAATGCCATCACTGTGAACTATGTCTGATTATTTTGGGCTCAGTCTCCCCTAGCATACAGCACAGGTTGGGTTAATCATATTAGATGCCCAATAAACGTTAGTTAAATTGATGCCAACAGCTCTCACCTCCAAAGCAATCAAAATTCAGCCAGAGTATTCTCTGTACAGAGCCTTAGGAGCAGGGGCCTGGCCATGGTTGTCTCCAGTTTCTGGAAGAAGAAACCGGAGCCCGAATAGGTTAGTTAGCTTGCCCAAAATTGTAGACAGTAAGACTCCGAGGTGAGGGGGAAAAGAGCCTGCAGTTGGGGCTCTAAGCCAGGCCTCCTAACTCCCATTCCAGGACTTTCCTCTTTAATCTGTGCAGCTCTCCGGAATATTAATGATAACAGGGACTCACAGGGGAATGGAGATTTATCTCCAGGAAAAGCCCATTCTATATATTGACTCATCTGATCCTTGCCCCGGTCCTGTCTGGCAGCGAGAGTTTTATCAGCCCATTTTACATATAATAGTGTGTCCTGGAAAGACCTCAGCAAGCAGAGGCTTCCAGGGTCTGAAAAGACGGAGATATTGAAAGGGGAAGGAGAAGGTCTTCAGATGGACAGCACAATATTCCACGCCTTAGGAAGAGGCAGAGGCTTGAATAGTTGAATAAGTATGGAAATGACTTATCTCTAGACCACAGGCTCTAAGTCTCCTTTATCCCTGGCGTCCCATCTGAGTAAGATCAGAAAAGGACCACGGGAAGCATTGCTCACTGAATTGGGGCTAAACACCACAAGCCAAGGTGGAGGGCCAGGGAGTGCCCCTCCCCCCTTGCCTTCCCTGCTCATGCCCTCCGCCTCCTTGAGGCAGTCCATCCAGACAGAGAGGTTGGGCTGCAGGAGTGGCCCTCTGTCACAATGGCAGGGTAGACTTTAAGCATAGGCATTTATACAAACACTACAGATCAGAGGTTGATGTATTGTTTTGTTAATTGTCCAAACTTGAGAAAACGTTGGAGAAAATATTAATCACGCAACTTAAAAGTGTGCTGTGTGTCATGGCTACATTTTCTCCCCTGGTGAGTCAAACATTTACTAGCATACCTCTGAGCATAGGGGGCCTTTCTTTTCTTCCCTTCCCCAAGAAGCACACTCAGGACCCATCCCAGGTGCTTAACTGTTCACACAGCTTGGATAAGATGGGCATGACCACCTCCATTTTTTATCTCATCACCTGTCCTCACTTCTGTTCACCTGGACTTTACCATCTACCTAGAATGCCTGCTGCCTCCAAGGCCTTTCAGCCCTTTCCATCTGCCCTCCAGGTACACTCTGTCCCTACTTAGAGTGGGAATTCCTGGAGAGCAGACAGTCTCCCTTTTTTCTCTTGGTACCCCAGCATCAGAAACAGGGCTTGGCACACAGTAAACACTCCTGGATACTTTCTCACCCATTCATTCAGCCAAAGGGGCCTCCTTGCTGTTCCACATGGAGGATCTTTCCTTCCCCATTTCTGGGCATCACTCCAGTGGCTGCCCTCCGGGCCTGGACTGCACTCTCTCCTCCCTTTGCCTTTAACAATGTCTGGTTTCCTTTAAGAACTGAATCAGATTTCGTCTTCTACATCCAGCCGCTGGTGTCCTCCCCCCATAAGTGATCTCCCCTTCATTTTGTGTGTGTCCTGTTTCACCTCATCTAGATGGTGGGCACAGAAATACTTCTCCTTCCCTCCCATCACTATCGTAAGGATGTGCCACAGAAATGAGAATTGTTCTCCATCGCTCCTTGTGTGACCCCCGAAATGCCTTCCTTTTCCTGTTCGGCTCTCCTCTCCTTTTCCATTGTACCAAAAGCTTAATTAATATGGGAGGATGATACTAGGACAGAATGATTCTTAGCACCCTCTGCCCCCATATTCTGACACTATCACAGAAGAACCGAGGGCTTTCATATTTTTAATCTGGTCACCATTGCCCTCAAAATTCTCATTAGTCAATTCTCTTTAAATACCAATGAGGTAAAGTGTGCCACTATTGAGAATCAGAAGGGAAAGACTAAGAACAAGGTAGCAGTCTTCACCTTGTAGGGGGCCTGGAGAGGAAGGAAGGGATTGAGTGAAAGCTAAAAACCCAAAGGGGACACAGAGGAGCAAAACCTGGGGCCTGAAGCTATCTCTTCTTGGGGTTTAGCCTGGCCTCCCCTCCCTTCCCCAGAAAGTTACTTGTTCTCTCCTCATCTCAGGCTTAAGCTACTGAATGTTAAAGCTGAATCATCTATCAGCAAGTTTTGTGACTCATTTTACAGATGAGGAAACTGAGGCCCAGAGACCGAAAGTCACTTAGCCCGAAGCCCGTGGCATCTCAGAGTACAAGGAGACTTCAGAGGTTACCCAGTCCAACTTCCAAGCCTTGGCAGCGCCCCAACAAGTGAGTTATTTGGGATCTCTTTACTAGTAGAACCTTCCTGGGTTCCAAGAGCGTCGGACCATTTGTCAGGGGGTCATTGACAGGAAGACTCTACACATGCTACCATGATACAGCTCCTACTGAAAAGGGAAGGGTGATGAGGAGGGGGGAGGGTAAGTGGTTCTGCCAGGGATCCACCCTGGCATCCAGTCTGGAAGGAATTCACCAGGCTCAAGCAAACTTTGAAGCCAAAATTGTAAAGTTTATTGTTATGCTGTACAAGGACAGCCGCAGGCATGGTTTTAAGGTGTCAATTATGCTAACTAGGTGAGTAAGGGTGGGATCAGGGAGGAGTTAAGGAGTGGTCAGTGCTCAAAGGACCATGCACTTTTAATATCAGCTGCGCAGGTGTATTGCCCATGATTCACTGGGAAATAGCTCAAGGGGGGCTAGCTGTAGGTGTGGTTTTAGGCCTGACACGTCACTAAAGAGTGCCCAGTCTGCCGCCCACCAAGGTCATCAGAGACAGTGTAGGTATATAATTGACTAAGGAGTTACCCTATAGATAAGGTATTGAAGAATTTATGGTGGGACTGGCCACTCTAACTAAGGGAGATAACGTTTACATAACTTATTGTTTCAAGCAGAGATAAACAGGTCATGAGTTGTTGCTGGGCAGAGTGCTGGAAGGGGGAAGGGGCAGAGTCAATGCTCTGAGGCTGGGGGGCGGGGTAGAAATGTGATCCCACAGACTGCTTTTACAAATTGATTTTACAGACATAGATCCCAAAGCACCCCACTTACAAACTGATGTTACAGATTGATACTACAGACACATATACATCACAAGGACCCCATCACTACCTGTGCCTACAGTTCACCACAAGGAGGCTTGACCAATATTCTGAACATGGAGCCCATGGGCTCTCTCCTAGTCAGCACAATTTGACCAACTTCCACATTTTTTATGTGATTGCCTGTACTGTCCTTCTCTTCCCTAAGCCTTTGTATGATGCAGCCTCCTCTTATCCACTGTCCCTCTCTGTTGCTTGCTTATGGAAACAGGTTTTCAATTTTTTAGAGCCTACAAGTGTGTCACAAGTGACTTACAGGCATCCAATCCCAAAAGGAAGATGTGGGCATTTAAAGAGGTGGTTCATTGTTTCAGGGAGATGCTTGGACTCCTGGACAACTGTCCAACTATCCTCTCTGCTTAATTCTGGGCCCTACTCATTGGCAACCTCAATTCAAGCTAAAGAAACCTCTAAAGACTGCCCATCCAACTGCCTGTCAGAGTGCAGGGGCCAACAACAATTCTTCTCCCTGTTTAAGAGCATTTTTCCCTGTATGGACAGAGAGGTTAAGCTCTTTAGACCTCTTAGCCATTATGGGCCTCTTCAGCAGCATAAGGAAACCTATAGACCCCTACTTGGAATAATGTTTTTAAATGCATGAGATAAAATGCATAGGATTATGAAGCAAACGGATCATATTGAAATATGATTATTGGGACAAAAAAAAAATAATTCATCCCAGGTGAAGAGCCCTGCTCCAGACTTGAGCAATTGTGGTGCCACAATGTTTGGCGGCTTGATGCCCTTAGCACCAGGAGCCCCAGAAGAACCTCCCCAATCCTTCAAAATCTAGGCTGTGCCAACTCTCATCCTGGAGATTGGCAGGCCCTTTGGGAGAGAGTGTATCCCCCCTCCTCCAATGCCTCATCTCCTGGTGATGCTCAGAGGGTCAAAGTTCTCTTGACCAGTTTTCAGGACATTTTAGCATCTTCTGGGAAGGGAGTCTTTAAAGCCACACTTTGATCTATGATTCAAATGCTATGGGATGAAAAAGGAAGGCCAGTGTTGGCTCCAAAAAATAACACAAAGAGAAACTAAAGCTGAAAAAATAGACAAAGCTAATACATTGATGGGAATACAAGCCTCACTTCTAAAAGAAGAGAAAGCCTTTGAAATGAAGAGCTACAGAGATAAGATGTAACAAGCCACAGAAAATCACTGGATTTTTAAAAATTGATCTCTTGGGGACTATCCTATTCATTCTAAAAGAAGTGATTTCATGTTTGTAGTCAGGGGAGCACCTTAAGAGATAATTCTTCATTCGTCTACTTTATACCTTGGTGTCTTCACCTTTGGCACATCCCAGCCAGATCCACTGTGAGAAAAGTATAAAAAAAGAAAGGCAAGAGGACATAGGGAAACAAACCAGAGAGCGCCTTGTCCCCACCCAACTTGACAACATGCCCATTTACCACACTGGGCTTGACCAAGAATGCCATGCTAGGTAATCTGGACATGCCCACACTACCTGGAGCATACCACCTGCCCTTCACACCCTTTCAAAAAGATAGGGGCGGCTAGGTGGCTCAGTGAATAGAGCGCCAGCCCTGGAGTCAGAAGGACCTGAGTTCGGATCCGGCCTCAGACACTTAACACACACAAACAAAAACCTAGCTGTGTGACCTTGGGCAAGTTACTTAACCCCAATTGCCCTAAAGGGGGCGGCTAGGTGGGGCAGTGAGTAAGAGCGCCGGCCTCGGAGTTGGGATGACCCGAGATCAAATCCGGCCTCAGAAAATGAGCACCCACACATAAATAATGACTAGCCGTGTAACCTTGAGCAAGTTACTTAACCCCAATTGCTTTAAAAAAAAAAAAAGATAGAATGTCCTCTCCACCTCCTCTGCCACCTTTGCCCTGCTGCCATTTCCTTCCAGCTTGGAAGAAACCCCAAAGATGAGGGCAAACATTAGCCTTCTCCATCATCTCCAGGAACTCAGTGGAACAGACTAGATAAGGAAAAATCAAAACTAATTGACCTCAATAAAACCCAAAACACATTACCAGGGAAAGAATTTGACAAGAACGGCTGGGTGACAAACATGGCAAAGAGGTCTATATACAGCACTTTATCTCTATCATGTCTATATCTATGTTTGTATATTGGTATGTATATATGTAAGTATGTGTATGTATGTGTGTATATGCATGTATGAATGTGTCTAACTCTACTTTTATCTACTGTTTATTTATCTAAGTATCTTTCAGAAATTTTAAAGCTTCTTTAATGACTCAAGAATTTTTCCAGAAATAAAGGCCTGTTTTTAAATTGCTATTATTTACTTATTTTTAGTATTCTTTTTTTTTAATTTTGAGTTCCAAATTCTCTCCCTTCTTCGAGTCCCTTCCCCACCAACTGGGAAGAAATGTGATCGCAATTATGCATATGAACACATGCAAATCATATTTCCATATCAGCCATGTTGCAAGAAATGAAGGAAGGGGGCAGCTAGGTGGCACAGTGAGTAGAGCGCCAGCCCTGGAGTCAGAAGGACCTGAGTTCAGATCTGGCCTCAGACACATAACGCACACACAAACAAAAAACTAGCCGTGTGACCTTGGGCAAGTTACTTAACCCCAATTGCCCTCCAAAAAGCAAAAAAAAAAAAAAAAGGAAGGAAGGAAGGAAACAAAGAAAGAAAGAAAGAGAGAAAGAAAGAAAGAAAGAAAGAAAGAAAGAAAGAAAGAAAGAAAGAAAGGAGGGGGCGGAGCCACGATGGTGGAGTAGAAAAAGCATTTCCAAGGTGCTCTTCCACCAGACCTCTTCCAAACCATGTAAAAGGGAACTCTGAACAACTTCTGGAGCCCCAGCACCCACAGAATGACACAGAGAAGCTGACCACGGCTGAAGACAGCTCAGCAGCCCTGCAGGGAGGGCCAGCGCAGAGCTCTGGGAGCCGACAGTCCAGCACATGGAGATCTGAGCCCAGGTCCGCATGAGCCTCGGTTTTAGTCCCAGGGCGGCCAGGCCAGCAGCCGGCTGGAGGGACACCAGAACACCAGCAGCTGTGACGATTCTAGAAGTATCAACACAGACATGCCTAGGACAAAGTAAGAGGTTAGTGCCCTATGGACTTTGGGACCAGTATTTGGGAAACGCTTTGGCTTCCTCCCCTGGGGGCTAGAAGCCACTGAGGAGACACTTGCCATTTTGCAGCTTCAGTGGCAGCATCAGCTCCTGGCCTGCGAACTGTAGGGAGATCCAGCAATCAGTCTTGGAGGTTAATCGCTCTTGCTTTAACCTGCTTGGATCTGGATTGTGATCTGGGGGGAGGTCTGGGGTGGGCATCCAACTTGCCAGAACCGGAAGTTGTGAAGACCCCAACGTTCAGGACGAAAGCTCCCCTGTCTGGTGGCAGAGTCCTACTGTGGCAACAAGCCCAAAAGTCAAGTAATTAAGTGGCAACATACCTAGGCAAAGGAAACAAAATAAACAGAAAAATGCAACATTAGACTCCTATTTTGGGGGCAAAGAGGATCGAAGCAGGGAACAGGAGGAGGACTGGGAGGTCAGAAATCCTGCTCCAAAAGCCACAAAGGAAAACATAAGTGGGTTACAGGCCATAGAGGACCTTAAGAAGCAGATAAGAGAAGTGGAGGAAAAATTGGGAAGAGAAATGAGAAGGATGCAGGAAAAGTATGACATGAGAGTCAACAGCCTGACTGAGGAAAATAACACCTTAAAAAATAGACTAAGTCAAATGGCAAAGGAGGCTCAAAAGGGCAATGAGGAGAAGAATGCCTTAAAAAGTCGAATTTGCCAGATGGAAAAAGAATCTCAAAAGCTCACTGAGGAGATTCATTCCTTCAGAATTAGACTGGAGCAAATGGAAGCTAGTGACTTTATGAGAAATGAAGATGCTGTTAAACACATCCAAACAAATGAAAGAATAGAAGGTAATGTGAAATATCTCATGGGAAAAACCACTGACCTGGAAAACAGATCCAGGAGAGATAATTTAAAAATTATTGGACTACTGAAAGCCATGATCAAAGAAAGAAACTAGAAATCACCCTTCAAGAAATTCTCAAGGAAAATTGCCCTGATGTTTTAGACCCAGAGGGCAAAATAGAGGTTGAAAGAATCCACAGATCACCTCCTGAAAAAGATCCCTGTGTGGGAAATGGATTAGAGAAGGGAGAGGCTGGGTCAGGAAGACCAAGCAGGGAGCACAAGCTTCAGGAGTTCTGGCAAGCTAAAAAAAAAGTTCCAAGTATATTACAGTTAGTATAAAGGAGTCACAGTGCAATGATTTGGGGTTTTTTTGCCACAGAAACTCCCAAATAAGAGAGTACGTAATCTTGAGGGGGCAGCTAGGTGGCATAGTGGATAAGAGTGCTAAACTTGGAGTCAGGAAGACCTGAGTTCAAATTTGACCTCAGACATGCACTAGCTGTATGACCCAGGGTAAGTCAGTTAATCCTGTTTGCCTCAGTCTCCTCATCTGTAAAATGGGTTGAAGAAAGAAATGGAAAACCATTCCAATATCTTTGCCAATTAAACCTCAAATGGGGTCATGAAGAGATACATATAACTCAAAAAATGACTGAACAACAAGAAAAATGACTTAGCAACATCATTTCAATCATTGCAGGAAATTCATGAAAGTATTGAAATACTAACTATACTGATTTTTTTCTGGATATTTCTTGAGTTATCTTTGGATTCTTGGTATAATTCCTATTTCATAACTAACCATTTATGTCTATACATATTGTTGTATTTGCAAGTATTTTATTTACTATTTTTGAGTGATTATTCATTAGTGACATCCTACTGCTCTTTCTCTACTCTATCTCTTTCAAGGATAGAGAACATCACAATATTTGCCTCCTAAAACAAGTGAGTACACTGTCTTTATTTCTAATTGTCCTCTGGATATTTAATAATAGAATTCTTTTGTGAATATATCTGAACCTAGTGCCTCTTTATATAGCCCCTCATTAATGACCTGCTTAACGCACTTTTCTGTGTTTGATTAATTTAGGCTATTTCCTGATTTTTTTTTTTTTAAAAAGCAATTGGGGTTAAGCAACTTGCTCAAGGTTACACGGCTAGTCATTTGATTTATGCGTGGGTGCTCATTTTCTGAGGCCGGATCTGATCTCGGGTCATCCCAACTCCGAGGCCGGCGCTCTTACTCACTGCGCCACCTAGCCGCCCCTTTAGGGCAGTTGGGGTTAAGTAACTTGCCCAAGGTCACACGGCTAGGTTTTTGTTTGTGTGTGTTAAGTGTCTGAGGCCGGCTCCGAACTCAGGTCCTTCTGACTCCAGGGCCGGCGCTCTATTCACTGCGCCACCTAGCCGCCCCCTATTTCCTGATTTTTAAGGAGAATGTTTTATTTTTTAAAATCCTCCTATTTTATATTCTCAGATTAGTTAGCATGTCACTATGAACACTGTTCTCTGATAATTGTCATTATTCTTCATTCCTTGTGACTTCCCTTTTCTCATATCTTCCTTTGGTCATTTGATTTTTCCTATCCCTTTTTTTTTTATTAAATTGGTTAATCATATATCAATTTTATTGGTTTTGTAGAAAACTTTTCTTTATTAATTCAGTCATTCGTTTTTATTTGCTACTTCATTACTTGCTTTATGCTTGCTCTTGGTCTATTTTATTTTGTCATATCTTTCATTATAGACAGCTCATCTTTTTTCTCATTAATAAAAACATTTGGGGATAGAGATTTGCTTCTCACCATCACTTTGGCAACATTCTGTAGATTTTTATATGTTCTGTTTATATTGTCATTACCTTGATGGTCAAAACCACCTATTTTGCCTTTGACACCAGCACTATTCAAAAAGACATATTTATCTCTAAGTAAGCTCTATATTTTATCAGACATTCCTTTTTAAGCATTATTGTAATGCATTTTGATTTGTAATACCAGTGTTTAAATTTCTGCCTTTTTGAATTTCTTTATAGCTAAGTTCTAAAATATGATCAATTATTGTGAGTGTTCTGTGGATTTTCATGTAGAGGCTGTATTTTTCCTACTACATATTTATCAACTTCTGGTTTGCATAGCTCTCTATCTGAGTTTGTCATAGCTTTAGCTTTTTTAGGTGATTTCTTGTATATTGATACTGTGGTTTCAAATTTTCCCTCTGTTATACATGCTTATTTTGGTAAACCAGTTTTTACCTTATAAATTTAGTTCTAGCATTGAGTGCATAGATATTTAATAATGACCAAAAGACTCAGACCTAAAAGAAAATTTAAAGAGCATACAGTCCAATGACCTCATTTTATAAGTAAGGAAACTGAGGCCAAGAGATGTAAAGTAATTTGCCCAAGCCTATAGAGACAGTAAGTAGCAGAGCCAGTATTCAAACTTAAACCACTGGATCTAGATCCTGTGATCTTTTTACTTCAATAGGCTGCTTCTCCAATGAAATTCTCATTACAACAAGCACCATTAAACATATTATCTTGCTTTCTCTTAATGTGCTCTAATTTGAATTCAATTTTCTCTTGTGATATCACTACAACCCCTAGTTACTTGGAATCACTTGAACGTAGTAAATTTTAGCTCACCCTTTCCAATTTATATTTATAAAGATGTTTCTGTGTTGTATTTCCTGTAGGTAACATATTGTTGGGTTCTTTCTATTCCATTCAGTAACTCTTTCCTTTTTGTAAGGGATAACTGTTCAGTTGAAATATCTTTGACTTTCTTAAGTTATACTTGTTGGAAAATAATATAATCTTGTTTCATAAATTCTAAGGATTAGGCAAAACTGTTTAAAGAGAACTATATCTAAAATCAAAGGATATAGATTTCAATTCTGTATCTGCTACTTACTGTGAGACCTTAGACAAGTTACTTTCCCTTTATGAGCTTAAATTTCCTCATCTTTAAACTGAAAGTTTTATTAGATAATCTCCAGGATCACTTCCAGTTCTAAATCCTAAAATCCTTTTCCAATCTTTTTATAATACACTAAACATGGTCCCTGTATTTTACTGTTAACTGTTTTAGCAATACTTGACTTTTCCACCCTCCCATTTCAGATAGAATTATTGCACTAGGATTGCTATCCTTCTGTTTTTCCCTTTTTCCCTCCTCCCTCACTCTCTTGCTCACCATTCATTTCACTCAGTTGTTAATCCAGACTATCCTATTGGTTGTTTAATCCTCCTATGGCAACTACCTTCAGTTTGTAACTAATCTCAGTTGCAAAGTATTTGACTCCAAGTATTTGATACCAAGTACATAGCTTGGTGATGCATTTCTTTGCCTTTGCTTGCCAAAAATTGCTTCTGATTGCTATCAATTTCTCAAGTATATCTCACATAAGGTTTATCAGTGCCTTTCCTCACCCCAACCATGACCAATAAATTGAGTCTCTCCAATGCACTAGATGAAATTATATAATGTAAGAGTACAGCCCTCTCAGACTTTAGTCACATTTATCACTCACCCCTTGATACATGTACTCAACCTCTTTCCTCTGAAAATATTGCAGGGGAAAACATCTCATCTCTGAACTATTAGTATATCCCATTCCAGTTTCTTGTATTTCCTTTTTTGTAGAAACATCTTTGGCTATTGATATTGGTAGATTTTTTAAAACATGGGATGTCTTCCTTCTTCTTTGTAAAATTATCTTGCAATATCAAAATCTAACAATTCTATGTCTGGAACAATTAATTTGGGGTTTAATCTCTATTATCACCTTGTCAATTTTCAATTATCCCCCATAGTTTCATGATATGTTTGAATTTTCTGCCTTGTTCCAACTCTACATTCCCAGAATTGCTTCTGGGTTTACATAACCCAGGTGAAAAAATATGTTTCATTCCCCATCATTATAGGCTGCTACAATCTTTACCTGTGCTATAGTTCTTGTTCTCTATGAAGCCATTCCTTGGTGCTAGAACTGACTGATGGGTTCATACTGACTAATGAAGATAATGTATAAAAAGTCCTCACCCACATCCACCTCTCAGCTCCCACCAATTAAGGGTCGTAAGTCTCTACTGAAGCCTATATATTTCCCAATTGGTGAAAGCTTTGACATTCCAGAATAGGAGAATCCTTGGGAGCCACGGGGGACTACAAAATAAAAGCAGCCCACATTATATAAAGAATATACCTCTTAGCACCAGCCCTGGAGTCAGGAGGACCTGAGTTCAATTCTGGCCTTAGACACTTAACACAAAAACTAGCCATGTAACCTTGGGCAAATCACTTAACCCCAACTGCTCTGCTTTCCCCCCTCCAAAAAGCAAAAAACAAAAGCAAAAAAAAAAAAATATATATATATATATGTATATACACCTCTTGGCCAATGAATAAAATGATTTGGTTAGCAGCAAATATGGTAGTATGCTCCTTGATTCAACTCAGATACCTGAGAAATATATGGGCTTTAAAGGTACAATTGGCATAAGTCAGCAAAGGATTGAGCTTAAGAAATCCAAGAGGAAATGTCACAAAAGAGTAAAAAAAATGAGAGTTAGGAAAGGGTTCTGGGTTAGGGAGGGGGGATGGGATTTTAGTCATTCATTACAGACAACTGATTCAGATCTTTCCCATGATATGATGTGACAAGAAAGGGCCCCATTGATGGAAAAGAATCAGGCCAAAGAGTAACTATTGTTTAAAAACAAAAAAATACTATTTAGTGAACTGGGTCTGTTTCTTCCTTCCCCAGTTAAAGAAATAGAACCAATAAAGTTGAAAGCCAGAAAGACCAGGAGAAAGATTGGCCCCACAGCAGCTTTTCTAGTCCTTGGAGGGTGAGGAACAGATGTAGCAAGGTCAAGTGGGGAGGGGCCCTCTTCCTATCTTGGAGGTTGCCCTGGGATGCTTGAGTGGGAAAAGTCCTCCTCAAGCTACTGAGCTGCCCTTCTGCCCAAAATCTCTGGATAAGGGAGTGATGCTGATGCCAAGGTTTCTGCAGCTGAAGGCAGGTTAGTCATCTTCGTATCAGAATCAATCTTTGAATTAATCCAGGTCAGAAAGTGCCAGGTGGATGTGTAGAGACCTGGCAGGTTTGTCTGAGCACAGCCAACAGCCCAGCTTGCAATTCCATGAACCACGTACGTTTTAGTCTCATTGTCCTTGCACATGAGTGGCGCTCCACTATCTCCCTGCACAGAAGGAGTATAATCATCCTCTCAGAACACACAGTTATAGCTCAGTCATGCTGCTATCTTTTAACATGGCCACTGTTGCCTCAGCACACATGCCCACTGTCTCCTTAGGACATAGAGTCACTCTCTAGGTCTATAGATACCTGGTTGCTCCTCCCTCAGCACACATGCAAGTGCAAGGACCTCATTTGGATGTAGAGAGGTCTAAAGTGTTCAGAGTAAATGATGTGGACTCAGGGAAGGTTCTGAGCATGAAGGAAGAGTTCTAACAGAGAAGTCCTCCTGTGTCTCCGACAAAAGTTTCCGGGTGTGTGTGCACCTGGAGGAGAAGCTACTGATTGTGCTTATGATGGGGGGAGAGAAGGAGGAGGGGCGTAATTCAATCTCCCAACTGTCTTCTTTCTGTACGGCGATATAACTAGCATATTATATGGCTTACAGAAGGAACCTATGGGGTAGAGTGAAGGTTAGAATTAGGATGGGGGAAGAACAAAAGGGATCCCTGAACATCGGACCTCAGGACTTTGGAGGGAACTAGTAAGAAGTTGGAGCACGGATTCAGTTGGAAAGACTGAAAGAGGGGCTCTCAGAGTCATAGGCCTAAGAGTCTGGGGGCCTTGGGACTTGAGCGACCTTCAGGAAAGCAGTTATTACCTGGAAAGTGTCCATGTTCTTGTCTGAGTAGCTAGCACATAGGTTGTTTGGATGAATGAGCCCATGGTACCAATTGGTTTCATTGCATTTGTCCAAATCCGTGACCATCACCCTTGCTTCCTGTACGATTGGTGCTGCCAACCCAGCTATCTCCAGAGAGCTATGTTAGACCAATCACTGAGAAGCCTAATCCCTAGGGTTCCCTGCGTCATCTCAAACTATGATTTCCTGTGACCCCCTCTAACTTGCTATTACCCACTGTGACTCCCAGTTACCTCCTGTAACTCCATGACCAGGCCCTATGAGCCCATAAACCCCTGGGAAGGGAACAAAGGATTTTAAGAGTTATGGAGGTGAAGAAGCAGGATGTATTCTAGGCATCTGAGATGGTCTGGGCAAAGGCATGGAGACAGGAAATGGAATGGTAGCATGTAAGAACAACTTTTCCCATAAGGAAGGAAATTCTTAGTGAGTAATGGAGGACTCGGTGGGGGTGGGGGTGGGGGGATGAAATTATTTCTAGTCCATGATCTGAAATGGCAAAATGGAAGGCCACAGACCAAGACTGGAATGTACCTAAGAGGAACTGGTGATGGACTCAAGGTGTGCTTACACAACTGGACATAAACAAGGTGGGAATTTATTTTATCTGACTGGACTTATTTGGTCCAAGGCTTTTCTTTTCTTTGTTCCTTTGCCAATGGCAGAAGGAAACAAAAAGGAAAACAAAACTCCTAGAATTTAATTTTTTCAAAGAGTTGATCATGTATTTCCAGAGAGTCATGAAAACCTAAAGAGTTTTCAAGCTGAAAGTGTCACAGTAATCACAGAATCACAGACTTAGATCTGGAAGGGAACTTGGAGGCTACTGAGTCACAGAGAGACCAGTGACCTGCCCAGGGTCATATATCTAGGAAGCTCCTGAGACAACATCAAAAGTCATGTCTTCCTGATTCTAGGACCGGGACTCGATTATACCTAGGTTGTAGGTCATAGTAGTCTTCTTCCTCGACTCATTCCATAGTTCATCTTCTTATCCTAAGCTCTTGAGTAATCTATAAGTATATTCTCTTTGTATAGGCATACCTCATTTTATTGTGATTTGCTTTATTGCTCTTCACAGATACTCTGGGTTTGGGCTGGGGTTTGGTAGGTTGGTTGGTTGATTTTTTTTTCAAATTCAAGGTTTGTGGCAACCCTGTGTCTCGCAAGTCTATCAGCACCATTTTTCCAACAGCATGTGCTCATATTGTGTCTCTGTGTCACATTTTGTTAATTCTCACAATATTCCTAACTTTTTCATTACTATTGTATCTGTAATGGTTACCTGTGGTCAGTTATCTTTGATGTTACTATTGTAATTGTTAGGAGGTCCATGAACAGTACCCATATAAGACTGTGAATTTGCTAAGTGTTGTGTGTGTTCTGACTGCTCCACTGACCATCTCTCTCCTCAGATTTCCCTATTCCCTGAGACACAACAATATTGAAATTAAGCCAATTAATAACCCCACAATGGAGTCTAAGTATTCAAGTGAAAGGAAGGGTTAATCAACGTGGCAAACTGCATCATTGTCTTATTTTAAGAAATTGCCACAGCCACTACAGCCTTCAGCAGCCACCACCTTGATCAGCAGTCATCAACATCAAGACAAGACATTCCACCAGAAAAAAAATTATGACTCAATGAAGGCTCAGATGATGGTTAGCATCTTTTAGCAAAAAAAGTGTTTTTAATTAAGGTAAGTACATTTTTTAGAAATAATACTATTATATACCTAATAGACTACACTATAGTGTAAACATAATTTTTATGTGCACTGGGAAACCAAATTTCTGTGACTTGCTTTATTGTGGTATTCACTTTATTGCAGTGGTCTGGAACTGAATCTATACTCCAAGGTATGCCTGTAATTACAATTAGAATCTCTTTCTAATTAATTAATTGGCTCAAACTCTGACTCCAGGTCATTAAGTATTATTTTTGGAATAAGCTGGAGAAACTTTTTAGCCAAACAGTAGTTACTTATATCTCTATATATAGTCAATCCCTTAATCTCCTTTGATCCTAGTTAAAATCACTGAATTTATAATTTAGTAATGACTAGAATCAACAATAAAACAAAGATAAATAATCATTTATAGTATTTTGACTGTAGAAAAGATGAAGTGAAGACAATTCCAACAAGAAGAAAGTTTCTCAGGTGGCTAGGTGTCACAGTGAATAGAACACTGGCCCTGGAGTCAGGAGGACCTGAGTTCAAATCCAGCCTCAGACACTTAACACACACACACACACACACACACACACACACACACACACACAAACCTAGCCATGTGACCTTGGGCAAGTCACTTAACCCCAATTGCCCTCCAAAAAGCAAAAAACAAAAAGAAGAAAGTTTCTCATCACCTTTCTATCTTCTCCATAGATTCCTACATAGATTCTTATAGATCAAAGTCAATCTTCACACAATCTCCCTGATTCCATATGGAGTACTTCATAAAATGACAATTGCCACTTTAAACTTCAAATCGACAGCCCAAACCTCCTTTTCTACAACATTACATTTGACTCTTAAAGATATAGTAACAGTATCTATAGTGTCTGTGGGAAAGTCTAAGAAAACAGATGTTACAAAAGGAAGGAGCATGGAGGAAATGCTTATTTACATTCAGAAAATTAGGTATCATGGAGAGTACCTGTAGGGTGGAAAGAATAGCAGTCAAGATACCCAGATGTCATAGGAGACAAAATCCAAGAAAAGAACCAGTATTAATAACATATGTAATAGTAATAATAACCTTGTATACCTAGAAACAAATGAATATAGTATAACTAATAAGCAAGGTGAATCAGAGATCTCACTGTAAAGAAGTAAATTTGGCTTCATGTATGTCCCTAATACTTAGTAGGATGAAACCTCATTATCAGATTACTTTGGGATGATATTTCTTATTCAAAAGAAACAATATAGGTTCTAAAAATATGCAATACTGCAGATTAAGAATATGTCATACGACAATAGTATTCCATTGTATCTATATACCATAATTTGTATGTGTAATGAACTAGTACTATTCTGCCAAAAGAAATTGTGAAAGTGATGGTTTCAGTAACCAAGGGAAGTGGAAAATTGGGAAAGAATTTTTACAACCAATGTCTCTGATAAAGGCCTCATTTCTAAAATATACAGATAACTGAGTCAAATCTATAATAATACAATATAACGATATCAATTCCCCAATTGATAAATGATCAAAAGATATGAACAGGCATTTTTCAGAGGAAGAAATTAAAGATACCTATAAGCATATGAAAAAAATGCTCTAAATCACCATTGATTAGAAAAATACAAATCAAAACAGTTCTGAGGTACCACATCTCCCAAGTCAGATTGGCTAAGATGACAAAGCAGGAAAATGACAAAGGCTAGAGGGGATGTGGAAAACTTTGAACACTAATACATTTTGGGTGGATTTGTGAACTGATTCAGCCATTCTGGAGAGCAATCTGGAACTATGCCCAAAGGGCTATAAATAATTTCATACCCTTTGACCCAGCAATACCACTTCTAGGGTTGTATCCCAAAGAGATCATAGAAGTGGGAGGAAGACCCATAAGTACATATATATTTAGCTCTTTTTGTGGTGGCAAAGAATTGGAAATTAAGGGGATGCCCATAAATTGGGGAATGGCTAAACAAATTGTGGTAAATGAATGTAATGGAATACTATTGTGCTATAAGAAATGAGGAGCAGATGGACTTCCTATTTATCTGGAGAGGCTTATACAAACTGATGCTGAGTGAGAAGAGCTGAACCAGGAGAAATTTGTACACAGTTACTGACACAACATATGTGTGATGACCAACTTTGATAGACTGGACTCTTCTGAGCAATGCAGGGTTATAAGACCAATCCAAAAGACTCATGATGGAGAGAGATGTCTACATTCAGAGAAAAAACTAGAAAAAAATAGAGTTTGAATCTTGATTAAAGCAAACTACTTGCTCTCTCTCTTTTTCTTGTTTGGTTCTATTTCCTCTTTCCCATTGTTCATTCCATCTGTTACAATCCTTCTTTATAACCTAATGTCTAATGTGAAAGTATTTACAGATCCTATACTCGATTGCATGCCACCATGGTGGGCAGGGGGGTGGGGGGGAGGGAAGAAGAAGGAGGGAGAGAAGGTTTGAAACTCAAGGGACTGTGGAACTGAATCTTGTAAACTAAAAGCAAACAAAAATTAATAAAGACCAAAAATTTTTAAAAATAAAATGATGGTTTCAGAAAAACCTGAGAAGATTTGTATGAACTGAAGCAGAGTGAAGTGAATAGGACAAGGAGGGGGAAAACCATACAATAACAGCAATAATGTAAAGACAAAGAACTTTAAAAGACTTAAAAACTCTAATCAATGCAATAAATTCCAAAGAATTCATGATGATGAATGCTGCATGGACACAATGAAATAGAGAATAAGATAAACATTTCTGGACATGATAAATGTGGGGATTTATTTTTGCTTGACTATGGATATTTCTTACTAGAGTTTTGTTTTCCTTTTCCCCAAAAAAAGATAGAAAATAAATGCATGTTAATTGGAAAAAAAGAGTATTTTACAAAAAAAAGTTTAAAGAATGTGTGTACTCAGAATGTGATGAAATTTAGGAATCAGTGGGGCGGCTAGGTGGTGCAGTGAATGGAGCACTGGCTCTGGAGTTAGCAGGACCTGAGTTCAAATCTGACCTCAGACACAACACAAAAACTAGCCAAGAGACCTTGGGCAAGTCACTTAACCCCAAATTGCCCTCCAAAAAAAGGAAAAAAAAAGAAATCTAGGAATCAGAACAGAGAAACATGGAGAATAATTGGCTAAAGAGCAAATGAGGCAGAAACAATAATGATATTGTCATCAAATATATTATAGACATCAGACAAAAAAGAGAAAGAGATGAATGGTTTGGGAAACATTTAAATCTTTCCAGTTGGGAGAAATGGTGGAAATGAAGGTAAGCTACAGCTATGAAATGCTGGCTCAGGTATAAGCCAGGATTATTGTGTGAAAAACCTAGGAATGGGGCCACAGGGATTTAGAGACCTGTTGGTGGGAAGAGCCCCTAGACCAGAAATAGGATCCAAACCCAGTGCAGCAAAGTCCAAAGAGACTAGTCCAAGGTGTGAAGCCAGGCTTCAGGGGTTTAATTCCAAGTAGACGACACAGGGTCAAGTGTGACAATGCATTTTCTCTATTTACCCACTCAATGAATATGGACTGTGCCTGTTTGCACATTTCACTACACTTTTTATATCTGTACTAGTTCTTTAGCTTCCCCTGAATATCCCTACATACACAAGATGGTTCACACAGCTTCCAACTTCACTCATCTCCATTGCAACAGAGCTAGTGGACACCGTCTGCCATTGTCCTGACATCAAAATTTCATAAGCAAAATCAAGAGCCTACTGGTTGCTACTTATAGGGCAGTGATATGCCACCTGTCACCTCCTTTAAGTTTGGGGTTCTTTCTTAATATTAGGCTGGGAGTACACCTCTTGGATGTACTCCCCTAGAGAAATTTCATAGCCATATGCCCACAGCCAAGGTTCCATGGGACTGGGTTTCCCTTCATGGTTCAAGTTAATGGCCCCATTCTTCGTGAAGCTTTTCCTTGACCCTATCCTTCACCTTTCCCAAAACTTTCTTGTACCCATTTTGCAAACAGTCTGTATATATTTGTATGTGAGTGTGTTATTTTTCCCTTTAGAATATAAGTTCCTTGAGGGCAAGGGCTCTTATATTTTTGTTTTTATAACTGCAAAACCAAGTGCTGGTCAAATTGTAAATAAAAATAACTAGCATTTGAATAGCATTTAATATGCATACTATGGCCAGGCACTGTGTCAAATGCTTTACAAATATTATCTCATTAAGCCACTCAACAACCCTGGAAGGTAAGTACTGTTATTATCCCTTGAGGCAGGCAGAGAGATTTGCCCAGGGTTCCACACCTGGGAAGAGTCTCAGGTTAGATTTGAACTCAGATCTCTCTGATTCCAGGCCCAGTACTCTCTACCCACTGCACCACCTAGCTGCCCTCACTCATAGATGAAGAAATGATATGGAAGGAGACGGCTAGTATTGCTAGCTTTTTTAAGGAGAAGTGAAAGGGAAAAGATAGCCATATCTCTTTGCAGGACCTGGTGTCACTTGCCCAACCGCCTGAGTAGAGCTGAGGTAGTGAGGTGAAAATGACCTAGGAACCTGGACTGTTCTTCAGGGACTGACATTCGAATTAGCAGAATGTCTGACCACTCTTGGGATTAAGGAAGAAGCCAGTCAAGCTCCACAGTAGACAAGGTTTGAGGTAGCAGGCCAGAGAGGCTGGAGCCATACAAGCCTACTTGGAAGCTTGATCCGGGAATCCCAGGAAAAGGAGAAGCCCGGGAGTAAATGCAGAATGAAACCTGAGATCTGACTTGAGTGATCCACAAATTCCAGAGAAACTGACCGGTAGTACCATTTGCTGCCATCGGAGGCGCTAAAGAGTCAGATACAGAGAGCTTGGCAGGAGCTGTTACTATCTAATACCTTGTTACTGTGCTAATAGCTGTTTCACCCTCTGCTGTTGGTTGCTCATTAAAAGGAAGTGTGAGCATCCACCCAGCTTTTTAGACTGTTTGGGACCAAGACGCTAAGCTCAGTGTCAAACAGTGCCCAGCACTGGTCCACTCACTACTAGAGAGGGAGGGATTCTTTTTCTTCAAGTGGGGATTTTGATTCTTCTGAACTCCTGTAGTCCCTGAAATCTCCTCTGTCCTCTAACCCTCCCCAACCTTACAACCCTAAATGACCAGCGGATCACATGATCCCCACGATGTTCCCAAGCCTCCTCCCAGACTTACCTTCACCACGTCTGAACCCCCAGCCTGTCACAACGCAAGACTCCGGTGCCCGGATGGGGGACTCATTGGAGTGAAGGAGACAGGCGGCCTGCACCACATCGCCACAGCGGGCAGGGCTACTCATCTGCACCAGGGCAATGTCATTGATGTTGAGCTGAATGTTGTATTGCTTATGTATCAGGATCTGGACAGGTTTCCTTTCCTGCACACGGGGGTCCAGGGGACCGGAGACAGCCCACTGAATCTCCCAGGCACCAACCAGCAGTCGCAACATGTGCAGGTCACAACAGACAGCCAGAGACCAGAGAGTCTACCTACCCAGCCCCTCAGTAAGGGCCCAGCCATTCTGGAAACATCCTTGGGGAGCACCTTTCAAGGGACTTTTACACCACTTCCAAAGAAAGACTCCTAAAGACAGCGCTGGAAAGAGTCCCACTGAGCAAATCCCTAAAGAGAACAAGATCAAAACAGATCACAAAGACAGCCCCCAGAGGTATACCTAAAGAGAGATACCTCTGAAGCAAAGTTCCTCAGAGATAGACCTCTGGAGAAAAAGTTCCTGGAAGGGGACCATTAGAAAAAGACCCTGGAAAGAGAAATAGCTGGAGAGAAACACCAGAAGATACTGACAGAGGTTGGAAATTCAAGACATGGGGGCCTGAGGTGAGAGATCCTTGGGGAGATACCCTGGGGAGAGACACCCTGGAAAGAGCTTCCATCCAACCTTTCATTAGGCCTCTTACATTTTGTCCTTGAAGAAGTGAGCAGTGGTGAGAATCAAGCTAGGGGTCAATAAGGACCCCCCACAGAAATGGTACCTTCCCCCAGACTAGCTGATGATCTGTATACTGACCATCCAGGGCCAGATCCCAGGCCTTCACCCAGCTTCCCAAAATCAAAATCATTCTCTCCAGCCTGGGGAGGGGGGCCTTTCCTCTTCAGCCTCCCAGGAAGCTTATCCTAAGGAGTTCTGTCTGACCCAGCAGGGGCTTCTCCTTACACACACACACACACACACACACACACACACACACACACACACACACACACACACACACGGCATTAGCTCCTTCCTGTTTCAGCCAACTCCTTCTTCTTATGTCAGCAACAGGGGTCCATACCTTTTGTTTCTTTTTTTTTCTTTTATTTTTTGGGTTTCTGGGAGGGCAATTGGGGTTAATTAAGTTGCCCAAGGCCACACGGCTAGGTTTTCATTCCTGCTTGCGTTAAGTGTCTGAGTATAGATCCAAACTCAGGTCGTTCTGACTCCAGGGCCGACTCTCACTGCATCACCTATTTGACCCACCTTCTCTTTCTTTAATTGAGGTTTCATTAATTACTTAAGTGCTAGGTAACTATTATCTTTGCCAATACAATGGGATCGAATTACATTACTATTGCAGTTGTGGTGTATGATTGTGAAGGAATGCCATGGTGCTGTAAGAGATGACAAACAGGATAGTTTCAAAGAAGTCTGGGAAGGCTTGGATGAACTGATGCAGAGTGAAGTAAGCAGAGCCAGGAGAACACAAGACACAACAAACAATGATAAACTGAGGATGCCTTAGCTCTTCTCACCAATACAATGATCCAGGATCATGCCAAAGGGCCCCTGTTGAAAGCTGCTCACCACCTCCAGAGAAAGATATGATGGAGTCTCAATGCAGATCAAAGCATCCGTTTAATAAAAAAAAAAAAAGTATTGATTCATCTTGAGTTTGGGGGTGGGAGGGGGGGTTGTGTTTCTTTTTACAACAAGAAGAATTTCAGCTGAATGAAATCTTAACACCTAATGGGGGACAAGGGACCTCTACTTCAGCTAAGTGATTTCCAGTGACTGTAGAATGTCAGGACATGGTGAATGCTGACCCCCACTCTGTGAGCAGCCCACAAAGCCAATTTCAGGGGAAATGAGAAAGGCCTGGGATCGACCAAGTTAAGGGCAGTGAGGATGGTCACCAGGCCTTTGGTGTCTTCGGTTTCAGTCCCAGCAGCATGCACCACATCTTATTAACCAAGGAGAATCCCATAGAGGTTCCAGGCTGGCACATCTTCTCCTGCTGTCACTGGTTTCAAAGACTTGTGCCCCACTTCCACCTGGCACCGAAACCACCTGTTCTTTCTCTTCAGTTCATCTTCTATGAACCTCAGGGCACGGCGGGCAGGGGCTTCCCCCTTCATTCCGTCTAACCCATCAATCACAACCCTGGGGATGATGATGATGAACCTGCCGCTATGGGCCATCTCCCTGATGAGAGAAAGGTATTGGCAGAGGGCCAGAGTGTCTATGATCAGGTAGGGGGAAAGTGCTGTGTGAGTCTGCAGCAGCCACAGGTTTTTCTCCAGCAATTCCAGTTCCTTTTGCAGCTGCTGCTGAGTCCTGTTTCCCTTGACACAGCTCTGTGCCACTTCCTCCCGAGTCTGCTGTGAAGAAGTCGCCCTCCTGGGGGTCTTGGTGAAGAGACCCAGTCTAGAATCAAACCGGATTTGACTCTGAGGCAGTTGGGCGGCAAAATGACCAAACGTGCGCAAGACACAGGCGCGGAGGGCAGCCTCTTCTCTGGAGAAAGGAGGAGCCATGTCCAGCTCAAAGTCTAAGCTCCTGTGGGCAGCCCTGAGGGGAAGGAGGGTGTGCAGAATGACATCCTCTGGGAGAGGCCTGGAGATGGGAGGGGTTGGCTGCTCAAAGTGTGCTAGCAGTTCCTGCAGCCAAGGGGCCAAGCCCAGGGAGGGATCGCCAAGTTCCTCTGCCCTGGGCATCTGGTTCAGCAGCAGCAGCAGGTCCTTCCACATGCCTGGGCAAGTGTGCATGCTAAGGACGGTGAGGGCCGGGTCAGTGCCAAGCCACTGTAGGATGACCTTGACAGTGGGGAGCAGTCCTTCCCCAGACACAACCTCGAGCCTCTCTTGCAGGCTCTGGAGCTTGGGCTGGGTCCCGCTGCTGCAAACCTCCTTCTCCCCGATGGATCTCTCATCTCCCTCGGCTTCTGAGAGTAGGGCACTCACGCTGCCATCTGAGTCAGGGAGGGAACAGAAAGAAATGTCCCCCCACTCATCACCATCATCGAAGGCATCATAGGAGTCACAGCTCACAACTAAGTCAGAGGCTTCCTTTGGGTCGCCCTCCTCACATGAGTCTCGGCAGTGATGAGGCAGAGAAGAGGAAGGGGGCTTCCGACCACTCCCTGACAACCCACTGTGGCCCGAGTCAGGGCTGGGAGCGGGTAGCTCTGGTTCTAGCCCCCTGTCTTCTGGCCAGGGCTTGTCAGTCTTCAGTTCCTGGGGATCATCCCTCCCTGGAACCGGCTTGCTCCGAAGTCCTGCCTGGATGTGCCCACTCACAAGGCGAATGATATGGGAGAAGAAAGCCAGGGTGAAGGTGGTGGCTGTCTGGCAGAGTCCCACGTTGGTGGTCTGTGCACAGTCAAGAGGCAGAGGACGACCATTTGGAAGAGGAGCTGACTTGGCAAGAGGGAGGCAGGCCTCTGCTCCCCTCCCCAGCCCCCGCCCCCACTCTGGGTGTCCTTGGCTGGTGGGTAGGACAGACAGAGCTGAAAATCCTCCAGGACAAGCTGGCACAGTCTCTCCAGCCTTAGGTCTCTCCTGCCACTTGGCCTCAGGAGGCTCTGCAGGTACAGGAAGCCCAGCAGCAGCCTCTTCACGTCTTCACCCTGCTTCTTCTCTGCAGGTGGTTCCCCTGTCAGACTGCCCGTCAGGCTTCTGTATATTTTCCCGGCCTTGAGATAGATTTGCTCAAGACCCAAGGGTGCTCCAACGTGGGGTACTTCGGAGTAGATGCAACACTGATAAAAATACGTAGCCTCCACATAAGAATACTTCGCGCCAGCCAGGGCAGCCAGGTGTATGAAGGGCAGCCCCATCCTAAGCTGAAAGAAGACTTTACTCGGATATTGTGTACTGACTGAGAAATTCTAATTTACTGGTGACCTAGGGGGAGAGGGTTTGTGTATTTTCTGATGATTGAATAATAATTGATGACTGAATAAGTGGCTGATTTGTAACTTAGTCTGCCCCATGAGTGGAGAACTTTGACTATTGTATTTTGTGACCCTTAAGGAGGCAAAAAGGATGATTGAATGACTGGGAAAGTGGGGCCCATAGAGAATGAGAGACTTGCCCATTGCCTCATAGTCTCAAATCCGGGCCTTGAACTCTAGTTCTGACTCCAAGTCCCCCACACCATGCTCTGTGTGTGTGCCTGCCCCAAAAGGGGTCAGGAAGAATGGGACACAATGAAGTGGCTGAACAACCACAACTTCTGTATTTGTGTGGGGTGCTAGAAAGAGCATAGGGTCCAGAGTTCAAGCCCTAGCCAGAAGCTCCAGCTGGTTCCTAGAATCAAAATCACCTCACCCAGCTTCCCAAAATCAAAATCATTCTCTCCAGCCTGTGGCGGGGAGTGAGGGGGGACTTTCCTCTTCAGCCTCCCAGGAAGCTTATCCTAAGGAGTTCTGTCTGACCCAGCAGGGGCTTCTCCTTACACACACACACACACACACACACACACACACACACACACACACACACACACGGGTTCATACCTTCTGTTTCTTTTTTTTTCTTTTTTTCTGTCTCTTTTTTTTGTTTTGTTTTTTTGGAGGGCAATTGGGGTTAAGTAAGTTTCCCGAGGCCACACGGCTAGGTTTTTATTTTTGCGTGGGTTAAGTGTCTGAGTAGGGATCCGAACTCAGTTCCTTCTGACTCCAGAGGGGATGCTCTACTCATTGCGCCACCTAGCCGCCCCACCTTCTGTTTCTTTAACAGAGGCTGCTTTAATTACTAAGTGCTAAGTACCTGTTATCTTTGCCAATACAAAGGGATCGAATTACATTACTATTGCATTTGTGGCATATGTTTGTGATGGAATGCCATGGTGCTGTAAGATGTGACAAACAGGATAGTTTCAGAAAAATCTGGGAAGACTTGTATGAACTGATGCAGAGTGAAGTGAGCAGAACCAGGAGCACACAAGACACAGTAAACAGCCATCCCATACAATGATAAATTGAGGGTGTCTTAGCTCTTCTCAGCAATACAGTTATAAAATCAGTTGGCAAGTCCTGGCAATTCCATTTCTTTGCCATATCTTGAGTCAGTCCCTTTGCCTTTACCCAGTTCAGACCCCCATCCTCTCTCCTGTTCTCTTGCAAAAGCCTCCTTCCTAATTTGTCACCCCCACCCCAGTCTCTTCTCCCTCCAAACTCTCCTTTCTTTGCCAAATTTATATTCTTAGTGCGCAGGATGAAGCCTACCTTTCATCACTTCCTACAATCTGCACCTCTTTGGGACTTTTCCATCACACCCCACCTCATCATTGGGAAATTGCATGGACTGAAAAGATCCAACCAGCTTAGGTATTCACCTTTCATTAGTACCCTTTGACAGGGGTCCATGAGCTCCAAAATTTCTATGTAAGAGTACAGTCATCTCCTTCCACTATCTGCACTGTTTCTGGACTTCTGCATCCCAATTCCAAGGTGGGAACCCTCTCCCCATCCCCTTTCATCTTCCTTTTGGGTATTGTGGACCCGCCATTTGATTATGAACTCATAAGGGCAAGGGATCTTATCATTTGTATTTTTATCCTCAGCTCTTATCACAGGGCTTGGAACATAGTAGTTGCTTAATAAATATTTACTGATGCACTCACTGACTGACCTCTCACCTCTGGGATAATAGACAAACTCTTCTGGCAACCAGATACCTTTACAACCTGGGCTCAGATCCTGACTCAGGTACTTACCAGCTGTGTGACCAACCTGTAAGACTTAGTCTCAATCTTCTCATTTCTAAAGTGGGAATAATAGTTGTTCCTACCTTACAGGGTTGTTGTAAGGCTCAAACAAGTAAATGTGCATAAAGCCCTGGGCAAATCTTAAAACATATATAAATGTTGGTTATTATTAAATAATAATAGAAAATATAAAAATTATTATTACATACACAAATCTGTTATTAATAAATTCATAAACATATAAGCAATAATATAATATAGTGTTATTAATAATATATTATTTCATATATAACTCCTTATTAAATACATGAATCAGTTTTTAGCTCTGTCTTTCCTGTATTGTTCCAAGTCTAATAATAGCCACCTGCGAGGTCTGCTACATACCAGACACTAGGCTAAGCACAATAATGGTCTCCTTTGAGCATCACAATCACTCTGGAAAGTAGGTGCTGTTATTAAACTCATATTACAGATGACACAAGTGAGGCAGATAGAGGTCAAGTGACTTGCCCAGGCTCATAGATGGAGTTAAATGGCTAAGGACAAATTCGAATTCGGGTCTTCCTGAATCCAAGCCCATCTCTCTTCTCACTGTGGCACCGCCTCTCTGCCCGGACTCTGAGGTCTCTTCTAAGGTCGTGTGTGCCTACATAAGCTAATACCCAAGTATTTGACGTAGCTTTGATACTATGAATGATATTTCTCCCTCAGATTCTTCTCGTTTTTGTTGGTGATGATTGGAAATGCCGATGACTTTTATGGGTTTGCCTGAGAGTGGTGGATAAGGCGCTGGATTTGGGGTCAGGAAGAACTGGTTAAAATGCTGCACTCAGTAGCCTAGGCAGGTCTTACCTTCCTCCTCTCTGAAGAAATGCTGGACTTCACTCTGCTTCCCCCATCTGAGGTCCATTTGGGTCTTGGCACTACCTGCATCACAGGTCACAGCATTGGTTCGCCCCATACTTCGGCGCTTAGGGAGTGAAGGGGACATGGAGCCTTGTTAGTCTCAGCGACCTGTCCGTGGCGTTCTCTTTCCCCCCTTTCCTCCATCCCACTCCTCTCCTCACGGAAACCTAGTTGCCTCTACAGCCTCTGCATGAGAGCTGCATGGGACTCTTCATCACTAACTGCAGAATGCTCCCTTTTGACATCTTTGTCTTATCTGCATAACTCCCCTAGACGTTCACCGTGGGAATCAGAGTTCTAGATATCTATCTTAGAGAAACACCTGGATTGCCAGATGTGCCTGCTATTGGGCACAGTACAGGCGGGCTTCTAGGCAAGATACCAATTGGAATGCATCATCGGGCATTCAGTTATGATGATGTCCTGGAGGATCCCACACCCATGACTGCCTTCATCTGACATGTGCAGTAAATCTGTAAAAAAAAAAAAAAAAAAAAAAAGCGGGTTATCCCAGCTTTCCAAAGTTGAGGAAGGAGAAAATAGTTTCTTTGTAACCCCCTCAGCTTCCAGTGACCAAATGAACAAGGTCCCAGTGGTGAAGGCCAAGGCTACGCACATCATCATGAATTTTTCAATTATAAAACAGACACAGAACACCCAGGGCTTTGAGCAGCAGGCAGGGTTGACAGATGCAGGATACACTCCCCATAAAAGCCTCACCACAGAAGAAATCAAGTACCACCGTGTGGCAGAGGCAGTCCATAAATTGGAGTTACAAAATGGAGAAATGACAAAAGAAGATAGACTGATTGCTTCAACCCAGTCTTCTCCGAGTAGCACACTCTATTCTCCCAAGCAAAAGCCCAGAGGCTCGTTTACTCATGGATCTTCTACTTCTTTACCTGGCCTACATGTCAGCAGCATGGACTCTGGAAATAGAGATAGAGACAAACCCTCATCTGAAAAAGGGAGCCTTTTTGGACCAAGAACCCTTCAGAAATCCGACTCAGGTTTCAGTGTCCAGTCTTACAGAGGTACTCAGAAGCCATCACCAATGGAGCTCATTCAGGTTTGGGTTATTAGAATTGCAGAAGACCCAGCAGCCTTCAAGCCACCTAAGATGGACCTTCCAGTGATAGAAGGAAAGAAACAACCTCCCCGAACGCATCACATCAAACCAAGAGACATGAATGTGTTGACTCCAGGGTTCTAAAGCTTTCATCTGAGCAAAGTTGTGCTCCCTGGTGAACCCGCTGTTATGTAGACAGAGCATCGTAGACTTTTCTTTCTTCCCATCCACATTGCACTTGACACAGGAAAGATGTCATCCATTGACAGTTCTGCTGAAGATGATATTCCGGGGGGCAGTGATAATTTCTTTAAATATTTGTGCAAAAGCTTGAATATTTATAATGCAGGAAGACCTAAAATAAAATAAAATGAGTGTTGTCAGTAACAGCCAGTGTTCGAGGGCTGATTTTGATAGACTTAGCCCTTCTCAACAATGCAAGGACCTAAAACAATTCCATAGGACAGACGATGGAAAATGCCAGCCACGTGCAAAGAAAGAACTATGCAGTCGGAATGCACAACGAAGCAGACTATTTTCTTTCTTGTTTTGTTTTATTTTGTTTTTTCTTCTTTTGGTTTTTCCCCTTCATTAAAAAATTCTTCTATGCAACGTGACTAATGTGAAAATGTTTTTAATAGGAATGTATGTGCAGAGCCCATATCAGATTGCAAGCCATCTTGGGGAGGGAAGGGGGAGAAAATTTAAAACTTATGGAAGTGAAGGTTGAAAATTAAAAATAACTGAAGTTAAAAAATAAAATGAGTGTTAGAATTAATGTCTTCTGGGGTCCTGTCCAGCTCTCAATTTCTGGTCCTATGACATAATGACCAGCTTTCTCACTAAAGCTATTTATTACTTGTCCATGGATCAAAGATCTCACCCTAAAGTTGTAAACGGATGGTCTAAAAACGGTGTGATCTTTAGCACTTTCTTCTCAAATCCTCTTCCTCTGCCAGACGAAAAAGGGACCTACATAGGACTGGGAGCCAATTTGTAGGTTTCATTTCATGGGGCTGCTTGGGGGGCGGGGGGAGTCTACCACTGATTGGTGAGTCTACTGGTGATGAATCTCTGTATTTATTTGTGTAGATTGGGCTTTCTTGGGGACCACATTTGAAGGCTCTTCACAGCAACACTAGCTAGAACTATGACTCTCTCAAAAAGGAAATCCTACCTGAGCTTATGTTCTATTGGTTTTCCCTTCAAAAATCCAAGTCACATCCCTGTCACAGTGTGGGACAAGGCTTTGCATCCTGCCACCTGAGCAATAGGTGCCTTGGCTTATTATTATTATTATTTATTTTATTATTCCAAGGCAGTGGTTCCTTTGTAATATGGGCCCCTGGGCAGTCAGTCAGGTGATACCTAGAGGCCCCTTCTCAGAATCATGTCTTTAAATGCATAAACAATAAACAGAATTACAAAGGAAACCAAAGACATGGAAACACAACTATCAAAATATATAAAAATCGACTTCATAGACTCCAGGGCAAGAACCACTGCTCTGAGCTATTTGTCATTTTGATTTTTTTGTGGAGTCTTAGAGGTTTTCTAAGTATGAACAGCATCATAGTATCTAGAAAACATGATACCTTAACTCCTTCTTTGCCCCCGCTTGCTGTCATCATTTCCTTTTCTTGCCTTACTGCTGATAGCTAAAATTATGCTTCATAGTCATGGGGTGGGGGGAGGAGTTAACAAAGCTTGCATAAGCCTTGAGCTTAGTGGGAAGGTCAGTAATGATTCCCCATTATATATGATTAACCTGTAATTTTAATAACTTTTCTTAATATGTTAAGGAAAAATCCTTTTATTCCCATGTTTCTTAATGTTCTTAACAGAAATGGTTATATTTTATCAAAGGCCTTTCCTATTTACCAAATGTATGGCTCAGCCTCAGAATCACATGTTACTTGGGTTTACTACTCAAATAAACCCTCCTTCATGTGGGGAAAATTCATATGTTGATATTATTAATGTGAGGGAAATGTGTGACTTGAGGCCCGGACTGTACATACTCTACTCACACAAGAGGCAGGAACCATAACTAGATATTTAAGACAGAACCGCAAGTAACAGGATCATTCTGATGTGCCGATGCCCTTCAGAGTCAACTCTGTCATGAAGAGCTCTCCTCAGAGTTCTCTGTGGAATCTCCCAACATGTGTCCATGCCATGTCAGCTCTCCTCCTATAGCTTTTTAGGATGATCCTTGGGATCTCTTAGCAGGATTACAAACTCTTCCTCCCAGGCCACAGCAGTGCTTTCCTGCATGCCTTCCCTGCCACTGAAGATATTGGGGAGAACTCATAGAGAGCTCTGCTCAGGCTGCAGTCCTCAGGGCTAATCAACACAGCGTCTACTGTCTTGAAAGTGCTCCATGACTGCATTTAGCTGGCACACACAAGGGCCCCCCAGGAAACTGTGACACTGATGTTTGTTCATTCCTCTCAACAGAAGGGCTGCCCTTACTCCAATGTGAGGACAAGTGAGTTTCTTTCACCCCTTCCTGGCCTCGGGGTGTGTGCCTGCCCATGGTTGGCATCTCTTGTGGAATCTAAGGCTGGGAAAAATACTCATGTCCCCTTCCAAAAATATATGCCCTTTCAGTTCTTGCCATGTCACCCAATAGGTGGTACCCAGAAATCCAAAGCGTATTTACAATAAGCCTCAGGAAGGCACTAAAAATACTGTAGATGTGTTCTAAGAGCTAGCAGCCCTTCCAGAAAGCCAGAAGTTACATATATATCTTATATCAGTGTCTCTTGCCATAATCATATGATTTTTAAGGCTTTTATGCTCATGCCTTCTAAAGTCAAGGAAGATATGGCTTACAAAACTATTTGATATAAAAACAAACATATAGCAGTGGCATGATCAGTGCCATACTATAACCTAGCCCCTGAGGCTCTAGCCTAGACTTTCTGTTGCTTATGTAGTGCAGTACCCCCAACAAGGTGCAAATCAGGTCCACCAAGACTACACTCTAGATGTCAATGACCCTAGGGGCCAGGATGGAGGTGATATCATTCCTTTAACCCTGAGAGTAGATAAGCCTCTTGGACATCTTTACCATACAGCAATCAGGAAAGAGGCGAGAATATATGACCCTCTTGGCACAAGTTCTTTGATGTTTAGTAGAGACAATGCATATTCACCAGTCATTCTGGATGTCTCTTGTCAATCACGGGTCATTCTATCAACTCCCAACCTCACCCAAAGAAAAAGCAGCTTCAGGAAGTGACCCCCTCATGGAGGAAAGAAATATCATCTATGGACTCTACAAAGGTACTGACTTCATATCCAAAGAAAATTATGGCTTAGGAAAACTCCATGAAGATTCAGACCAAAGAAGTGTGTGCCTCATTACTTTTGTATTTTGTGCACACCCACTGCATTGACCCTATGTGTTGTGTGACCTAATCTTTAGAGGGGGAATGTTTTTGTAAATAATCTCATTATTACCATCTTAGTAAATGCCTTTGCTAAAAAATTGACTGATCATCGATGGGAAGCACACCAGTAGGGAGCTCATGATTAATGATACTAGAAAACCATTCATTCAAGCTTACTACCTGGAACCCTGAGACTAGTAGTATCCAGACACCCTCTGGGAACCCAATATCTGAATTCAAGTAAGTTGAGGGGAATGGCTTCACAAGGGATGATATACGCTGATGCCTGCTCATAGTATAGGGGTCATCCTAGACTCTCAGGTGCCAGCAGATCCAGGAAGCTAGAAAGGCCTTGGGCACAGGTCTGACATATAATGTATGTTCTGATAACCAGCTCACTAATCTCAGAGGGACTTATTGTTGGGCTTGCCACAGGGCAATGGATTCTGGTAACAAAAATAAATGAGTAGTAGAAAAGTTATATTCCCCCTCAGTGAGGTATGGATCCTTGAAGATTCATTAATTAAACTGATCATTTTCCTAATAATGAGCAATCCTTTTATTCATCCTTGGATTCTTGGTATAAATCCTTCTTCTACATAACATCCATGCATATTGTTCTATTCTAATTGCCAGTGTTATATTTTATATTTTTGCACAGGTACAAATTAAAAATAACTCTCCAAGACTAAAATGTACCAAACTGTTACTGATCTAGATTCAGATAGCTATATTTGGTAGTACATTCTTCCAATGAAGCCATGGATGTGGTTCCCTCCCCCAAACTATCAGTGATATTGGACTCTTGTTCTTTTTCTGCTTTATCTATGCCAGGTTTGGGATCAAGACTGTATTCCACCCCAGGACAAATTAAGTAGGATGCTGTTGTCTTTTTCCGTTTTTGAAAAATTTACATAAGAATAATTATTTTTTGATTGTTTGATAGAATTCATTTGTGAATTTACCTGGTCCTCATATTTTTTTTTACAAAGCAATTCATTAATGCCATATTAAATTGATAATTCTGTGATTGGCTTATTTAGGCTATTTCTTAGTTTTTCAAATTAATTTATATACTTTTTAATATTCTCATTTGTTGGTCCATATCAGCATATTAGTTTCTGAAAATTATCATTATCATTTCTATCATTGGATTTTGCTCTCTCCTTTCATTAAATGTTAGAGGTTAATCATTTTTATTGGGCTTTTTTAAAAGCCTCTGTTCTCATAATTCAGTCATTCCTTTATTTTCTATTTCAGTACTTCCTCCTACATCTTATGATGATTTGCTTTGTCATTTCATCCAATGTATTAATTTATCCATTTTATAATTTCTTTCATTATCTTCTTCTCTCTTCTTAAAATAAGCATTCTGGGACATAAATTTGTCTCTGAGTATTTCAGAGTTGACAATTGTAAATTTTGATGAGTTGTATTTATATTGCCAGTATATATAATTTTCATTGTTTCATTTCTTCTTTAATCCCAGCTTTATTCAAAAAAGTAATTTTTAATCTCCATGTAGGCACTTTGATTTTATTTATTTTCTATGATCACTATTTTTATTTCATTGCATTTCAATCTGGAAAGTGTAGTGGTGACATTCTTGCCTTTTTAAATTTATAATTTCTTAGTGCTCTAGAATACAATCAATTTTCATGAGTGTTTGGTGGGAATTTTTTTTAACATTCCTTTCTCCCGTTCTGCCTTCCACATATTATCAAGTCCAATTTCCTCAGATCTCTGGATTCTACAACTTCTTTATCTAATTCCTCATATTCTATTAGTGAAGTGTTAAAATCTGATAACAATAATTTCTTAATTACTTTAACAATGTTTTTTCTAAGCACACATATTTTTAATATTTACCATAAGACTTAGATCTGAAAAAATACTTAAGAGGACATCTGACCCAATCCCTTCACACCATGGATAAGAACACTAAGCCAAGAGATGTCAAGAATTTGTCTAAAGTCATAGAGATAACAAGGTCGAGAGTCAGGATCCAAACCAAATCCTCTGACTCCAAGTCAGAGGATTCTTTGCACCATGGCTATTTTCTCACTTGGATGGGCACTTTTACTTTTTTTCTCACTTAATGCTTTCTAACTTGAATTCAGTTTTCTCTGATCCCATGGCTGCAGTTCTCAGTTATCTGGAAATGTTGGCATATAATACATGCTCTCAAATACTTCTGAATATCTTTTTGCGTTAGGTGTGTTTCCTGTAGGCAAATATTGTTGGGTTATTTTCATCCATTTGAGAAATCTTTTTCTTTTAATAAGTGAATTCAAACCATATATATCCAAGATAATAACAAATTGAATTATCCTGTGTTTTGTCAAATTATTCATTTTCTCCAAAAAGAAAAACAATCTATTCACTTCCTTATTTTCACAAATACTGAAGTGGTAGCATAATATAGTTTAAAAGGGGGGCTAAAATGCATTAAAGTTAAGAGTCACAGAATTTGAATTTCAATCCCCACTCTGCAATGACTACCTCCATGAGACCCTAACCAAGTCACTTTCCATTGGTGAACCTCAGTTTCATCTTTAAAATGAAGGACTTGTACTTGATGATCCCTGGCATACTTTTCTTCGGAATTATAAAACCTGTTTCCAAGACTTGCGCACACACACACACACACACACACACACACACACACACACACACACACAATATGGTACCTATATTTTATAGTATTAACTCAGGTTTGAAAAAAAATGGGTTCATTAGTTACCACCAATATTCCTTTCTTCCTCAACATGAGATAGCATCAGGGCTTTGAAATTACCTTTCTCTCATTTGCCTTGAGATTGCTCTCATTCTTGTGCTATACCATCCAAAATTAACTTCACCAAGTAGGAGATATCTGGGTTTCATTTGAGACCTCTCTTCTCCTTTCCCTCTTCCTCTCAGCAGCCCATCTGAATAATTCAGTTATTAATCAAAACACTGAATTTTTTTTAATTAAACAAATGCTTTTTTAACTTCTGGTTTACATCATTCATTTCCACCAGATTATGAGTTACATTCTTCCCCCATTTTTTCCCTACCCACCACCCCAGAATAGCAGTCCCACTAGATATCCCCTCATCCAATCTGCTCTCTCCCATATCTTCTCCCATACCCCCTTCGACTTTGCCATTAGGGCAAGGTGAATCTCTGACCCCAATGCCTGGACATCTTATGAAACATTTAATTTTAAAACTTCGATTTTCAGATCCATTCCCTTCCTCCCTTGTCACCCACTCCCTCTGAGAAGATAAGCAATTCATTATGTGTTGTACATGTGTAGCTATGCAAAACATTACCATAGTAGATATATTATAACAGACTGCTTATATTTCCCTCCCACCCATCTCACCTCCCACCTGGTCCACTTCCTACTTTGATCCTGAGCCTCTTTGATAGTGGGTACTTCCAACCTCCCCTCCCCCCAGAATGCCCTCCCCTTCATCATCCCCCCTCTCATCCTCCTTTCCCCCACTCAGGAGAGTATGTGAGGGTAAGATATTCCATTTAGTATGTATGTGATTCTCTCCTTGAGCCAACTTCAATGAGAATATGCTTTTACCTTTTTGCCTTCCTGTTCTTCCCCTCCCCTGCAACTACTTCCCCTTGCCTCTTCTACCTGAGATAGTTTACCCTACCTTGTCTCTCTCCACCTCCTCTTGCCACTTTTCTCTCTCACCTCTTGACTTCACCCCTTAAGAATCATCCCTTCCTTGGGGCGACTAGGTGGTGCAGCGAGCAGAGAGCCGGCCCTGGATCCAGAAGGACCCGGGCTCAGATCCGGCCCCAGACACCCAATACACAAACAAAAACCCAGCCGCATGACCCCGGGCGAGTCACCCAACCCCAACTGCCCTCCAAAAACAAAAAGAATCATCCCTTCCCATCAAATTCAACCTGTGCCCTCTATCCATGTATACCTGTGAACATATGCCATGTACCCTTCTTCAATTATTTTCATAATGAGAAAGGTTTCATCAAACACAGTTATTGTTTTTCCATGTAGGAATGTAAATAGCCCAACTTTGATAAGTTCCTTTTGATTTCTTTTCCTTGATTACCTTCTCAAGCATCTCTTGCTTCTTGCATCTGAATGTCAAATTTTCTATTCAACTCTGGTTTTTTCATCAAGAATGCTTGAAAGTCCTCTATTGCACTGAATGACCACATTTTCCCCTGAAACAAGATACTCAGTTTTGCTGGGCAGGTGACCCTTGGCTTCAATCCCAACTCTTTTGCCCTCTAGAATATCATATTCCATGCCCTTCTATCCCTCAATGTAGAAGCTGCCAGGTCCTGGGCTATTCTGATTGTGTTTCCACAATATTGAAATTTTTTCTTCCTGGCTGCTTGCAGTATTATCTCCTTGATCTTGGAGTGCTGGAGACTGGCTATAATATTCCTAGGAGTTTTCTTTTGGGGATCTTTTTCAGGAGGTGATCTGTGGATTCTTTCAACCTCTATTTTGCCCTCTGGGTCTAAAACATCAGGGCAGTTTTCCTTGAGAATTTCTTGAAGGATGATTTCTAGGTTCTTTCTTTGATCATGGCTTTCTGGTAGTCCAATAATTTTTTAATTATCTCTCCTGGATCTATTTTCCAGGTCAACGGTTTTCCCCATGAGATATTTCATATTGCCTTCTATTCTTTCATTTGTTTGGATCTGTTTAACAGCATCTTGATTTCTCATAAAGTCACTAGCTTCCATTTGCTCCAGTCTAACTCTGAAGCAATGAATCTCTTCAGTGAGCTTTTGAGATTCTTCTTCCATCTGGCAAATTAGGCTTTTTAAGGCATTCTTCTCCTCATTGCCTTTCTGAGCCTCTTTTGCCATTTGAGTTAGTCTATTTTTTAAGGTATTATTTTCCTCAGTCAGGCTGTTGACTGTCATTTCATACTTTTCTTGTATCTTTATCATTTCTCTTCCCAAATTTCCCCCCACTTCTCTTATCTGATTCTTTTTTTTCTTTTTTTTTTTTAATTAAACAAATGCTTTATTAACTTCTGGTTTACATCATTCATTTCCACCAGATTATGAGTTACATTTTTCCCCTATTTTTTCCCTACCCACCACCCCAGAATAGCAGTCCCACTAGATATCCCCTCATCCAATCTGCTCTCTCCCAGATCTTCTCCCATACCCCCTTCGACTTTGCCATTAGGGCAAGGTGAATCTCTGAGCCCCACTGCCTGGACATCTTATGAAACATTTAATTTTAAAACTTCGATTTTCAGATCCATTCCCTTTCTCCCCTGTCACCCACTCCCTCTGAGAAGATAAGCAATTCAGTATGTGTTGTACATGTATATCTACGCAAAACATTACCATAGTAGATATATTGTAAAAGACTGCTTATATTTCCCTCCCACCTGTCTCACCTCCCACCTGGTCCATTCCCTACTTTGATCCTGTCCCTCTTTGATAGTGGGTACTTCTAACCTCCCCTCTCCCCAGAATGCCCTCCCCTTCATCATCCCCCCTCTCATCTCCCTTTCCCCTCCTCAGGAGAGTGAGTGAGGGTAAGATATTCCATTTAGTATGTATGTGATTCTCTCCTTGAGCCAACTTCAATGAGAGTATGCTTTTGCCTTTTTGCCTTCCTGTTCCCCTCCCCTGCAACTACTTCCCCTTGCCTCTTCTACATGAGGTAGTTTGCCCTACCCTGTCTCTCTCCATCTCCTCTTGCCACTTTCCCCTCTCACCTCTTGACTTCAACCTTTAAGAATCATCCCTTCCTTGGGGCGACTAGGTGGCGCATCGAGCAGAGAGCCAGCCTTGGAGCCAGAAGGACCCGGGCTCGGATCTTGCCCCAGACACCCAACACACAAACAAAAACCCAGCCATGTGAACCTGGGCAAGTCACCCAACCCCAATTGCCCTCCAAAAAAAAAATAATCATCCCTTCCCATCAAATTCAACCTGTGCCCTCTATCCATGTATACCTGTGAACATATGCCATGTACCCTTCTTCAATTATTTTTATAATGAGAAAGGTTTCATCAAACACAGTTATTGTTTTTCCATGTAGGACTGTAAATAGTCCAATTTTGATAAGTTCCTTTTGATTTCTTTTCCTTGATTACCTTCTCAAGCATCTCTTGCTTCTTGTGTCTGAATGTCAAATTTTCTATTCAACTCTGGTTTTTTCCTCAAGAATGCTTGAAAGTCCTCTATTCCACTGAATGACCATATTTTCCCCTGAAACAAAATACTCAGTTTTCTGGGTAGGTGACCCTTGGGTTCATTCCCAGTTCTTTTGCCCTCTGGAATATCATATTCCATGCCCTTCGATACCTCAGTGTAGAAGCTGCCAGGTCCTGGGCTATTCTGATTGTGTTTCCACAATATTGAAATTGTTTCTTCCTGGCTGCTTGTAGTATTTTCTCCTTGATCTGGGGATTCTGGAACCTGGCTATAATATTCCTGGGAGTATTCTTTTTGGTATCTTTTTCAGGAGGTTATTGGTAGATTCTTTCAACCTCTATTTTGCCCTCTGGGTCTAAAGCATCAGGGCAATTTTCCATGAGAATTTCTTGAAGGATGATTTCCAGGTTCTTTCTTTGATCATGGCTTTCTGGTAGTCCAATAATTTTTAAATTGTCTCTCCTGGATCTATTTTCCAGGTCAGTGGTTTTTCCCATGAGATATTTCACATTGCCTTCTACTCTTTCATTTGTTTGGATCTGCTTAACAGCATTTTGATTTCTCATAAAGTTATTAGCTTCCATTTGCTCCAGTCTAACTCTGAAGGAATGAATCTCCTCAGTGAGCTTTTGAGATTCTTTTTCCATCTGGCAAATTCGACTTTCTAAGGCATTCTTCTCCTCATTGCCTTTCTGAGCCTCTTTTGCCATTTGAGTTAGTCTATTTTTTAGGGTGTTATTTTCCTCAGTCAGGCTGTTGACTGTCATTTCATACTTTTCTTGCATCCTTTTCATTTCTCTTCCCAAATTTTCCCCCACTTCTCTTATCTGTTTCTTAAGGTCCTCTATGGCCTGTAGCCAGCTTGTATTTTCATTTGGGACTTTTGGTGCAGGAGTTCTGACCTCACAGTCCTCCTCCATGCTTTGAGCCTCTTTGCCCCTAAAATAGGAGTCCAATGTTGAACTTTTCTGTTTATTTTGTTTCATTTGCCTAGGCATATTGCTACTTAATTACTTGATTTTGGGGCTTGTTGCCACAGTAGGACTCTGCCACCAGACAGGGGAGCTTCCGCCCAAACGTGGGGTCTTCACAACTTCCGCCAGTTGGGTGGCCTCTGTAAAGCCTCCACCCACTCTGGCAAGTTGGATACCCACCCCAAACTTCCCCCCAGACCACAATCCAGATCCAGGCAGTTTAAAGCAAAAGCGATTAACCCCAAGACTAATTGCTGGATCTTCCTACAGTTCGCAGACCAGGAGCTAGAGCCACTACTGACGCTGCAAAATGGCTTCTGTGCAGCTGTTTCTTCAGCAGGTTTTTGCCCCCAGGGGACGACATGATCATCTCAGCTCATAAGGTCACTCTCTTCTAAGAGCATTTACAGCGCTCTTAGGACACAGAGTCACTGCTCCATCAGAACATGTATGCCCTAAATCATCAGGGCACTGATCCTTCTGGACACGGGCATACAGGGACAAGATCCTGAGTGTTAATTGGGGATTGGAGAGATCGTAGGGCATTCAAGAAGTGATTACATGGCAAGGGCAGGTACTAAGCATGGAAATAAAGGAACCAGCAGACCTCACCTCCTGGGTATGGGGAAAGATGTCCAGGTGTGAGCTTATGGAGAAGAGGGTCTGTTGGTACTGATTCTCATGAAAGAAGAGGTGTACAGGGTAACTTCCCCACAGCCCTCCCAAAGAGCTATATGAATAACTAGAGAAAAGGCTCATTGGGTAAAATTTGTATTAGACTTGGTTAATTGGTTGGGTGGTTGGGTGGGCTTAGGGACATAAGCATCTGAGGGGTGAGGGAAAGAATGTTACCTGGCAAGTGTCAATTTTGCCCTCTGGATAGCCAGCACACAGGTTGCTAGAGTGAATGGATCCCTGGTACCACTCGGTCTCATTGCATGTTTCCAAACTAATGATCTTCACCTCTGCTTCCTGTAGAATGGCTGCAGGCTTCAAAGCTACAACCAGAGAGCTCTGGTCAGACTGGTCCCCAAAGATTCCCACCCCACTTCAAAATCTATGACTCCCTGCAATCCCCAGATCTGCTCTGACCTCATGACTCTGGGACCCTCCCCTAACCTTTCTCTATACTCTCCATGACCCCACTTTTCCAAAAATGCATTGAATGTGATTCTTTAAGGCCAAGGCAAAGAGCAACCAAGAGGTTGTGAGGTCAGCAAGAAAGATGTTATCAGGCACTATGGGCACCTGGACAGCTGAGGAGAGCCCCTGACCTCCCTGTCTAGCACCAAAATCCTCCTTGTCCTCTGGGCACACCAAACCCAACTCATTTATTGTTTTCCTCTCTTTTTTATTTTTTATTTGTATCATTCATTTCCACAAGATTTTGAGTTACAAATTTTTTCTCCTACCCACCATCCCAAAATAGCGATCCCACTGAATATCCCTTCCCCAATCTGCTCTGTCCCATAACTTCTGCCATCCCCCCTCCGACTTTCCAGTAGGGCACTCTATGTCCCAGTGCCTGTATATCTTATTTCCCAGTTGCATGTAAAGTGGGTGCTTCCGACTTCCCTCCCCCCCCCCAGCCTACCCTCCCTTCCATTATCCCTCCTCTCATCCCCTTCCCCCTACTCTCCTGTAGGGTGAGATACCCTATTTAGTGTGTATGTCATTCCCTCCCTAAGCCAAATTCAATGAGAATAAGGTTAACTCATTCCCTTTTGCCTTCCTGTTCTTCCCCTCCACTGTAACAGTTTTCCCTTGCCTCTTCTGTATTAGATAATTTACCCCCACTCTGTCTCTCATCATCTCCTCTCATTATATTCCTTTCTCACCTCATAATTTCACTTTTTAAGTATCATCCCTTCCTATTCAATTGGTCCTGTGCCCTCTATCTATGTATACCTGTACACATATATACACACACTCACATATGTATTTATATGCCCGTATATCCTCCTATATAGACATATATATGTATGTATGTATGTGTGTATATATATACACACATATATGTATATATATGTATATATATACATTTCTATTCCCTTCAACTATTCTCATACTGAGAAAAGTTTCATAAGTTATAATTACCATTTCTCCATGTAGGAATATAAATAGTTTAACTTTGATAAGTTCCTTGTGATTTCTTTTCCCTGTTTACCTTCTCATGTTCCTCTTGCTTCTTGTAGCTGAATGTCAAATTTCCTATTCAACTTTGGTTTTTTCATCAAGAATGCTTGAAAGTCCACTGAATGACCATATTGCCCCTGAAACATGATACTCAGTTTTTCTGGGTAGGTGATTCTTGGTTTTAATCCCAGCTCCTTTGACCTCTGGAATATCATATTCCAAGCCCTTCAATCCCTCAGTGTAGAAGCTGCCAAATCCTGTGTTATCCTGATTGTGTTTCCACAATATTCAAATTGTTTCTTCCTAGCTGTTTGTAATATTTTCTTATTGATCTGGGAACTCCAGAACCTGGCTATAATATTCCTAAGAGTTTTCTTTTGGGGATCTTTTTCAGGAGGTGATCAACTGATTCTTTCAACCTCCATTTTGCCCTCTGGTTCTAAAACATCAGGGCAGTTTTCCTTGAGAATTTCTTGAAAGATGATTTCTAGGTTCTTTTTTTGCTCATAACTTTCAGGCAGTCCAATAATTTTTAAATTATCTCTCCTGGATCTATTTTCCAGGTCAGTGGTTTTCCCAATGAGATATTTCACATTGCTTTCTATTTTTTTATTTGTTTGGATTTGTTTAATAGTATCTTGCTTTCTCATAAAGTCACTAGCTTCCATTTGCTCCAGTTTAATTCTGAAGGAATGATTCTCTTCAGTGAGCTTTTGAGATTCTTTTTCCATCTGGCAAATTCAGCTTTTTAAGGCATTCTTCTCCTCATTGCCTTTTGGAGCCTCTTTTGCCATTTGAGCTAGTCTATTTTTAAGGTGTTATTTTCTTTAGTCAAGTTATTGACTCTCATAATTTTCTTGAATCATTCTCATTTCTCTTCCCAATTTTTCCTACACTTCTCTTATTTGGTTTTCAAAATCTTTCTTAATCTCCTCTATGGATTTTTCTTGGAACCTTTTGGTGCAGGAGTTCTGACTTTGTTGTCTTCTTCCTCTTCCATGCTTTGATCCTTTTTGTCCCCAAAATAGGAATCTAATGTAGGATTGCTCTGTTTGCTTTGCTTCCTTTGCTTGCTTATGTTTCCACTCAATTACTTGACTTTTGAGCCTTTTGCCACAGTAGAACTCTGCTACCAGAAAAGGGACCTTTATCACAGTCTCTGGGGTTTTCACAGCTGCTGGGGCTCTTAGTATGGTGCCCTCTCTGAAGCTTCAACACACTCTGGCAAACTGGTCACACACCTCAGGACCTCCACCCTGGACAGCAATCCAGATCCAAGCAGGTTAGAGCAAGAGAGATTACCCCTCAGACTGGTAGCTTTGTCCTCCTACAATCTGCAGGCCAGGAGCTCTGAAGTAGCACAGCTGAGGAACCTCAGCTGCTTCTTGCCCCAGGGGCAAAGGCCAGATCACACTTCCGAGCTCACTGTTCCTGCAAAGTCTACACTGACCTCTCACTTTGTCTTTGGCATCTATGGGTTGATAATTATGGAAACTGTCACAGCTGCTGGTGATCTGAAGTCCCTCCAGCTGGTGGCTGCTTATGGCCATCCTGAGGCTAAAACCTCAGGCTCACACAGAGTGGGGCTCAGCTCCCAACACACTGCACTGGCTCTTTCCAGCCTGCTTGGCTGTCTTCAGCAGGAGGTTAGTTTCTCTCTGTCATTTTGTGGGTTCTGTAGCTCCAAAGTTTGTCTAGAGTCAATTTTACATGAATTGGAGGAGGTGGAAGCCACGGGAAAGTCCTGTTTCTACTCCGCCATCTTGACTCTGCCCCCCCCCCCCCGCCACACACACACACACACAATTCCTTTATTGGAGAGAAGTTAAATAGACTGGAGAAACTCCTGTCTCTGCTCTCAGGGTTATTGGACAGAATGGAGAAATGTTGAAGAGAAAAGGACCCTAAGGCAATGAGAAAATCCAGGTTGTGGCAGCTAAGAAGTGTAGTGAATAGAGAATCGGTCCTGGAGTCAGAACCTGAGTTCAAATCCTGCCTCAGACACTTGATACTTACTAGCTGTGCAACCCTGGGCAAGTTACTTAACCCCAATTTCCCCCACCACCACACACACACACACACACACACACACACACACACACACACAGGCAGAGGATTTCAGGTTACAGCTTGAAACCAATTACTGGTATCAATATACTAGTGTGTCAGAAGGAAAGGTGTCTAACAGGACTGGTGTGGCAATACAGGGAACTCATTCCCTGAATGACTCTGTCAGGCTGTGTAGAAGAGACTGAAGTGAGAGAAAATACCATTAGAAGAATCTCAAAGAATGAGTGTAGTCCTCCAAGTATAGCATCAAGAATAATCAATGTCCCCTCCCCACTCTATACTTGCCCCTGGCCTGTCCCTCTCCTCATACTCCTGTCCAATTCTGCCCCTGATTCTGCCCCAGTCCTATGCCCACTTCCCTCTGTGCTTCCTAGCTTTGCCCCCTCCCTCATTCTAGGTACTGAGAGCTTCCTGGTAGAAACCATACCCCAAGAGATGAAGTACTGCACAAAAGCCTCCAGTAAACAGTACCCTGTTTCATGGGCCAATAAAGTCCCTTGCCCTTGTGTGATGATCAGGACAGGAGGATCAAGAGGTGTTGTCCCTTCAGGCCATGCAGAGATTTAGTGGCACTTTGGAAGCCTGTGTCTTTATTGCTGTTTGTTGCACTGGGTAAATTAATGTTACCTACTTTATTCATCCCTAATATTCTGATTAAAGATTTACACAAAATGCTTTAGAAGTGAGAGGATAAACCAGTGGGGAGTAGGACATTGCAAGCCATGAGCTTAGTTTGGGTAATCCACATATTACAAAAATCCTGTAATTCTAGTGAAACAAGTGCCATTATTCACAAAAGGACAGAACCATGGAGAGGGAGGCAGCCAGGGAGAACTGGTGGTGGTTATCCTAAAGCATTCTCTGCTCCTGGGTACTATAAACAAAAAATAAGGATGGTCTTTTCTACTAAACAGGACTCCACTCAAACAATATCTTGAAAATTTTCCTGAGAGGCAGTTTCTAAGAAAGACCTAAGACATTTCCTATTGACAAAAACAAAATTAAAATTGATATGGCTTTAAGGTGAAGGTCAAATCAGCAGGAGTTTATCCTCCCCCTCAATACTGGAACAAGTCAAAGCTCTAGCCAGCAAGACGTCAGCAGCCTCCTTCACACTTCAGTAGATCTGTGATAACATCTGGGTGGGTGCCTTACCCACGGGGTAAATGCTAGCTCAACCTAGCTTGTTCATCCAGTCATGCACCTCTAACCCATGTCTCAGTGCATCCTCCATAGGCAATACACTTTCTGATGCTTTTATTTTTTCCCCTATGCCCCACCCCAAAATCCCTTCCCCCAATCTGCTCTTATATCTTCCCCCATCCCCCCCTAACTTTCTAGTAGGGCAAGATGGATTTCTATACCCTAGTGCCTATATATCTTATTTCCCAGTTGCATGTAAAAAACAATTTTTAAAAACATTTGTTTTTAAAACTTTGAGTTCCAGGTTTTTTTTCCCCTTCCTCCCTCGTCACCCACCCCCACTGGGAAGATAAGCAATTCAATATAGGTTGTACATGTGTAGTTACGAAAAACATGTCCATAATAGTTATATTGTGAAAGACTAACTATATTTCCCTCCATCCTATCCCCCCCCCACTTATTCTATTTTCTACTTTGACTTTGTCGCTTTTCAAAAGTGTTTGCTTCTAACTACCCTCTCCCCCAATCTACCCTCCCTTCTATCATGCTCCCTCTTATCCCCTTCCACCCTATTTTCCTGTAGGGTAAGATACCCAATTGAGTGTGTATGTTATTCCCTCCTTAGGCCAAATTCAATGAAAGTAAAATTGTCCCATTCCCCTTCACTTTCCTGGTCTTCCCTCCCATTGTAACAGTTTTCTCTTGCCTCTTTTATGTGAGATAATTTACCCTAATTTATGTCTCCCTTTCTCCTCCCAAAATATTTCTCTCTCACCTCTTTATTTTTTAGATATCATCCCTTCATATTCAACTCATCCTGTGCCCTCTGTCTATGTATACATGTGCATACATATGGACACACTCACATATATATTTATATACATATACACCCTCCTATACATATATATGTGTGTAGGCATATGTATGTATGTATGTATGTATGTATGTATGTATGTATGTATGTATGTATATATATTCCCTTCAATTATCCTCATATTGAGAAAAGTCTTATAAGTTACAATTACCATTTTTTCATGTTGAAATGTAAATAGTTCAACTTTGATAAGTTCATTGTGATTTCTTTTTCCTGTTTACCTTCTCATGCTTTTCTTGCTTCTTATATTTAAAAGTCAAATTTTCTGTTCAGCTCTGGTTTTTTCATCAAGAATTCTTTGAAAACCCTCTATTTCATTGAATGACCATATTTGTCCCTGAAGCATTATACTCAGTTTTTCTGTGTAGGTGATTCTTGATTTTAATCCTAGCTCCTTTAACCTCCAGAATATCATATTCCAAGCCCTTCAATCCCTTAATGTAGAAGCTTCTAAGTCTTGTGTTATCCTGATTGTGTTTCTATTATACTCAAATTGTTTCTCCCTGACTGCTTGCAGTATTTTCTCCTTGACCTGGGAACTCCAGAATTTGGTTATAATATCCCTAGAAGTTTTATTTTGGGGATCTTTTTCAAGAAGCAATCAGTGAAGTCTTTCAATTTCTATTTTTCCCTCTGGGTCTAGAATATCAGGGTAATTTTCCTTGAGAATTTCTCAAAAGATGGTGTCTAGGCTCTTTTTTTTTTTTTTTTTTTTTGGATCATGGCTTTCAGGTAGTCCAATAAGTTTTAAATTATCTCTCCTGGATCTTTGCATTGCCTTCTATTTTGTCATTTGTTTAGATCTGTTTTATAGTATCTTGATTTCTTGTAAAATTGGAGCTTCCATTTGGTCCAATGTAATTTTGAAGGAATTATTCTCTTCAGTGAGTTTTTTATATTCCTTTTCCATATGGCAAATTTGGCTTTTTAAGGCATTCTTCTCCTCATTGGCTTTTTGGACCTCTTTTGCCATTTGAGTTAGTCTATTTTTTTAAGCAATTGGGATTAAGTAACTTGCTTAAGGTTACATGGCTAGTTATTTATGTGTAGGTGCTAAGTAACTGAGGCCGGAACCGATTCCGGATCCTACCAACTCTGGGGCTGTCGCTCTTACTCACTGCAACACCTAGCCACCCATTAGTCTGTTTTTTAAGGTGCTATTTTCTTCAGTATTTTTTGGTGTCTCCTTTGGCAGGCTGTTGACTCTCTTTTCATTATTTTCTTGCATCATTCTCATTTCTATTCCCAATTTTTCCTCCACTTCTCTTACTTGATTTTCAAAATCCTTCTTGAGTTCCTCCATGGTCTCTAACCAATTCATATTTTTCTTGGAGGTTTTTGATGCAGGAGTTCTGACTTTGTTGTCTTCCTCCCATTCCATGCTTTGATCCTTTTTGTCCCCAATAAAGAAATCTATAGTCTGATTGTGCTTCCTCTGCTTGCTTATCTTGCCAGTCAATTACTTGACTTTTGAGCTCTTTGCCATGGTGGAACTCTGCTTCCAGAGTGGAGAGAGCTTTGTCCCAGATTGCTGGGGTTTTTGCAGCTGCCAGAGCTATTAGGAGGGCACTCTCTCTACAGCTCCCACAAGCTCTGGCCCACTGGCCACACACCCCAGGACCACCACCCAAGACCATGATCCAGATCCAAGCAGGTCAAAGCTAGAGTGATTACTTTCTGAATGGCCACTTGGCCCCACTGTGATCTGCAGGCCAGGAGCTCTGGAGCCAGCCATGCCACAGCAGCTGCAGCTACCACATCTCTACCACTTCTCACCCCAGGGGCAGGGGCCAGATGCCCTCTTCTGTCCCCCTGTTCCAACAGAGTTCTTCACTGACCTTTTACTTTCTCTTGGGTGTTTATGGGTTGAGAAGTCTGGAAACTGCCACAGCTGCTGGTGATTCACTCTCCTGAAGTCTGCTCCAGCTGCTAGCTGCAGCTGGTTGGGGTCACCCTGGGACCAGAACCTTGAGGCTGGTAGGGGAATGAGCTCAGCTCCCAGCCTGGTGTGATAGACCCTTCCTGTAGGCCTTGTAGGTGGCCTTCAGTGGGAGATTTGTTTCTCTCTGTCACTTTGTGAGTTCTGTAGCTCTAAAATTTGTTTAGAGTCATTTTTTACATGTATTGGAAGTGACTGGACATGCCAAGTTCATACTTTTACTCCACCATCTTGGCTCCACCCCCCTGATGCTTCTCATCTCATGAGTATCCATTTGTTCCTGGCCCTCCCACTCCATCACCAGCCCAAGCCCTTTTCCAAGTCCTTGGTGATGTGAGTCTTTTCTAGGACTTCTCATGCACACATCAGTATTGGTTGGGCAATCAGCAAACATTTATTAAGCCCTCACTAGATATGCCATGCATTTGCCAAGTACTGAAGGCTGCAAAGGAAAGCAAAATCCCTGATTTCAAAGAAATCACATTTTTATGGATGGGGAGAGGAGAGGGAAATAAGAGATAAATAGTTACACACATATATACATTTGTTGTTTGGCTGTTTCAGTCATGTCCAATTCTCCATGGCCCCATTTGGGGTTTCCTTGGCAAAGATACTGCAGTATTATCTGCAGTGTTATACAGATACTACAGCTTATTTTATAAGATGAGGAAACTGAGGCAAATAGGGTGAAGTAACTTGCTCAGAGTCACACAGCTAGTAGGTCTGAAGCTGGATCTGAACTCAGGTCTTTCTGACTTCACGCCCAGTGCACTGTACCACCTAGCTGCCTATATACATGCAGACATATATACATACATAAATACATACAGCAGATGGAAAGTAATCTCAGAGGGGAAGGAACTAGCATCAAGGGTGGAGTATGGGGAGAGGTTAGGCATGACTGGGGAAGACCTCCCATGGAAGGTGAGAATTAAAGGAAACAGGAAGAAAAAAGTTAAGAGGTGAAGGGGTACGTAGAGCATTGGGGCATGGGGGCAGCTAGTGCAAAGGCAGTGAAAGCTGGTGAAAGATGTACTCTTTGAAGAACTTCCAACAGACTAATGTAGCTGCATCATAGTGAGAGAGAAGAGCAGGGTGAATGAAGACTGGGGAGACAGGAAGGGGCTTGTTTGTGTAAAGGTTTAAATGTCAAGCAGAGGGATTCTTATGGGATCTTAGAAGTAGGGCAGCTGGGTGGCACAGTGACTAGAGCACCAGCCCTGGAGTCAGGACTTGAGTTCAAATCTGGTCTTAGACACTTGACACTTACAAGCTGGGTGACCCTGGGCAGGGGAAGGAGAAATCTTAGGAAAATCGCCTCAGCAATTGAGTAAAGGACAGATAGAGTGGGAAGAGAATTGCTATTACAATCAACCGGTTAAGAAGCAATGACGGTCCAAGGATAGTAGCTATCTACATGGAGAAAAGGGAATGTAGATGAAAGCTGCTGTGAAAGAGGAAACAAGAAGGTTCTTCAAGAGATTAAAGTTATGGGAGGAGTGAGAATGAGGAGGGGAGGATGACTTTGAGGCTGCAGCCTGGGTGACCTAGAGAACAGTGGAGTCTCCTCAGTAAAAAAGCAGCTTGGCAAAGCGCTAAGTTTGTAGGGAACGATGATGCATTTGTGCGGGACCTGTTAAGTTCGTGATGCCTGCAGGACATCCTGCTGGAGCTGTCCAAGAGACAGTTGGTGCTGCAGGCCTGAGGTGTGCTGTATGGTGTCACCTATAACTCGAATTAGGGAGACTCTGCAGGTATGGTGCATCAGTGGGAAAGTGTGGGGTTCAGTAAGGTCCTTCGTGACACCTTGGTATCACTGAAAGCCCCAAATACACTGACGTTGGAACTGTGAATTACTCCAACAAATTTTGAAAGCAATTGGGAATTATGCAAATAAAGTGATTAAAAGCTAATAAGGTAATATTTGCCAAAGTACTTATGTGCCTGGCAAATAATAGGTGCTTAATAAATGCTTATTCCCTTTCCCTAAAAGGTCTATGCCCTTGCCCCTGAAATTACATTGCTAAATTTATCTCCCAAGGAGGCCACTAGAAAAGAAGAAAGCCCCCATACACAACAACACTTGTTTCATAATAGTGAAGAATTAGAAATAAAATAATTGGAAACCAAATTCCCTGATTGAACAGGGGATAGCTAAAAAAAACTTGTACATGAATGTTATGAAATAGTATTGTTGTTCATGAATTGGCTAAGATGAAAGCTACAGAGAAACATGTACAAAAAGAAAGATCTTGGTCTTGTGGCTTCCTACCCTGAGGAAAAGAACATACCATTCTGGATTCTGAAGAGACAGTCTCCAGGAAGCAGCTAATGTGAAGGAAAAAACCTTCATCATGTCCCTATCTGCAGCTCACTAGAGACTTCAGGGAATTTCCCCTTGGGTGAGATCTGAGACTCTCTTTCTTGGTTGAGCTGAGTCATCTCACTTCCAGTGGGAGAGTTCATTCACTCTGGACTATCTGGTAAATATTTTCCTATGTATACTTTCTCTAATTCCTACTTTGCCATGTCTTGGATAAAGGGGTTTATTTGCTATTTGCTATGTGTGTTCATTGTGGAAATGACATTTGGTGGGAGAGTAATTAAGACAGAAACTTTGGGGGTATTTCTTCCCCATTAAGGGATAGTGATCAGGAGCATAGCTTGGACCTAAAAACAATTTCCCCTAGGTTAACAACATTTAGGAGAGAAGACATATGGAAATATAGCCCTACCCTCTCTTTGAGGAAAGCAGCATGACTAGCATCTGGCCCCAACATCCTGCTTCACCAACCAAAATAAAAGTCTCCTCTCCCTTGGAGAAGAGTGGGGGAAAGAGGTTCTAGAGATGCCCAGTCTTGCTTCCCTGCAAGTCACATTTAGAATAACCCATGTGGGTACACATAACCTACATGGGCAAAATACACTACACACTACACATACACACACACTTTTTAGATATGGAAAATTTTACATGAATTGATGCAGAATTAAGTAAACAGAGTCAGGAAAAGAAGATATACAAAGACTACAATTGTTTCAACTACAAATAGTTGAAAATTAATTACAATGAACAGCCTTGGTTTCAAAGAAAAGATATGAGAAGACACCAGAATTAATTGGTGGGGGGGGGGGGAGTGGAGGGAGAGGAATCCATGACTGTGAAACATTTTCAGATTTTTAGGTATTAATTGGCTTTGCTTATTTTTCCCTTCATCTTCCTCTTTTTTTAATCTTTACTATATATGATGGTTCCCCGGGAAGGGTAAGGAAGAGATTTCAAGAGAAGTTGTGTCAAAATAAAAGATATCAATAAAAATATATATTTAAGGGGGCGGCTAGGTGGTGCAGTGAGTAGAGTGTTGGCCCTGGAGTCAGAAGGACCTGAGTTCAGATCCAACCTCAGACACAATGAACACACAAACAAAAACCTAGCCGTGTGACCTTGGGCAAGTTACTTAACCCCACCTGCCCTCCAAAAAGCAAAAAAAAAAATTATATATATATTTAAAATCAAAAGAAAGTGCTGACCAATTTCCCAGGATGCAGAGCAATCTACTCCTAGGGTATCCTGGACTTACCTCATGACTTGTCTGGCTGGCCTGTCCAAGATACCTCTATTGATGAAGTAACTCTACAAGCTACCTATCCAGCTGAAGCTATAACCTGGTAGGAGAAGCTCTAGTTATGTCACTGATCAAATTAAAGCTCATTGAAAAAAAAAGTGTGGACTTTCTTACTTGTTAAGTTTTGGTGTCTCCAAAATTGAACAATGCCTATTAACATTTAATAAATACTTGTTAATGAATTTATAATTGGGTAATATGTCTGGGGAAGCCAGCCATTGTGCTGCTCCTGAAAAGCCACAACAAAGGCAGGAATGTAGCACGTGGCAACTGGGTCAGAAGGTACTGAGTCAGGACCCCACTATGTCCGTCTAAACCTTGGTCGATTTTCATGATCATCAGGATATTATTGAAGTTGAAAATAATCCCATCACCCAAGTTCCACCAAGATTCTTTCCAGTGCTAAATGAAGTCCTCCAGTTATAGGGTGCAAAAAATAATGAAATCCAGGGAAGCCAAGTTTTGACAGAATGTAAAAGGAATTTTCTTATCTTAAATCAGATAGAAAATTGGGATCTGGGAACCTCAATCCAGCAAGAAGGGGAGAAAAAGCTGCACAAACAGATTTAATCTTAGCCTGAGGACTTCTCCTGGCTTTTGTTGGCTACCAGGTTGTGTGGGGTTTCAATGCCTTAATAAACTATGACATAATAAACAAGGTCTTTAGACCTTGGCTTTCTCCCCTCAGGAAAAGGCTGTCTAGCAACTTCAGTACAGCATGTGGTAGAAAGTTGGTGATAATCGCCAAAGACCAGTAGGCGGGAGCAGAGAGCAGCTCAGCAGAAACCGAATAAGCCTGCCCAGCAGCAGCACAAGGTAGCATTTAGATGACAGAAATCAAGCAAAGGAAAACTTTGTAACAGAGGGACAGCTACAGAGGAACCATTATCAGGGAAGAAACCAAAGCATTGGCCGCTCTCTTTTGGACTCTTCAAGCCTCCAGTCACTTTAAGACCTTCTGGCCTCCAGCTTCAAGAGGAAAGACAGGAAAGGCTAAGCCCACATCCAGTTACTGAAGAAAGAAAAGAGTCTGGGAAGATATGAGAGGGGTAGCAGGTGTTCTCCATCATGTCCCCATCCCCAGCTTGAGATTCTAAAGACTTCAGGGACTTTCCCTGTGAGAGATCTAGGACTTCTTCTCTTGGTTGATCTGAGTTATATCCCTCCCAGTGTGGGAGCTCCATCACTCTGTGCGGTCTGTTATGCATTCTCCCATGTGTGCCTTCTATGATTTCTGTTTTTCCATGATTTGGATAAATGGCTTTTTTACTATTCTCTATTTATGTTCATTGCGGAATTTCCACCAACAGAAAGGGGTCAAGCCTTGGATACAGAGCTTGGGGTCCTCTGACCCCTAAAATAACAAAGTGATCCGAATTTAGATGGAACCCAATCATATCCCCAAGACAGACAATATTTAAGGGAGCAGATGTAAGGCAAGGTGGGCAGCCTCTGACCCCGACCTCCTGCTTCCCTTCCCAACAGGAATAAATGTCTCCTTTAGAGAAAGGTGAAGGGAGAAGAGGCTAGAGATATCTATTCTGTCTCCCTTTAAGCCACACAGTGATATAGCCACACTACAGACAGAGGGATGGCCTTGCTGCACACAAACCTTGCTGTACATCAAGACTTTCTAAGCATTGGTGGGATCTTGTGAGCAATGGTTTAAATAGATATTGTGCCCTCTTTAAACCTGGGATATCACAACTCTATAAAAGAGCAGCATTTGGATAAACCTCACCTTTAGAGAATTGTTATACTTTTGGCGTTCTTCACTGGACATGCTTAGTAATGCTGGTAAGGGCCTTATGTAAATGTTTCCCTGAGTGAGGGCCTTATGCTTAATGAATCACTGACAAAATATATCTCTAAAGTATAATGTGACTAGAATTTTTTATGATTTTAAGATATACATTCAATACATCCTATTTAATGAGAGCCTTTAGTGACATGCCTAGTTCTGCTATCAACCTTTTTTTTTTCAATCAAGAAGAAATAGACACCGCAGAATATTCTCTTTTCTACATCTCTCAGTCACATCTTGTATTTATTGAAAAAGGGTCTAGTGTATCCCCATTGAACATGGTGCTTGCTTGTGGTTTTAGATAGATGGTTATTGTGGTGCTTAAAAAAAGTTTCTTCTATGTTTTGTAAAGTTTTTAGCATAAAAGAATGCTGCACTTTGTCCAAAAGTCTTTTCTTCATATATTGAGATGATTGTGTGGTTTTGATGTTTTAGTTTTTAATGATTAATCATGTTGAATGTTTTCTTAATGTCGAACCATCCATGCATCCATTCTAGAAATTTCACTAGGTCATAATGAATGATTTTTTGGATAAATCACTATGACCTGTTTGATAAAATTTTATCTAAAATTTTTGAGTCAATGTTCAATAATGAAATTGGCCTACAGCTTTCTGTCTGTGTTCTATCCTTCCCTGGTTTAGATATGAGAATTATATTTGTCTCACAAATGGCTTCTGGTGGGATGTTTTCTTTCTCAGATTTTCAGAATAATTTGTGAACCATTTGGTACTAATTATTTTTATAAGTTTAATAGAATTCTCACATGAATCCATCAAGACCTGGTGTTTTTATTTTGGTTAATTCTTTTGCAGCTAGATCTATTTCCTTTCCTAACATTGGGTTACTTAAGATCTCTATCTGACCCTCTGATTGTTTGACTATTTTATATTTTTTAATTTATTCCTTTTTACTGTTCTGTGCATAAAATGGTGTTTAATAGGATCTAATTATCCCTTTTATTTCTCATTTTTATTTGATTTCAGTTTACTAATTTGCTCTTTTACTGATTTGATTTTCTCCCCCTTATTCTTTAATCTGATTAACTAAAGGTTTATCTATTTTACTAGTCTTTTCAAAGAACTAGCTTTTAGTTTTGCCATTTCTATATTTTTTGTTTTTAATTTATCTATTTCTTCTCTAATTTTAAAATCTCTTCCTTTGTGCTTAATTTAAAAGTGCTTATTTGTTGGCTTTCTAATTTTCAAATGTATATTCAGTTCACTAATCCTCTCCTTTTCTATTTTGTAAGTGTATCCTTACATGGATATTATTTTTCCCTCGGGATACTGCTTTAGCTACATCCCAGAAATTTTGGCATGTTGTTTTATCGTTATCATTTTCCTTGACATAATCATTAACTGTTTCTATGATTTGTTCTTTAATTCACCCATATTGTTAAATCTTCATTTGGGCTTTTTGTCTTTCACCTTTGTGCCCTGAACAAATTATCATTTTTATTGCATCATGGTCTAGAAAAGATTGTTAAACTATATGTCTTTTTAAGTTTATTTACAATATCTCTTTGCCCTAATACATAGCCAATTTTTGTGAAAGTCCTATATGATGCAGAGAAATACGTATTTTCTTTTGTTGTCTTTAGATGTTGCCATAAACTAGAGAAACTCAAGTTTCTCTAGCAATTTGTTTAGTTTCATATTTTCCCTTTTGTTTTTCTTTCTGTTAGACTTATCCAACATGGAGGGAAGAATATTGAAGGCTTTTGTCACTATTGTGCTACACTTTATGCTTTCTTGTATCCCAATTAGTGCTTTCTTTATGAATTTATACACTAAGGCAGTTGGAGCATTAAAGTTTATTACTGATATTGGTGTGCTGTTTGTGGTTCCTTTCAGCATAATGTAGTTTCTTTATCCCTTTTTGTGTTCTTGGACATGTTTCTGCTTTGTCAGATAACATGACTGTGACTCCAGTCTTTGGATTCATTTGATGCTCAGTAAGTCTTTTCCATCTCCTCAATTTTGGTTTGTGAATGTCTGTGCTTTTCTAACGTGATTCCTATAAGCGACAGATGGCAGGGTTTTGTTTTCTTATCCAATCTGTCACTTTTTCATTTTATTGGATTATTTAATCCATTCTCATTTAAAGTTATGAGAATTAAGGCAGCTAGGTGGCTTAGTGAATAGAGCACTGGCCCTGGAGTCAGGAAGACCTGGGTTCAGATCTGGCCTCAGACACTTAACACAAAAAATATCCTTGTGACCTTGGGCAAGTCACTTAACCCCAACTGCCCTCCAAAAAGCAAAAAAAAAGTTATGAGAATTATGTTTATATTTTTCTCCATTCATCTCTAACATTGAAGCTTTTTTCAAATTATTATTTTCCCTCTTCTGTTGTAAAAGCAGTACCAGGCTTCCTTTAATTACTTTAGCTTATTCTTTTTTAAGGTGGTACTATTCCCAATGTCTTGCCTCCAATCCCCTTCCTCCTCCTAACTATCCCTTTCCCTTTGGGTTTTTCGTATTAGATCCTTTTTTTTCCTTGTTTTATCTGGTCATTTCACTATCCTCCCTCTTTTCCTTCTCAAATAGATTCTCCCTTTCTCTCTTCCTCTTCCACTTGTCCTGTTCATTAATGTTTTTAATTTTTGTGCCCCTTCTCAGAAAGTGTTTGTCCCACTCTCTTCATTATCCATCCTCTCTTTCTGTCTAGACCCTCCTTCTTTCATGCCCCCTAGAATTATCTATTCTCTGTATTCCTCATAGAATCAAAACTTCCAAGGTCTATATTCTAGACTCTCCCCATTAGGTAGTTTCTGCTGCTGTCTTGCAGAGTTTACTCTGTGGATTCTTCTTTTCTATTATGTTCGCAGAACAAAGTCACTTTCTGTGAGCAACAGAAAAGGCATTGCCCAGTGATAGGAATCTCCCCACATCTATACACACCCCTGATTATGCAGCATCCTACTGATTTATACCCTCCTCCTAGTTACTCCATTCACCTCAATATTTCTTCCCTGGGTTCACGCTTTCCCATTCTTCTATATGCAGGCTAATTTTTCCTTTCTTTCATTTTTGTCTTCTATTTGAGTCTTCTTGTACAAAAAAAACTAATATGAAAATGTTTTACATAATTGCACATGTATAACGTATATCTGATTGCTTACCATCTCAGGGAGGGAAAAGGGGACAGAGGAAAGGAAAGATAACATTTGGAACTCAAAACTTTAAATAGATGTTAAAAATTGGGGGGGGGGAAGAGGGCAACTAGGTGGCACAGTAAGAGCGCCGGCCCTGGAGTTGGGATGACCCGGGATCGGTCCCGGCCTCAGAAAATGAGCCCCCACACACAAATAATGACTGGCCGTGTAACCTGGAGCAAGTTACTTAACCCCAGTGGCTTTAAAAGAAATTGGGGAAAAAAGGAGTTTTGTGCTATCGTGTTTTTCTGGGAGGCATGTGATCTTTAAGTTGTCTTTCTGTAACCTGTCTTTGTAACCAGTGTGTTTTCTTTGTAGGAACAGTGAGCACGTCTTCTCTTAATGTTTTTTTTTTTTTTGCTTCTCTTCTTCTAGGTTGTCCTTCACTTCTCTGTATCTGCATTTCCAGCCTGTTGTCCTCTCTTTTGTTTCATTGCTAAGATTTGCTGTCCCTTATTTCTTTTAAAACAAATGCTTTATTAACTTCTGTTTTACATCATTCATTTCTGCCAGATTTTGAGTTACAATCATTTCCCCCTCGTTATTCCCCTACCCAACCTCCCAGAATAGAGTCCCACAAGATATCACTTCCTCCAATTTGCTCTCTCCCATATCTTCTCCCATACCCCCTTCGACTTTTCCATTAGAGGAAGGTAAATCTCTGTGTCCCAATGCCTGCACATCTTATCTCCCAATTACAAGCAAAGGAGTATTAATAATAGTATTTATATATATTTGAAACATTTAATCTTAAGACCTTGAATTTCAGATCCATTTCCTTCCTCTCTTGTCACCCATTCCCTCTGGGAAGATAAGTAATTCAGTATATGATGTACATGTCTAGCTATGCAAAACATTACCATAGGGGCGGCTAGGTGGCGCAGTAAGTACAGTGCTGGCTCTGGAGTCAGAGGGACCTGAGTTCGGATCCGGCCTCAGACACTTAACTAACACACACAAACAAAAACCTAGCCGTGTGACCTTGGGCAAGTTACTTAACCCCAATTGCCCTCCAAAAAGCAAAAAAAAAAAAAAGAAAAAAAAAAGAAATAAAACATTACCATAGTAGATATATTGTACAAGGCTGCTTATAATTCCCTCCCACTCATCCCACCCCCCCACCTGGTCCATTCCCTACTTGATCCTGTCCCTCATCTATAGTGGGTACTTCCAACCTCCCCTCCCCCAAGGATGTCCTCCCATCCATCATCCCTCCTCTCATCCCCCTTCCCCCTATTCTGCTGCAGGTTGAGATATCCCATTTAGTATGTATGTCATTCTCTCCCAGAACCAAATTCAATGAGAATGTGGTTTTGCCTTTTTGCCTTCCTATTCTTCCCCTCCTTGAAACCACTTCCCCTTGCTTCTTTTACATGAGATAGTTTACCCTACCCTGTTTCTCCCCATCTCCTCTTGCCACTTTCCTCTCTCACCTCATAATTTCACCCCTTAAGTATCCTCCCTTCCCAACAAATTCAACCTATGCCCTCTATCGATGTATAACTGTAAACATATATACACACATTCACATATATATTCATATGACCATACACCCTTCTTCCATTATTTTCATACTGAGAAAGATTTCATCAGTCACAGTTTCTGTTTTTCCATATAGGAATGTAAATAGTTCAACTTTGATAAGTTCCTTTTGATTTCTTTTCCCTGATTACCTTCTCAGGAATCTCTGGCTTCTTGCATCTGAATGTCAAATTTTCTATTCAACTCTGGTTTTTTCCTCAAGAATGCTTGAAAGTCCTCTATTCCACTGAATGACCATATTTTCCTCTGAAACAAAATACTCAGTTTTGCTGGGTAGGTGACCCTTGGGTTCAGTCCTAGCTCTTTTGCCCTTTGGAATATCATATTCCATGCCCTTCAGTCCCTCAGTGTAGAAGCTGCCAGGTCCTGGGCTATTCTGATTGTGTTTCCACAATATTGAAATTGTTTCTTCCTGGCTGCTTGGAGTATTTTCTCCTTGATCTGGAGATTCTGGAACCTGGATATAATATTCCTGGGAGTTTTCTTTTTGGGATCTTTTTCAGGAGGTGATCTGTGGATTCTTTCAACCTCTATTTTGCCCTCTGGATCTAAAACATCAGGGCAATTTTCCTTGAGAATTTCTTGAAGGGTGATTTCTAGGTTCTTTCTTTGATCATGGCTTTCAGGTAGTCCAATAATTTTTAAATTGTCTCTCCTGGATCTATTTTCCAGGTCAGTGGTTTTTCCCATGAGATATTTCACATTGCCTTCTACTCTTTCATTTGTTTGGATCTGCTTAACAGCATCTTGATTTCTCATAAAGTCATTAGCTTCCATTTGCTCCAGTCTAACTCTGAAGGAATGAATCTCCTCAGTGAACTTTTGAAATTCTTTTTCCATCTGGCAAATTTGACTTTTTAAGGCATTCTTCTCCTCATTTCTCTTTTGGGCCTCCTTTGCCATTTGAGTTAGTCTATTTTTAAGGTGTTGTTTTCCTGAGTCAGGCTGTTGACCCTCATTTCATACTTTTCCTGCATCCTTCTCATTTCTCTTCCCAATTTTTCCTCCACTTCTCTTATTTGATTTTTAAAGTCCTTCTTAAGATCCTCTATGGCCTGCAACCCGCTCATGTTTTCCCCTGAGGCTTTTGGAGCAGGACTTCTGACCTCACAGCCCTCCTCTCGCTCTATGCTTTGATCCTCTTTGCCCCCAAAGTAGGAGTCTAAGGTTGCATTTTTTCTGTTTAATTTGTTTCCTTTGCCTTGGCATGTTGCCACTTAATTACTTGACTTTTGGGCTTGTTGCCACAGTATAGCCTGGCATCAGACAGGAACTTTCATCCTGAACATGTTGGGGGGGGGGGGGCAACTTCCATTTCTGGCAAGCTGGAAACCCACCCATGACCTCCACCCCAGATCACAATCCAGATCCAGGGAGGTTAAAGCAAGAGCGATTACCCCCCAAAACTGATCGCTGGATCTCCCTACAGTTTGCAGGCCAGGAGCTGGAGCTGCCTCTGAAAACTACAAAATGGCATGTCTCCTCAGAGGCTTCTAGCCCCCAGGGGAGGAAGCCGAGATGTTCCCCAAATACTGGTCCCAAAGTCCATAGGGCACTAACCTCTCACTTTGTCCTAGGCATGTCTATGTTGATAATTCTGGAATTGCCATAGCTGCTGGTGTTCTGGGGTCCCTCCAGCCAGCCGATGGCCCTGCCGCCCTGGGGCTAAAACCGAGACTCAGGCGGATCTGTGCTCGGTTCCCCTTGCACTGGGTGCTACGCTGCCGGTGCTGTGCTGGTCCTTCCTTGCAGGGCTGCTGGGCTGTCCTCAGCGGGAGGTTAGCTTCTCTGTGTCATTCTGTGGGTGCTGGGGCTCCAAAAGTTGTTCAGAGTCCCCTTTTACATAGTTTGGAGGTAGTCTGGGGGGAGAGTGGCTTGGACGCACTGTTTCTACCCCGACATCTTGGATCCGCCCCGGATCCTTATTTTTGCTGGACAGGCCATAAACTCTGGTTTCATGATTCTCACTTCTCTCTTAAACCACTTATTACCAGTACCTTGTGATTCTATATTCTCCTCAAATTCCCCAAGGTCCTCTCTCGGGGTGTCAGATCGTTCTCTTTTGTTCAATAATATTTATTATAGATGGTTGAATTTGTTTATTGAATTTAAAAGCAAAATTTCTTTCTACTGTCAATATTTTCCTTGTTGATTTATCTGAATATGTTCAAGGTCCTTGAATTTTCTTCTTCCTGAGATCTTTGATAATTTTAGGGTTTTTCTCCTTATTTTCCCCTATTGCTCACTTTCTACCTCCTTCCTCTCTAATTGTGATTTCTTTGGGCCCTGGATTTCAAAGCATCTCATCCTCCCACACTGGGCAATTCATGGCTCACCAGGCTAGCTCTTTGTACACAATTAGAGATCTCCTAAGCTCTGAGAGGAGGGGTAGAGTGGGGTGGGGTGCTGAGCTATATTTCAAGTTGATATTCATCCTTCCCCTTTCCTTCTGTTCCTGGCTCTCCTGCAGAAATATTTTGCAGCTTAGACCATTGTCCATTATAGTGCTGGCTCTGTAACCTCAGAAAGCTTTTGTCACAGATCACTTCTGCCCCAGAGGGATGGCTATTAGCCTGAAGCTGAGATCTCCACAGCACTGAAGAGAGGGAAGGAGACTTGGATATGAGGTCAAGTTTTGTTGCAAGGCTGTGTGCTATATCCTGGGGTTATATACAGCCTCAATGCTAGTAGCTTAGTAGGAAAGAGGAGAGGGGTCCTGAGTTAGATCAGGGTAGGAATCAAGTATTTTTAGCCTTCTTTTGTATTCTAGGTGTCCTAAGTCATGGAAACAATTGATGTTACTTTATCTTTGGCACATAATTTGTTTTTAAGAGGTCAAGGAGATAAAAGAAAATATCTAGTTTTCCAGCTTGTTAATCATATGACCCAGAAGTCCCAATATCAGAGTTCTCCATCATAGAAGCAGAAAATTTATGATGCTGGCAATCAAGGGTGCAACCACCTATGTGGAAATACTGCAGAAGTGTAAACAAGGTATAGGTGATAGGAGGTAAGGAAATTAAGGAATGGGTAGGTGAGGGGCTTTGAGAAGCATCAATATAAATGGTCAAGGGATTGACATAGGGGAGAAGGGCAGATTGTGAACCAAGCACTGAGATGACCTTTAATACACCCCCTTTGACCTAGTAGTATATACTTGGAGTTCAGACTGATGATGTTTATCTTAAGGGAAAGTCCAAAGAATTAGTTGGCTAAAGAATATCTCAGGGCAGTGTCTCTACAGAAAAATGGTGCCTTGGTAAGAAAGAGTAAATAAAAGAAGGATGAATGACATCCCTGAATCCACAAGAAAAGTTTACCAGGGCAGATGGCCCATACCCAGAAGACTCAAAGATTGCATGAGTGGGACCCATGGCATTGTACCATGTATCCCCATGACCACTTTGTGATCCCCTCATGATTCCCTGGGTATCTTATGAAGTCTATGTTCTCCCATTACCCATGATCCTCTTCCAGTGATGCCCACATGATGACCAGAATCTTACATGATGTGCCATGATTCATTAAGATGCCTTTGACAACACCTCCTTGTCCCTTAATGATTCCTGTAGCCCCTGATATATCCTCTATAGCTACTATAACCCCATAACTCTTTCAACTTAATGTTCCAAGTGACTTCTAGAACCACTCCCCATGATCCTCCCAAAGCCCCATCTCTGACTTACCGTTCTCCTCTTTGTATCCCCAGCCAGCAATGATACAGGGCTCTGAGTCCTTGACTGGGTCTTCTGAAGGGCGGGGTAGGCAAGCAATCTGGACCAGGTAGCCACAGTGAACAGGCTCATTCATCTCTACCAGTGCGATGTCATTGTTTTCAGTCCAAGAGTTGTACTGCTCATGAAGCAGAATGTGGACTGCCTTCCGCTCCTGCTCAAGGGGGCCAAGGGTAGCTGCTGCTGCCCACTGTACCTCCCATGCACTAACCACCAGACGCCACTGACTCAGGTCCCTAAGGAGACAGCCAGTGAAATGAGGGGCCAGACTGGTCCCTTATCTCCCTCCTCACCCCCATCCACTGAGGGCACATCTCTTGTATAGGAATCTCCTGAAGGCCCAAGAGAGCTGGGGGAGGGAGGAGAGAGAGAGAGAGAGAGAGAGAGAGAGAGAGAGAGAGAGAGAGAGAGAGAGAGAGAGCGCCCTGAAGACTTAGAGAGGGGGAAAACTCCAAGGGAGAGAGACACATAAGAAATTCTTAGACCCAGGACTCTATAAACAGAGACTCTCAGAAAACAAATCCCTAGAAAGAGGCCCTTGAAAGCTTCAAAGAGAAAGAGAGAGAAAACCCCAGAGAGATCCTCTCCAAAGAGAGACACACTACACCCCCCCCCCAAAGAGACAATCCTTGAAGAGATACTAGAAGATAGATTCTGGAAAGATGCCTAAAATGAATCATTTGCAGTAAAACCTCAATAGAAATCAGCAAGACAACACATTCTAGAGCTAGACCCTCAAAAAGAGAGAAGGGGAAAGAAGGACAGGGGAGAGAAAGGAAAGGGAGAGAAGGGAAGGGAAAGGGAAGGGAAGGGGATGACCCTGGAGAGACTCAGACTCAGATGACCCTGGAGAGACTCAGACTCAGACTGCCTCCCAACCTCCCAACCTCCCAAACCCCTCCCCTTCCTCTCACCTGGTGCCCTTGAAGCAGTGTGCAGCTGTGAGCACCCAGGTCGGGGCCAATAGAGAGCCTCCACAAACATGGAACCTTTGGCCACTATTGGTAATCAGCTGCATACTGACCATCCAGGGCCAGGCCCCAGGACGAGTGTCCTTGCCTCCCAAGATTCGACTATTTGCACTCTTAATTTTGGCCAATGGCCGTAATCCACAGGGGCCACTAGAGGAAGAACAAGAGTCAGGGAGCATAATAAAGGGGGATGATGGGGAAGAGGAGGGGAGGGGAGGAGTTGAAAATTGTTTTCAGCTTTCCCCCACCCCTAGACAAGACCAAATGTGCAGTTTACCCCATTCCTTTTGCCCTTAGCCCTGAGGCACCTGGAAGGAAGGAGAGACTACTAGGTTTACCTCTATGTCTTGATCCCAAGCTCATGTGTCCCCCACATTCCTTCTCATGTGCTCTTCTACAAGTGTACCCCACTTGTATATGTGCCCCCCCAACATGCTATCTCTCACACACAATCCTAGAGGAGGGGAGGGACTGCAGAGGCCATCTAATCTAAGAAGCCCACATATGTGGCCAACCAGTCTCTTCTGGAAGCCCTCAGGTCAAAGGGAATCTTTACCTTTTGATGCCCATTTCTCTTTGGGATAGATAGCCCTAATACACCTACCTGTGTCCCCAAACATCCATCCTCCACATTCATTCATATGTGCCCCAAATATGTCCTCCACCTTCAATCACATGAAGCTAAATACATATGACTTCTCACACATGTCTCCTATTCACTTACTCACATGGCCCCTCATCAAGAGCCCCCAAATTCCCTACAAGGGAGAGCAGCAGTGCCTGGCTTAGGATCCCTGTCCTCCTCATCCTCCAGCCTGAACTGGGGGCCAGCATGACATCACAGTGCCCAACACTAAGCCAATCCCAGCCCAGAGCCCCTTGTGACAGTAAGAGAGAATGTGGGGGATGGGAGGTATTCCAAGAAACACTGGGAAAGGAAAATCTGCAGGTAAATGAGGGTATAGATTCCCTTTGAGGCTTACAAAGCACTTTCCTCATCACAACTACTATGAACCATAGATAGGATCAATATTGTTGGATATCCTCATGGGTCATTATGTCAAGGTGTGCCTCAAGGCCCTTATAGCAGGCTAAACAAATGAACAAGTTAAAACTTTTCTCCAGGGAATCACAAAACAGTCTTATTTCTGTGCTTTTTCCTAATTCCTTCATTGACATGGAAGAATCAAAAAGGTTACATGGCCAAGACTCAAGAGAATATTTTTTGATGGTCCCTAGCAAGTTTTTTTTTTGCTTTTTCCCTAAAAGTTACTGGAAGAAAAAGCATATAGGCTTTGAACTAAAATAATATATGAATGCCTGACCATTGATCGCTTGAGGAAGGATCAACCCAGGATTTCAGCATTTTAATTTCAAAAATTAAAATTACACAGCGTTACAATTTCAAAATGGTGCAGACTCAGAGATTTTGCATCCAATCAACCAATGCCTAGCAAGGCTACATTCATCTGATGAGCTCTCTGGGATACTAAGAAACCAGCAGGAAGCAGGCCTGATCAGGGCAACCCAAAGATATCACTAGAAAACATCAATGTCCCTTCTGTGTCAGAAGAATAACTTGCCCTTACATGCTTGTGCCTTGGCCCCAAAGCCTTGCACAAGCCTTCCCTATGAGGACATTCTTCACGTTGATGATATATGTATTTGTGGAAAAGTGCACTTCAGGTTTATAGGGAAATGTTTTATTGCTACTCTTGTTACTATGCTATTCCATTAAATGTCTTTGTATTTAACTGCTTGTGTTCTTTGGCTGGCTTTTAAAGGTGAACAACAGCGGGGGCTTGTGTGCTATGTCTTATTGGATGGGGAGCATAGAGTACCTGGTATGTACTAGTACTATAGAATAGGTTTTGTCTAGGTCAGTGGTATCAACTCAAATAGAATCAGACCCCTGAAGCCACATGTTGACTAGAAAATGACAAATCATCAGCATCTTGTACTGTATATTTTCAATTATATTTTAAATTAGAAACTAAAATCTCCTCCTCTGGGATTTTGTTTGAGAGAGAGCATGTTGGTAGGGAGAGAAAAGTGCATCCAAGTGGGGCGCACAGGTAGAAGGGCATAGGAGAAGGAATGTGGGGAACATGTGAACTCAAGGGCAGATATCATCCCTCCTTCCCTTCAGTTCAGGCTGCACTCACTTTTACAACCATGGCCTCTGGTCTAGAGGACCAAACCCAAAAATTGTAGCATGCCATCAGTTGCTGCTACAAATAGATGGAGAAACTGAGGATCAGAGAAACTCATGGATGGGGTGGACCCTCTAAAACTCTCTAGTCTAACACTCATATCAGGTGTAATCCCTTCTACACACTCTTATGGAGTGTTTTCTTGAAAACCTCTAATGGCAGGGAACTCATTACCTTTGAAAAACCTAGAGATGAAATGACTTACCTAGAATGAAAGACAGTGCTAGAACTCAAACCCAAGTGTTCTCCAAATCCCTAGTGGTCTCTACCACAATACATTATGCCTCATAATAAACATGCACTGACTAAGTGTATTAAGTGCTTGTTATGCCAACCACTGTCCAAGGTGCTGAAGATACAAAGATAGAAATAAAATGCCTCAGTACCCAAGGAACTTATTGTGTCTCAGGGAAGATGTCCATGAATCCCAGGCATGCCACCCAACATGGCATCCATACACCTCCAACATGCCTTCACTGGGAGCTCTAAAAGAGTGGGGGAGGGAAGGAAGGAGTGTGGAGGGCTCGGCTAGTGTCTTTACCACATGGCTACAACCCAACACCACCAGGGTACTCAGGGATAGCTATGGCAAGGAGGAAAACCAGTTCTACCATTCATCACTAAAACACGTCCTTGCTAACGGCACACTCCCTATTTACACAAAATAAGTTACAATGACACTGCTGACTTTTTAAAAATAAATTTGCATTGTTATCTTTTGTTTTCACATTGACCAAATTTTCCCCTTCATTTCTCCCCCTCCCTTTCCCAGAGAGATGCCACTGACTCTTAAACATAAAATATTTACTTAATAAGGCAAAATCAAGAATAATCATAATATTTATTCAATAGAAGGCAAAAGCAGGAATAAAAATATAATTGCATATCCATAAACCTGAATCACACTCTCTTACCAATGTACACAGTATCCGGAGGAGATACTGGGAACACATTTATGGAACATAACAGAAAGGCACATGAATAGGGAAACCTATGTGCCTGGGATGGTCCTGGATGGCAGATCTTGGTGTCCTTGGTCTCTTTATAGAACATTCTTCACCAAGCATCACTTTTTGAACAAAGTGATTTCTTGGCTACTCTCAGACCTATGAAGAACAGTTAAAAGCCACTTTTAACAAGTCACCCTTAGCAGGGTGCTGAGAAAGTGTTACACTCTTTTGGCAAAATATATCTGCATAGCTTAAAATAGGTGCAAAGTTAGTCTTTCTCCTTTACCTTCTCTTAAACTAGAGAGAGTAATAAAAGTAATGTAGTCACCTGGAGAGAAGTTTCCCTTCTCTCAGGCTGTTTAAAGTAATAAAGAGAAATAAGTCTAGTCAGCTTTTCAAATAAGCACAGGGCCTTACTTTTCTCCAGTCAGATTCTAGAAGGTACAAAGCTGCTCTGGTTCAAATCCTCTATCAGTTAACAAAGACTTTCTCCATCCAATCACCTCTCAGCAAATCAATGTCTCTTGCAATCGTCATGGCTCCCAGCAAAATAGCTTCAGAGTCAATTTGACAATTCAGCTCTTATCAGTTCCTATATTTTGTCTTCTGCAAGTAGCTTCTCCCACATGTGTTCTTGTGTATCTTCTGTCACCAAGTCCTCACACTCAGTTTCTCCTGCTTCAGCTCTTTTTTTTCTGGCCATCTCCTTTATGGCTTTTAATACCTCATTTTAAAGCCTCTTTGTATTTAGTGATATATCTCCAAGTTATGATGTGGAAAAAATCAATCTTTCTGTCAGGTATGACCTCCCCTCAAATCTTATATTATCTTCCCATAGTCTCCCAAATAGTTATTTAATTTATAGTTTAATCAATCAATCAGTAAACATTTATCAAGGACCTACTACATGTCAGGTACTGTGCTAAGGTCTAGCAATACAAAGAAAGTTAAGACAGTCCCTGGCTCAAGAAGCTCACTGTCTAATGGAAGAACAAAATACACAAAAGGGAGCTTAAAAGAGTGGGTGAGCCCCCCTTGAGTACTGGTGTTATGTAACATAAATTTGTAGTGGACGCAGTCAACATAGTTTGATGGTTTTCTCCAGCTTTGTTCAGCAGTACCTGTGTAGGAGCAAAGATAGCAGATGGTGGGAGTCATCCAATATGGATTCAAGATCAGGTATATAACTGTAAGCCTTCAAAACTCTCCAATCACATGTAATTTGTGGCTCTTTGACATAGGTCCAATTGACCCTCTGTGGCCCTTGCTTCTCCCTTCCTTGGCTTAGTGACATAGATCCTTGCCCATTCTGGGGGCTCTGGAGAAATCACACAGGGTCTCTCTTTTCTTCTGAGATGGTCTGGATAACTCTTTTCCAGAAAAAGTTTGGAGGAACGGTATAGGAGAAGTGCAATTCTTCCTGCGAAAGAGCATTTACTTTGGAAGAAAGAGCATTTACTTTGGAAGAAAGATCCTTCAGGCCAATGCTGTCAAACTGGAATCCCATATGGACCTAGAAAACTGCATTGTATTTTTATTTATTTTATTAAAGAAATTCCTAATTGCATTTTAATCTGATTCTGCAAGAGTTTTGCCAGCAGGCAGTGAGTTTGACATCTCTGAGCTCTAGCTGACTTCATTTTATAATCCTGAGGCCCAGGATGGGCCCCTGAGGAAGAAGAGCAGAGACTCTCCACATAAGACCCAAAGGAGGCAAAAATGGAGTATCCTTCCTCTAACGTGATTCTGAAGGAGGGGGAGGTTATGATAGGTGATATAGGGTGGAAGTAGGGGGAGAGCCTCAGTATAAGCTTAGAGCCCAGGACAATATGTGACCATTTAGCCACTTTACTACAGGTGACATGTGCTAAAGAAGTGTTTGTTGTGGCCAGGCTCAGGCTCACTGTTACCACCTTGCCTCCAGAAACCTAATGTGAATGGAGAAGGCTCCACAGCACCATCACATGGGCCCAGCTGGCTAGATCTGAGGTTTGAGCCTTCTGAAAGGAGAAAGAAAAGCTTAGAGTCTGGCACATTTGTCCTCCTTCAAATTTTTCCTCTTTTTATTTTGGTGACTCTTTGGATGATTGGTACCTGTAATTTTTTTCTTCTTTTTCTTTATCTCCTTAGAACTGCTTCTGCCAGGAGAACTGTCTAACAATTACCCTTTGTTCTTGTTCAGTCATTTTCCAGTCTCATCCAACTCTTTGTGACCCCATTTGGGGCTTTCTTGGCAAATATACCAGAGTGGTTTGCCACATCCTTCTCCAGCTCATTTGCATATGAGGAAACTGAGGCAAATAGGGGAAAGTGACTAGTCCAGGGTCACACAGCTAGTACGTGTCTGAGGCCAGATTTGAACTCAGGAAGATGAGTCTTCCTGACTCCAGGCCTCCACTGTATCCACTGAGTCACCTAGTTGTCTAAACGCCCTGAAAGCATTTAAACAGTGAAAGGTCCTCTAGAATAGAGGTGTCAAATACAGGGCCCCAGAATAGCCAGATTCTGATTAAAATATAATTGGAAAATATTTAACAAAATAAACAAATATAATAAAACAAAGATAACATTACATTTTAAAACTAAGTCAATATGCAACCCCCAGAGATGCTTGTATATGATTTAGTGGTCCATTTCCATTTGAGTTTAACACCACTGGCCTTGAAGAGCCTTGGAAACTTGTTACTATGGGTGATATGTACCAAATCTGATTGATACCAATTAGGGTTCTCCCCACCCCCACCCCCTCCTTGGTTAGGCTAACTTTTCCCTAAAAGACAAGCATGCCCCAGCCACATGGGGTGGTGGGGTTGGAGCCTTTCAAATCCAAGATGACTCACACTAGTCACCTCACCCTACCTGCTGAGTAGACGTGCTTAGAGAGAAACTGGGAAATATCTGAACTGTATCTGGAAGGACAGGTGAGCAAAGCCCATTTCCATTGCTCTTCACCTAAATTCACCTCCAAGCACTCAGGGCTTCTTAAACTTTTCCCTCTTGAGACCCTATCGGCATTTCTTAAACTGTGTTGTGGGACCCCATATGGGGTCACAACACAGTGGCCTGCTTAGGCTTATTTCTCCAACACTCCATTCATCTCCTCCCTCTACCTCTAAGATTATCTTCTATCTACTCTGTCTGTATCTTGTATGTATCTAGTTAGTGACGTGTTGGTTTTTCCCCATTAGAATATAAGGTCCTAACATTCTTCATCTACTCGTGACAAAATGGTCTGTCCTTCTGTTGATCTTCACTCAGATGTTCCCCACCCTAGCCCCTGCATCTCTTCACTGAGAGAACTAGCAGCCACCAGAGTTCTCTCCCACTCCTCGTCCACTTCTGTTTTGGCCTGTCTGTGTATCCCCAGGGCTTAGCACTTTATAGATGCTGGTTGATTGACTATGTTTGAACCTCAGTCTGTGACTTCTCAGCCAAGACAGACATGAGAAGCTTGAGTTATCATTGGTCCTCTGGAACTGGGATTAGGATTGGAACTGGGCAGAATTCCGTCAGTTTACACAATTGCTTTCCTTTAAGATACTATAGTCAAATGAAATGTTCTCTTGGTTTTGGGTATCATCAGTTCATACAGGTTTTCCCAGGTTTCTTTGAATCCATCCTTTTCATCATTTCTTATGATGTCATAACCTGTTACATCTCTCCTGTCCCTGTTGAATGAGTTCTGTTCTTCCACCAGACTCCTGGTCTCTTCTCACCTTGGATGCCATATTTATGGGATGCCTCTAAGATCCATCCTGCCTCCTTGCAATAGAACGCCTAATGAACTTTGCTTGTGACCTATAGTTTGTACATTTGTAAATAGACATTGGGGACCATAGGTTTTACTGCTGGCCCCTTTCTAGGATTCTGTCTCCTGGACATTTCTAAGTATCTCGACAGTAATTCTACCTTGTCTTTTTTCTGTCTATAACCCTCTAACTTGGCAGGTGTTTTTAGCCTGCTTTCCCTTCCCTTTCCTTTTCAAGTGCTTCATGTGTGTTTAGTGTGTGTGCTGAACCATCTTCCATAGTATGAAGGATGGAAAAGAGATGCCCTTTCTTTAGCTCTGCATGCTCTAGGAGGGCAGTGCCTGGTTCAGGACAGGTTCTGGTAAATGCTGGGTGGGGTCACACTGCAACATGAACAGTTTAACTCTGAGAGACAAAGGAAGAAACCCGTTGACTCTTTGGCTCCCAATTTCCCTTTACAAAAGCAACTGAAACCAATTCGTTTCTTATAAATTTATTACATAATAATATAATAATTAATAATAATATAAGAAACATAGATCTCTGTGGGGTGTATCACAACGTCAGGGTCAGGAGGCCCCGGGGCTGGAGAGGGGAGGAGAAATCTCCCCACTGAACTCCATACAAAAGACGGGGGTGAAACTAAACTGACCCTGTCAAGTTAAAAACCCAAAACGGAATGGAACCAAAAACCCACAGGTGTGTGTGTGTGTGCACGTGTGCGTGTATGTGCATGTATGTAGGGGTGTGTGTGCATGTGTGAGACTGCATGGAGGGCACAGAGACTGGGCAAGACTAGGGGAGAGACCCTGTGAGACTCTGTAAGACTTTTGTGACTCCGTGGGCAGGAGGCGGATGTGCCTTAATGTGGCATTGGGCTGTATTACTGCTCGGTTCTATGATTGTAACTGTTTGCGGCTGTATCACTGGAGGGCGGGGTGAGAGTCGGGAGTGAGTGGAGGGCAGAACGGTGTGTGGGGAAAGCTGGTGAGAGTGAAGGGAATGCAGGGTGAGTGGAGGGCAGAACGGTGTGTGTGTTTGTGTGTGTGTATGTGCGTGTGTATACACCCAGAATAACCTCAGCACAGACCTGCGTGCCAGGCCCCTAGGGTGTGAAATTTTCTATTTTCTTTTATTAAAAAAAAAAAGTTAGAAATACAAACAGAACCTTGTGAGTGACATGGACGGAGCTTACTCCAGACCCCAACCCCCAGATTTAAAAACAGGTCCAAGAGGGCGCCCCCCACCCCACAGACCCCAAAGGTCATTGCTGAGCATTAGAAGTCACAGTAAAGGGGCCATGGGGGATGGGGGAGGGGAAGGGGCGGAGAGGAGAGGGGAGGGGCATCTCAAGATGAAAACAGCCCCAGAGATTCCCAGCACCCTCCCCTGAGCTGAGGCAAAAGGCTGGGGGACTCTGGCTTCAAGATCCCCCCCACCCCCGACCTAGGGCCCAGTGGAGCCGCCTCCTCTCCTTGCTAGGAGCTGATGGGAGGGTTACTCCGAGGGGAGGGGTCAGGCATAGACCTCTCCCACCGGGCAAGAGCTCCTCGGGCTGGGCTTCCCCCAAGAGAGGAAGATGAATCCAATAAACAAAACCATCCCTCCTCCCCACCCCTAGATACCTCCTGGAGCTTCGGGGGAACCCGACTGGTCCTTGGCTAGGGGGCCCAAGCCTGTGCTCACACACTCACACTCACAGACACGCAGTAAATACACCTGGAGGCCTGGGCCCAGCCTGTCAGCAGCTCAGCCCCCACGGTCCCAGCCGATTTCCGGCGGGCACACGCTCCCAGTCCCAAACAGCTTGCTGGTCTCTCACACAGGTACATTCTCGCACATGCACACGCACGCATACATGCCTTCACAGCCTCAACGTTTCCCGGACAATCTCACTCAGTCTAGCCCACCGCTGAGGGGCACAGTGCCCAGTCTCAACCCCTGATTGCCTACTGCATGCCCACGCACGCCTAGCCCCCCACAGCACACTTGCGCACAGCCTCGAAGCTTCACAGACAGTCTCACCGAGGGGTGGGAGGGGAGGGCCTCTGGGGATCCAAGACACTGGCAGCTGCACTGGGGGACGGGGGAAGACACCCCTCCTCTGGTGACTGCTGAATCCGGAGGAGAGGCCCTGGGAGGGGAACAGGAGCAGAGAGAATGAAACGAGACTGAGAGGAGGGGCTTGGATGGGGACCCCGAGATAGGGCCGGGGGAGGGCGGGGGTCCTCGCTGCCCCCCTTATTGGCTATTGTCTCCCAAGCCAGCCGTGGCCCCTAGTGTGCTGGGGGCGGAGCAGGATCGGAGGGCGCGAGGCCTCACTCGTCCTTTCCTGCAGCACCTGAAGGGGGGTTTGGGGGGGCGGCGCGCCGGGACCAGCTCAGCGGGGGGGCGGGGGGGGCGATGGCGGAGCCCAGACCAGCTGGAGCGAACCCGGCCCCCCTCTCCTCCGCGCCGGGCCGGGCCGGGCCGGGGCCGCGGGGGCGGGTGGCAGTGAGGCCGGGCCCCGCAACGCGCTGGGAGGTGGAAGACGTGGCGGCCGCAGACCTGGCGCACCCGGTTCCGGCGGACCCTGGTCGGTCCGACGCGGCTAAGCTGAGTAGAGCTGAACTGGGCTGCGCTGGGCCAAACCGGGCCGGGCAGGGCCGGGGGTGGGGGCGGGACAGAGACGCTTGTTCCTTTTCTCCTTCCAAATATAGAGCAGATTAAAAATATGCAAACCCGGGGGGAGGGGGGCCCTGCTCAGCCCCTCCCGGCCCCCGCATGCCGGGCCGCCCCGCCCCGCCCTTCAGGACCACGTGCTGGGGTAGGGGGGCAGGGCAGGGGGACGGGGGCGATAAGCAATGTACAGGGCGACTCTCCGAGCAACAGCAAACAGGACGATTCATGCAACATTCCGGCCCCGGGGCCGCGACGCGGGCTTGGGGGATATCAGGGTGGGGACTGGGAGAAGAGGTGGGCGGGCGTGGGGAGGGGGTCCGGGAGAAGAGGAGAGGGGCGGGGCCTGACCGACGTCTGGTGGAGTGGCGCGACGGGGACTTAGTGGGCCTGTCCGCGGAAAGGCCGGCCCACGAGCCCCCGCGGGGGCGGGGCCCAGCTCGCGTCACGCGGAGGGGTAGGCCCAAGGCGCGGGGCGGGCGGGGGCCCTGCCGGCAGGGCGCCCGGCGGGGTGGGCGGGGCCGGGGGCGCGCGGTCAGCTGTCGGCCAGAGCTTTGAGAGCGCGCTCGATGTTCATTCGATGGCCCACGCGCGTCACGCCCAGCTCCACGAAGTCGTCCTTGGTGAGCGCAGGCAGGTGCGCGCCCTCGATCTCGTGGTCTTCGAAGCGGTCCCGATGCTCGCCCAGGTGGATGCTGTCCAGCCAGTCGCCTACGTCGAACTTGGTCCAGAGCTGCAGCGGCTTCTGCTGGAAGGGGCGGGCGGGGCCCGGGGCGGTGGCCAGGCCCGGCCCAGGCCCGGGCCCAGGCCCTGGGGGGCCAGGAGCCGGCGTGGGCGAAGGAGATGGAGAGCGGCTCCGAGCGCTGACGCTGCGCACCACGAAGCGCACCTCTTTGGGCTCGTGGGGGATGGAGAGGCTGGACGACTTGAGGATGGTTGGCGGAGTGAGGCCGAAGGGCCTCCCCACGCCGCCTCCGGGACCTGTGCCTAACCCCTCCACACGCTCCAGCGACGCCGGCTTCACGGGGCTCGGCGTCCGGCGGGCCACGGGATAGCGGCTGCCGGGCCGGACGGTGTACGAGGCCCCGGGCCCGGGGGGGCCCACTCCGCTGCGCTGCTGCTGGGGCTGGGGCGACGGCTGCTGCGAGATGGAGCTCAGCTCGCCGAGGCTGCTGAAGAGCCTGCGGGGAGGGAGAAGGTCAGGGAAAGGAGGAGGCTAGGCAGGGGTAGGGCCAGGGTTCAGGGCAGCTGGGAGAGCGGGACTGCACCAATACACCAACGGTCCTGGGGACGCCAGAGGCAGAGGAAGACAGGAGGGGGCCTCCAGAGACATAGGATGATGGGTTGCGGGCCACCTGGCTCCTCTTGTGGCCCTGCCCCCCCTGCTACTCGGGTCTAACGGTGTGGGAATGTCTGAGCCCGGACAGAAGAAAGAACCCCACGTCTCTCCCTCTTCCCCCGTGGCTTTTGGCAGAAAAGATAAAGAGCATCTCAAGACGGGCTTCTGGACCCCAAGCTTCGTGGCAGATCTCTAAACGCTAGACCCTCCCCTCTCCCCACTCCTGCTTGTGATTTCCCGGGGATCCCTCAGGCACTGACCCTCCAAGGCCAGTAGTCCCCGTGGACCTTGACGCCTACATTCATCCACTTGGATTCCCTTCCCCCAGGCCAGGGAGCCCCATGGAGACTAATCCCTTAAGCACTCCCAGGACTGTAGTCACTGGAACCCTGAGACCCACCACCACCACCCCACCTCCCCACCTGCCTTCCTGCAGGGACTTAGGAGAGTTGTATCAAGTGGGATTCGAGTGCAACAGACAGAAAGACAGCAAATGCAGCTGCATTAGTGCTCATGCCAGACACGTACTCAGGCTGGGCGCACTGGACAGCGGCCGCCTCACTTCCGGGCCTTTCCAGATAATGGCTCCGCCCCCAACACCTGCCTGCCCGCCCGCCCGCAGGGGCCAAAGGTCCAGAGGTGAGGCAGCACTCACAACACACAGCACAGCGACCAAAGCCTCATGCAGCTCCACCTATGCCACCAACCCCAAGCTCTCCTGGCTGGCCCCCAGCCACCCCCGGCCCGGCCCGGCCCGGCCCGCGTGGAATGGTGAGAGGCATGGGATGGGGCATGCTCACTTACACAGCCGGCGCTCGGGACCCACCGCCCATCTAGACAGAGCAGCCACATGCAGATGGGGCAAGAAGAAAGCAATGAGAGAGTGTTAGCCCGGTGGCCAGACATGGCCCCTCTCCAGCCCCTCACCCGCCCAGTCACAGCCCATGCCTGGACACGGCACATGCCCCGACAGACGGACAACACATGAGCCCAAGGAGTGTGGCCTGGGCCCCGAAAGTCAGGGCGAGCTGGAGGTCAGCATTCAGGGATCTGAGCCGAGCGGACTAAGAATGGGCTGGCACCTTTCTCCATCCCCCAATGCTCTGCGCTGGGGAGCAGCGCTAGTCCGACGGGGAGGAGGGGCTGGGCTTTGCCTCCCGGACACCTGCTCCCTAGACAATCTCTGAGGACGGTCTGCCTCAGACCCGCCACAGTCCTTGCAAGGGCCTGCCCCAATCTTGGCGCTCTCTTCTCCACGTTGACCGTTCAGATCCCTTCTCTACCTACCTGACTCTACTGCCTGACTCCTGCCATTCTATGTTATTGTTTGGACACATCTAACGCTCTGTGACCCCATTTGGTGTTTTCTTGGCAAAGGCACTGGAATGGAGTCATTTCCTTCTCCAGTTTATTTTACAGATGAGGAAACTGAGGCGAACAGAGTGAAGTGACTTGCCCAAGGTCACACAGTTAGTGAGTGTCTGAGGCCAGATGTGAACACAGGTGTCCCTGTGCTCTATTCTCCAAACTACCCAGCTGCCCCTGCCATTTCACACTATCCACCAGAAACTTCTAGCACCAAGTTTTGACTGTTCCTTGTCTCTACCACCAAATCATCAGATATAGAACAGTAAAGGACCTCAGAAACTGTCTAGCTTAACCTCTACATTTTCCAGACCAGGAAACCGAGGTCCAAAATGAATGACTTGCCCAAACCTTGGTGCAAAGAGTAGGGGAGTGAGGAGCAGAATAAAAATCAAACCACAGCTATACCTAGGATAGGGCCACTGGGGTCATGTTCTAGGGCACTGAGATCTAAAGGGGGCACTGATAGCATTTTCAGTCCATTGGTCAGAATAAATAGAATGAAGAGCTAGCACATAGCAAACAAAAATCATTAGTGAAAACAGGAAGCTCCCAGAAGTCAGTTTCCTGATCTGCTCCCATTTGGAGGCAGAGGACCTTTGTTCAAATACCAACTTGAATATTTGCCTCCTGTGTGACCTGCAAGTCACTTAACCTTCTTAGGTGTGCTTCCTCATGAATAAGATAAGGGGATTAGGCTAGACAAGCTCTAGGAATCCCTCCTGGCTCTAAATCTATCCTCATGCTCCATACTGGAATTCCTGATCTCTACTCCCTTACACGTGAGACAGACATCCTGTAAAACAGGATAAGAGAAATGGTCCCCTTGGGCAATGAGGCACTTGGCCAAGAAAGGCAACCAATCAAGGGACCAAGTGGAACCATATCCTTCTTAACCCTCCCCTGCCCTTGCCAATGTGTGCTAGGGTGGGGGCTCTCATGTAATTGGCATGAATGTTAAGGCATCACTTCTGAACACTGCCTTAAAAAAGAGTCTAGGAAATCATGGTTTCCAGGTTCCTACCACGAGGGGATCAAAAGGAAACTGAGGAGTCTGGGAAAGAGGAAGAGGAGAGGCAAAAAGCAAAGGTTATTAATGGAACAGAAGCTGGATCCTGGGAAGTAAATAGTTACCTCTCACACTATCTTTCCTTCTCTCCGCTAAATTCAATCAATAAATATTTACTAAGTGCCTACTATGTTTCAGTCCCAAATTCCTTGCTAAAGCTGTCAATACTCTTGCCCCTCATTTCCTCACTTCTTACTCTTCCAAATCCTCAGAAATCTGGCTTCTGACCTTATTATTCAAATGGAACGGCTCCTTCCAACATTACCACCAGTTTCTCATTTGCCAAACCAGATGGTCTTTTCCCAGACCTCGTCCTTCTTGACCTCTCTGCTATATTTGCCACTGCTGACCAGCCTCTCCTGGATAGCCTGTCCTCTACAGACTTTAATAACATGGCTCTTTTGGTTCTCCTACTTGGCCAATTGCTCCTTCTTGGTCTCCTTTGCTGAATCTTCATCCACAAAAAATTTCCTAACTAGTGGAGCTCGTCCAAGGCTCTCTCCTGGGTCCTCTTATCTAAAAAGGTTAGTTGTTTTGTTATGAGCTTCTTTAGCAGTCTGGTGAAGCCTATGAATCCCTCTTCAAAGTGTTTTTTTAAATATTTGAAAGAAACACTGAAGTTTGATTAAAAGTCAGTGAAAGGGTTGGCTAGGTGGCACAGTGAAATAGAGCACCAGCCCTGGAGTCAGGAGGACTTGAGTTCAAATCCAGCCTCAGACACAACACAAAAACTAGCTGTGTGACCTTGGGCAAGTCACTTAATCCCAAATGCCCTCCAAAAAGCCAAAAAAAAAGTCAGTGAAAACAAAAATGTCATTTTTCCCTATTGAAGTTCATAGATCCCCTACAATCTATCCAGGGACCTCTTGGGAGTCTCTGGATCCCAGGCTAATAATCCCTGCCCGATAATCTCTCTGGGTGCTCTCATCACCTCCCAACAGTTAATTTCTTTAAGTGAAAACAACTCCCAAGTCCACAAGCTCAGCCCCTTTCTCTCCTTACCTTAGTCCCTCATCACCAGCTGCCTTAGACATTTCAGAACAGAAATTCCCTAGGTAACCCACTCATCCTGAATAAATCAGTCCATTATCCTTCCCTCCCATAGCTCTCCCTCTACCTCACTTTCACTTTGGGGTCAAGAGCTTTACCATCTTTCCAACTATTCAGCTTTGCAGCTTGTGTTGTACTCGGCATTCTGGTGCTACACACATCCAGCCTTGTTTGCACGAATACTCCTCTCTCCACTCCCAGAGCCACACAATAGCCTTCAAAGCTGTCCCCTCCACTGAAAGGCTTTCTCTACTTCACAGCTGCCCAGAGATTATCCTAAAACCCAGACTGGACCACATCACACACACACACACACACACACACACACACACACACACACACACACACACTTTTATTTACAGGTGCTCGGGAGAGGCTCAATGTAGTAAGGCTGTTGTGTGAGGGAGGGGCCAAAGCTGACCCAGGAAAGGTTATGCTGGGGATCAGTGCCATCTGCAAATTTCCCCTAGGCTGCCATCATTCAGCAGCCTCCTCTGGTAAGGCTCAGCTCATTCATTCATCAGCTGTGCAGATCCTGGTGTCCTAAACTCTGCTTAAGTCCCCCAGCATCACCCCTTCCTGAGCCTACCCCATACTCTCTGTTCCTATGGAGGCAGCCAAGTGGCACATTAGGTGGAGCACTGAGCCTGAAGTCAGGAAAGCCGAGTTCCAGTCTGACCTCAGACACAGTGACTATGTGATCCTGGGCACGCTACTCAAGGTCATTTCCTCCTTTGGCCTCATTCACTGAATGAAACTGTTATTTCCAAGGTCTGCATGAAGTGCTTAATTCAAGTTCAAGGGCTTCTCCCACCACCTGAGCCCTGGACATTGTTGATCACTGTTCTAGGCACAGCCTCTTTTTGGGTGTTCTTTGCCAGGGATCTTCCTACCTCTCTGGTCACTTGTTCTCAATCTCCTTTGACAGAACATTGGGTATAACCCAAGGGTCCTGTCCTGGGCCTTCTTTTTTTACTCTACCTCTAATAGTGACCTCATCAGCTCCCATAGATTCAACAATTGCCTGTCTGCCAATAATTCCCAGATTGTACATCTCTTAGTCTTAGTTAGTCTCTCTTTCCCATCTCCAGCTACCTGCTGGGTTCCATCCAGATGTTCCAAACACATCTCAAACTCCCTATGTCCAAAAGCAGAATTTTTCCTTATCCCTCTCCTGAATTTCCCTACTTCTGTCAAGCACCGACCATCCCTCCAGTCACTAGCCTCAGTCATCCTTTACCCCACCTCCAAATACAGTTGCTAAGTATTTTCAATTTTGCCTACATCACTTCACTTATGTGTGCACCCCTACCCCCATCCCCATCCCATTCACCCACACAGCCACTGCCCTAATTCAGTCCTTCATCTTCTCTCCCCTAGACCATAGCTGCCTCAAGTTTCTCCCTGTCTCTTCCCAACTCTCCAAAGAGTAACTCAATGGATATTCATAAATCAGAGAATTGACTGTTCAAGAAGCCCCACTGATTCCCCATTATTTCTAAGATAAATTACAAACTCTTCTGCTTAGTCTTTAAAGCCCTTTGCAGTCTGCCTCCAGTCCATCTTGCCAAACTCAGTTCCCTTTATTCCCCTCCTCACTCACTCTACATTCCAGTCAAATTCACTCACTTACATGTAACTCCCCATATAAAACATCCCATCTCCTGGATCTCTGGACCTATACACAGGCTGTGTGCCTGAAATGCTCTTCCTCCTAATCTCCATATCTTGGAATCCCTGCCTCCATTGGAGGCTGAACTCAAGCACCAGCTTCTCCAGGCCTTTCCTGAGTCCATTCTCCTCCAGCAGTAAGAACTCTCCTCCTCTTGCCCACATAATAATAACAACAATAACTACTTTGTGTTGATTTCATATTAATTTATCTATGGATATTTTTCCTCCACCGACATCGTTCCATAGACAAGCCCCTTGAGGGCAAGCAGGTACCATGTTCTTTCTTGCCTAACACATGGCAGGTGTGTATAAGTGCTTGGAGAAGAACAATTGGGCCAGTCTGGGAATACATCCCAAGAAGGAAGGGGAGGTGTGGATCTAGAAGGGCCTCCAAGGATCTAAATTGGTCACAAGCAGGAATAAGACCCCCATGGTGACATCCTACTGAAATGGCCCTGGGATGGTGGGGAAGTCTAGGGATGAGTTTACTAACAGTTGGTGGGTAGCTGGCCATGGGTCCACATCTGGGCAAATGCCCAATCCCCAGGGCCCAGGGCCAGCTTACTGCTTTCCTGCCCTCCCTCTCTTTATAAATGGCACTACAATTCTTCCAAGTCTCTAGATACTAAAAACCTCAAGTTGTCTCTCTTCCTTGTCCCTCAGCAGTCCCCAGCATCTCCATCACCAAATCCTGTTGACCTGTCCTTCAAAATGTCTCTTGCATTTGTTTCTTTCCATCCCCACCCTAGTCTAAACCCTCATCTGCTCCTCGGTGGGCAACCATAAAACCTCTTCCCAAGGGTCCTTGCCTCTAGTTTTCCCACATCTCATCCCTCCTGCTGCCATTGGTCAGGTGATCTCCTTTCTAAAACCTTCTGTGGCTCCCTACTGCTGGCTTCCACCTGCCACACCTGGTCTTCTATTCTACTGTCAAAGTTCAAACTAGCCACTCTCCTCACTGGCCCCAAAATGTTCCTTGGTTGTGTGAACCTCCATTGTCTCTCTTTTTTCCCCTCACCCTGGGCCTCAGTTTCCTCATCTGAAAATGCAGCATTTGCCCTGGATGATTTCAACTCTCACATCTTTGTCTTCCATTAGGGTCTCTTTTCCAAACCCTACATATCCTGTATGGAAACTGAGGCCTTGTCAAAACCTGCCTTAAGTACCCAGCATTAAGCCCACTCTGTCTGTGCTGCCACAAGGTAGTTACCCTGGATGCAGAATTTCTTGTATCACGGACCCCTTTGGCAGCCTGGTGAAGCCTTTGGGTCCCTGCTTTTAAGTCATAAAATACAGAGGAATACCAAAGAAACCAATTGTGTTAAAATACGGTTGCCATTTTTTTTTTAGTTCATGGATCCCAAGTTAAGAATCCTTGCAGATGTATCCTCATGGAATCCCTTCCATTACCATCTTGTACCTCTGTTTAATACTTGATTTATTTGCAGAAGAAATGTGGCAAAGTGGATGGTGAGGTTGATCAAAGCCAGCAAGCTGAGGTCATGCCTCTGACATCTACAGGCTCCATTCTAAATGGGTGACCCTGGGCAAGTCACAGAACCCATAAGTGCTCTGGGCAACACTCTGAGCAGAACTGACCTTCACTGGTAAAGAGAGTTCCCTTCCCTGGGGGCTCCCTGTACCAATGGGATCAGAAGGCTGGCCCCAAGCCCATTTTGGCTTAACTTCTCACATGTCCCATCATCTTTCCCAGCTCCCAACTGGACAAGACTGCATCTGATGCATACATGGGTTTGCCAGAATCACACAATCTCAGAACCAAAGGAACAATCTAAACAAGAATGTCTTCTACAGCCTCCCTGATATATGCTGATGCCACCTATGGTGAGGGACCTCTACTAAAGGGGTGCCTCACCCAGCACAGTGTTGTGCCAACCTCCTCAAAGAGGGCACAGCCTGCTACTGCTGAATCCCACAAGAACCCAGGCTAAAGTGGTGTGTGTGTGTGTGTGTGTGTGTGTGTGTGTGTGTGAGAGAGAGAGAGAGAGAGAGAGAGAGAGAGAGAGAGAGAGAGAGAGAGAGAGAGAGAGAAAGACAGAGAGAGAGACAGAGAGAGAGAGAGAGAGACAGAGAGAGAGAGAGAGAGAGAGACAGAGACAGAGACAGAGACAGAGAGAGACAGAGAGACAGAGAGGGAAAGGGAGAAGGAGAGGGAAAGGGAGACACAGAGGAAGACAGAGAGAGATGGAGAGAAACAGAGAGACAGAGAGAGAGAGAGATAGAGACAGAGACAGAGAGACAGAGAGAGAGAGAACAATTAGATCCACACACTTCTAGATTCCCAGCACCCAGAATGAGCTGGGTAGAAAGCTAAAAAGAGGTTTTAATGCTATATAGAAGAAAAACAAAGCTCAAACAGGGTCCACTGGTTGGGGTGGATTAGATGATGAAAACCAACAGCAGACAGTAGACAGAGCTACCCACTCTTATGTGGCATTTTTTCTTTGGCAAAGAGAATATCTCTACCCTGGATATAATGGCCCAAACACAACCAACTGTTGTTGAAATGCAAGTTAAGTAAGAAAATAGTAGGGGCAGCTAGGTGGTGCAGTGAGTAGAGCACCAGCCCTGGAGTCAGGAGGACCTGAGTTCAAATCCAGCCTCAGATACTTAACACACACACACACACACACACACACACACACACACACACACACACAAAAACTAGCCATGTGAACTGACCTTGGGCAAGTCACTTAACCCCAATTGCTCGCCAAAAAAATAAATAAATAAAAGAAAATAGTAAAAGAACACCTTGGCTGCCCTTGGTGGCTAGATCAGTGCTCCCATCTGACCAGTTATGCCTCTCTCTCTCGATCTCTCTCATCACTCACTTGCCCTCATACACACACACACACACACACACACACACACACACACACACACACATTCATATATCCTTAATAGAAATGGCAAGTTCAGAGACAGTGTCATAAAACTGAAGAAAAGTAATTGTCTCAATTTTACAAAAAGGAAGAGAACAAAATCTGAAAACCCGAAAGCAGTTAGATTGACTTAAATTCCTTGGAAAATCATTAAAGAGATGGTGAATGTCTTGAAAAGGCAAGAGAGATGATGACCAAGAGCCAGCTGGACTTCATCAAGAATGGCTCCTTTTTTGGACAGTATTACTACACTAGTTGATAAAGGAAATGCTACAGATAATGTCTGTCTAAATTGTAGCCAAGTTTTTTATAAAATATTCCTTTTTCTTCTTGTGAAAATGGAGAGAAGTGGACTAGACAATCATACCATTAGATTTAGAAGTGGCTGGATGAACTTCAGAAGTAGTCATTAGTGGCTTAATGTCAACACGGCAGAAGGTGCCTCATAGGGTGCCCTCAGGGATCAGTGCTGGGTCCTGAGCTATTTCACACATGTATCAGTGACTTGCATAAAAGAACAAGGGTATGCTCACTAAATCTGCCAGTAGTACCAAGCCAAGAAGGACCACTAGCATTATGTATGCCAAAGCTAAAGGCTCTTAACAGACTCAAGTCTTGGGATAAATCCAAAAAAATAAAACAGTAGATATGAATGTAAAGTCCTGAATTTGGGTATGAAACATCAGCTTCACAAGGAGAGGATTCTGGAGGCATGGTTAGATAGCCTTCAGTCTCTCAAGGAGCTAGGGCTTTGCATGGACTGCAGCTCAATATGAGTCATGGGGGGGCGGGGGGCGCCCCTGCCAAGTCAACAAAGGTGCTTTTGGCAGCTTTAGAATGTGGGGCTTCCAGGAACAGAGGGGTCATCTGGAGTATTGCATTCAGTCCTGGGCACCGCCAGTTAAGGACACTGATAATCTGGAGAGAGGGGAGGCAGGGAAGGACCTTGTTATATGAAGGAACTGGGGGTGTTTTGCCTAAAGAAAGGAATGGAGAGGATAGGATAATTGTACTCGAGCATTTGAAGGGCTGTCATGGGCAAGACAGATGCGTTTTGTTCTGTTTGGTCCCAAAGGGAAGAACCAGGAACAATGAAAGGAAGTTGCAAAGAGTCCAATTAAGCCTTGACGTCAAGAAAAATATCCTAACAATGAGAGACGGAATGGGCCTCTTCTGAGGTCTCCAAATAGAGGCTAAAGGATATCTGGGTGTGTCACAAAGGGGATTCTTTTTCTGTTCTGATTGGACTAGATGGTTGTTGGGGTTCCTTCCAACTCTCAAAATGTGTGATGCTGCCATTTTTCGAAATCGTCAAGTACGGTTAAGGGAGCCAAATCACCAGAGAGGAAAAATCTGGGACCCAAATATGGAAGAATTCTTGGTTTACCCAAATGATCATTTCTTCCTTCAAAAGTTCAAGGAACCAATGAAGGGAACTTTTGCTCTGAATCTGATTCTCATGAACAAAGAGGAATTATTTGCTAGGGTAGACATGAAGGGAGAAGATTCCTCTTAGAATTTGTTCTGGTGAAGAAAAAACCTAGGTATAGTCTGACGTGCACACTACATTTGGGGGGAGCAGATTCCAAAGGATTTAAGGGAGAGGCGGGATCCTATGGCCTAGAATTCTGCAGAGGAAGTAAGCCCAGTTGGAAGAGAGCACTTCCAAGAATAAAATTACGAAGTCACAAAGGGAAATAATTCTGGTGAACAAGAAAAATAAGAATTGTTTGAAGAGCCTGATGGGTATGCAATGGGAACTCACCAGGAAATGTGGAATGAAAATTCCAATTTAAAAATAAAGGGAAAAGATAGGAAACTACCCAATTGTGAAGACCAGAAACCACTCCCCAATGTCAGTCAAAGGGTAAAAGAAACAGATCTCAAAAAAAATAGCAAGTTATTAAATGACCTTTTGAAAGATTGCTCCAAATAGTTACAAATAAGTCAGATATAAATCAAAACAATTCAGAAGTTTCACCTCAAACCAGTAAATTGGCAAAGATGTTGTCAATCTTGGCATGGAATGTAGAAAGACAGCCACTCTACTGCATTGTTTGTGGAGCTATGAATTGGTTTGACCTTTTAGAGTAGCACTTTGAAATTATGAATAGAAAGTGACCAACCTTTCCATCCACTTTGACCCTAAAATCCTATTGGTAAGCACTTATCAAAAAAAATCAAGATAAAATGAAAGACTCCCATAAAGCCCAAAATATTTATAGTAGCCCTTTCTGTAGTCACAAAGAACTGGAAACCATGTAAATACCCCCTGACTGGAGAAGGGCTAAACAAGATGCAATACAGGAATGTCACAGAGTATAGTTATGCTCAAAAAAATGAGGAGTGTGATGAATACCAAGAATCTTGAGACGGTATATATGAATGGAGGCATAACAAGATAAGAAGAACCAGAAAAACAAACAACACAATGATCAATCACAGCAATGTAAATGTTGTCAAGAACAATGCCAGGACAACAAAAACATAATGATGTATAATTAAGCAACCTTGGCGAAGATATGATAGGAGATATGATAAATAACTCCCTTCTTTTATTACAGAAGCAGGGGGATCTGGGTATGGAACACTGCTCATAACATCAACTCATTTTTTTTTTCTATGAGTTGGTTAATCTTGATGAACTGGGGTTTTCCTTCTTTTTTTATTCTTGAGTTGCTTCAGACATTCTGTCTCCAGGAAGGAGCTGGGGTAATGGTGCACTGAGAAATGAAGGTGATATGAAACCAAAAGATATTTATCACAATTTATTTTAAATAATAAAAGATGAGCAGAAGATGGAATCAAGGGTACGGAACAAAATATGAAAGTGAAACCCATGACAAAGTCCCATAAGACCAGTTGCAAGGGTGGTGAGCCCTGGCATCAATGAGCCAGTATGGATTTGATATTCCAAAGGTTATGCAGAACAGGAGAGGACCAAAAGACTGAAGGAGGACAAGTGTCAAAAAAGGAAAGAGAATGTAGATTGTGAACTATATGCCAGAGAGCATGAAGGCCATTCCTGGCAAAATTCTCTAATGGATAGAAAAGGTAGTTGGTGAACATTTAGCAAAGAAAGGAGTGATTTACCAAAATCCAGCCTGGACTTCTCACTGGCCATAGACAAGAGCCAGATGGGCACATAAAAAAGGGTGCTGTGGATCCAAGATACTTGGACTCGGTGAATTTTTGGCTAAGTATCCCATGTTATTCTCTGGGGAAAAGAATAATAATAATACTTCAAGGTTTACAAAGCCGTACGTTCATTTTCTGATTTAAGCCTTACAGATCTAATCTGGAAAGGCTGGTGATACAAACAATTTACAGATAAGGACATTGAGGCTTTGATTGACTTCAGCCTTTTGCTGGGCACATAGCCTCAGGAGGTGAGACAGAGAGAAAGACCCCATGTACTTAAAATGTTAATCGAAGTACTTTTTGTGGCAGAAAAAAAAACCTAAAAGCAAAATGCATGCCCATCAATTAATTGAGGAATGGCTAAAAAAAAAAAAGTAATGGTACTTAAATGTAATAAAATATTATTGTGCCTTAAAGAATAATAAATATGATTAATTTAGGGAAACAGATTTATATGAACTGATGCAGTATGCAGTAAGCAGAATGGGGAAAACCATGTATCCAATGACAATAACAATTTAAAGAAAGAATATAACAAAAAAGTCAATCTTAACCCTGACATGAGGAAATGCATCTTCTTTCGTTTTAGAAGCAAGGGTCTAGGGATATGAAGCGTCATATATGCTGTTAGTCTTTGGGCTCTATCAGTGGATTTTGTTGAATTGATTTTCTTTGATAATATTAGAAGCCTCCCTTGGCTTGGGGGTGGTTAAAGGAAGGAAAAAAATATAACTGGAAACAGAGAATCCATTTTTAAAAGAAAAAAAGAAAAGGCAGTGGGTTCTGGGGGACAGTGTGCCATTGGTAACCTGCCAGTGGAATCCCCAAACCATAGGGACATCAAAACAGATGAGAGGTGTAGAGAGCTGACAGACTCCTCAAGTCATTAATGCTCCTGAGCACAGAGGAGCTTGCTCTATGGCCAGCCCCAGAAGGAAGTCCCAGGATATTAGCAGGATAGGATTCGGAAAGAGGAGAAGAATGGGTTAGTAAACAGGCTCAAAGACAAAAGCCTAAATGACATTCGGTCTGTGGGAGGGAGGCAGGGAGGGCTAGTGGCCGGCATCTCAAGACAGACTCTGTTCAGGCTAGAGAGTGGATGAGTTGGTATTCAGGCTCCTGGAGAAGAGAGAAGCCAGGGTATATTACATCATCAAAAAGGGGAGTGGAAAAAGAAAGAGTTCTGCCAAACCCAAGTCAAAAATGGGGGTATGGGCAGGTCTGAGAGGTTTTTTAAAAGAAGAAAAAACAAAATGAAACCTTTGTCTTACATAGCTGTGGAAGAGGCAGCCAATCTTCCCAGAGACATCAGTGCTGAGCCCTCATGCCAAACATGTCAAAGAGTGCAGGGCAGGTAGCAGGAGAGCATTCAGTAGTGCAAGGAGTAGGAGAAGATGCCTCCTGGAGGCCTATTGGCAGGGATTATGTTCAATAACCTAATCCAAGGAAAAGTTCCCCCAGAACCAGATAGAGCCTACCCCAATCTTAGGCTCCAGGGGAATTGAGCTCAAAGGTACAACTCACATCTTCTCTAGTACGTTATTGGAAGGTTGGGCTCAAACCATCTCTGAATTCCCATACACAGCCAACTGCCCTCTCCTACCATGGTCCCTGGTCCCCAACCCAGTCCTCCCTTTCCTTAGCCTCTCATGCCCATCACAAACCCATAATGGCCTCCTTTCTAAGGGCCACAGTATGGCATCACCAGCTGTGCCAAGACCCCATACAGGTGCTAATCCTCCAGAGTTGCCAGGGTCACAGCCTTGTTTTCTCTAGGCTCAAGTTCCTGAACATTCACCCAATAAAGGAAGACACAAAGAGATGCTCTGAAGCTTGGGTCCACACCTCCTGAGCCAAAAGAAGGAACAAAGTCTTCAGGGAGGGCTAGAGACTAATTCACCCCTACACCATTCCCTCTTCAGGCTACATATTATAAAATACTATTATTACTATTTAGTCTGAAATCCTTATCAGCCTTTCTTTAACCACCAATCCTCAAATGTCTTGCATTGGAACCTTTTACATCAATCCTATCCAACACATAATCAGCTTCTCAAGGGAGAGACCCAACCAGCCCAGGAAGGAATTTTCTGAAATTAATTAGGGTCATGACCAGCCAAGAGAGAAGAAAGTACATATTTGATGAATTCGATTGATGAAGGTTTGGTTTCACCTTTGACCAGGCTGAAGAAAGACTCCCAGGAAGGAGTGGTCAAAGAGGGATTCTTAGGTTTTAGGGAAATGATTCCTCAAGATGATCTTAATAATGGAATGTGTCTTTCTTGAACACTATGAATTATAACTCAAGCATAGCTTGGGTGGAAAAGATGCTTAGAATAATTTGATTGATAAATTTATCTTTGGCAGATGTGTCCCTAAAATCTAAGAGTACAGAGTTTTTCTTCTACCCAAGAAGAGAGTTGGAGTCTCCAGGGACAGAGCCCCTCCCACCACCCCTTGGGGGTCAGAGCCCAACAGGATGGGATCAGGGAAGGTAGAGGCTGAAGGACTCTGCAGTTGGGTTGTGTGAAGGACATGAGGACAGGATCCTGAGATCAGGGTGAGGGCAGACCTATCTTAGGGACCAAAGACCCAAGTCATAGCTGACAATGCCCATTTCTATTTCTGGTGACACCCCACCCTACCCCAGGCTTCTTCCAGATCTTTTACAGAATCAAACAATTGGAGAGTTTGAAGGCACCTATAAGGTCATCTACTCCAACCTCCTTCTCTACCCAAGCCCCAAGCATGAAGTCCCTCTGTAGTATCCCTGATGAGTGACCCTCCAGTCACTGTGAAAGGAACTTGAGTGACTAGGAGTTCACTCCTACCAAAACAACCCACCCCTATTTGGAGCTGCCCTTACTGTGAGTGGAAAGCTGGCTCCCTGCAGCTCCCAGATGAGCCCAGGGCCCATTTCTATCAGGTTTTCAGGTTAGCAAAGCTTTTTTTTTTTCCACAACCACCCTGTGAGCTAGGTAGTTCGAGCATCAGGATTCCTATATTACAGATAATGGATCAGAGGCTTAGAGAGGGAAAGAACTTTGCCCCAGGTCACACAATAACTGAGTTTATGCCCAGATCTTCCCTGATCCCAAGCCCAACCTTTACACTGCACCCCACAGGCACTCAGCCAGTGCTCCTAATTCTGCCCTTTGGGGTCAAGCCAACCCAGTCTAATTCTCAATGAGCCTGAGCCATTCTGAAGGGCTCCCACAGTTCCAATGGCAACATTGTAAAATACATCATGGGGTGGGGCAGAACCACTCAGAAAGCTAGAACTACACTGGTAGTGTAGTCTGTGGAGGAAGAGGGTTGATGGGAGCTACTTCCCTGGGCAGGCTTGCCATCTTGGGCAAAATTGGAGAAGCATACAAAAGAGATGGGGAATAGGTCTGAAGTAAGGCAAGGTTTCCAAGCAGGGTCTCAGGTGTAACCCCCAGGGTGGCCTAAATCAGGAATCACCCCATATGTGAGGGCCATTAGGGGGCTGGGGGAAGCCCAAGGATACATCTTGAGTGTGCTAGAGTATGGAGTAGCTCACTTGAGCTGTGAGAGGGGTGGTCAAAAGGGAACCAAGGACCCTATCCATTCTGTCTACCTGGAGCTCCAAGGCTCAGGGCAGGCTTCTGATTTCTTCTCATCAGGCTAGGGCCAGGAAAGTCCTTTTGCTTTTGTACTAGATGGACAGAGGATGGACCAAAGGAGGAGAGGGATGGACACAGAGGCATAGTTGAGAGGAAGGGTAGATAGCATCCACATGCCCTGGACATGCCCACCACCTCCTCTCCACCCACCCCAGCCCGGCCCCAACCCCAGCCCCACCCCACTCACCTTGCAGCCACAGCAGGCGATTTCTTGAGGGGGTCAAGCAGGCCCCCCAGGCCTCCCACAGGCTCCTCCCCTAGGGAACGGGTGTCTTTGTTGAGCTGTTGCAGGCGGGAGCTCAGCTCAGTGATCACAGTCGGTTTGTCGTCTTCAGGGCCTGGGAGCCCCCGGCTCTCCACCGGGTCCCCCCACAGCTTAGACCTTCTCTGGAAGAGGTAGCGAGGGCGGGCAGGCCCAGCTCCGGAGGCCAGCCCGGCGGAGGCGGCGGCGATGAGCTCGCTGTCCGAGGACTGCTTGAGCAGAGGGTCCCTGAAGGTCACGGGCCCCTTCCCGAGCGGGGACTTGAGTTTCGGTTTCGGAGGCACAGGCGGCTTCTCGAGTACAAAAGTGTGTCCGTCAGCGAAGGAGGTGTGCGTGTCCGTGGGCTCGCCGCTCTCTGAGCTCAGCGTGGACATGCTGGACACGGTGGAGATGGTACTCGTGGTCTCCAGGTGAGGGTCGCTGGAGCTGCGCGTGTCCACCTCCTCCACGCCAGAATCCGCGGCTGACTCCGGGGCAGGGGGCGCGTCACTGCTGGGCTTCCCTGAGGCTGGGCTGGGTGAGGCCATGGGCGAAGGGACCGGCCGGGGGCCCGGGGGGGGCGTGGTCACCAGGAGGCCGTTGGCGAACTCGTCTGGGGGTGGTACCAGCCCAATTCTGGCCAGCTCTTCCCTAGTCTCCTCGTCACTAGATGACAGCTGGGCTGGGGGCAGGGCCACGGCAAACACCACGTCTGGCTCTTCCTCGGAGCTGCCCTGGCCCAGCACCGTGTCGGCGGCGGGGGGACTGCTAGGGGGCTGGGCCCGGGGACTGGGCAGGGCCACAGGTGCGGCCACAGGGGCAGCGGCCGGAGGAGGGGCCTGGCTCAGCTCGGGGGTATCTGGTGTACTCTCCTCTGCCTCCAGCTCCCCAGGGCCCTGCCCATTGCCCGTGGCGTGGACCACGATGAGGCCAGCCGGACGCTGGAGCGATGTGTCCAGAACGCTGAGGATCATGGACTTCTTGTCTTCTGGTGTCTTCCTCTCCTCCCGTGGGGACTTCTCGACCTCTCGGCGGGCAGGGACGGGGCCCCACGCGGGGCCCCGGGGGGAAAAGGCTGGGGTGGGGGAAGCCAGGCTGCTGCGTTCTGGCTCTCTGCTCTGGATGTCCACAAATAGAGGGGCTGGCCGATCCGTGTCTGGGCTGTGAACAGGGGTTGGGGATCTTGAGGGCACCTGGGAAGCCAGAGCCCGCTCCCGAGCGGCCAAGGCGAGGGCTAAGGGTGAGCTGGGGTCCAGGGGCTTGCCGGTGAGTGGGTGGATGAAGGTGGAGCCCACAGGGGAGCTGGGGCTGCTGACCAATGGCTTGAGACCAGAGACAGGCGAGGGTAAGAGAAGGTCCCGGCCGCTGCCCAGGAGCCGCTCGTCGATGGATCGAGAAGGCTGCAGGGATGGCATCTCTGCAGTGGGAGGGCTGCCCTCGATGGCCCCCACAGAAAGGAAGACGGTGGAGCGGCGCCTCTCATCCAGCCGACGGTCTCGTTCCTTGCCAGGGCCGGCACCGGTAAATGGGAGGCCAGGTGGTTCCCCGGGGGGGTAGTCGAGCCCCCCGAGCCGGTGCCCTCGGCGAGTGGGTGAGGGCTCCCGGGGGAAACTGCTGCCGCTGCCCCCCACAGCCAAAGCAGCCCGGTCCTGTGCTTCCTCCACCTGCAGCTGCTTCACCAGCGGGCTCTTCCTGCGTTGGGGTTTGGAGGGGGCAAAGAGACTGGCACTGAAGGCGCCCAGGTTGGCATATGGGCTGTCTTGACTGCCGGGTACTCGTGCCTTCCGCCTCAGACGCTCAGGGGGCGTGGCTGCAGGAGGAGGCCGGCTGCTTTCGGCCACCGGTGGTTCGTGGGGTGAGTCCTGCAATATGATCATGGACCGAGCCCGCTTCTGGCGCTCAGGGTACGGGAGAGGCCCATGGGCGCCTAGGCCAGGGGCATAAAGCCCAGGAGGGCCCGCCCCTCCCAGCCGAGCCTCCAGCCCCGGCTTGAAGCTGGATCTCACGGTGTCGTAGGCACGGCCTGGCGGGGGTGGCGGTGAAAAGGAGGGAGGTGGTCCTGTGTCGAAGTAGTAAGGGGAGGGTGGGGGGGGTGGGGCGGTCTGGGGTGGGGGCGGGATCCCATGGCCCTCACGGACAGCATCCTGCATAGACGAGCTCCTCGGGAACTTCCCCTCCAGGAGAGAGGCCAGCTTCTCATCTTCCCCTACGGAGGGACCGGCAGTCAGGCCCGGGGACCTGGGGTGAGGCCTGGGGAGGGAGAGGGGGTGGGGGCGTGGGGGAGCAGTGGAGACTTGGAAGCACCTGGGAGATGTGACTGGGAGAAGGAAAGCTATGGGAGGGAGGAAGGAGGGACCGCTACAACGGGGTAGCTTCCCTACTCTCTGCGCCAGTCCCCACTGCTCAGAAGACAGCCCTGACAGCTGACCCCAGAGCCTATGGTCAAAGCCCTTCTTGGGACAATTCAGCGTTGAGCCAGCAGGAAGCAGAACTCCTCAGGTCAAGCCTCAATGGAAGCCTAGACAGGTCTCTGATAGTGTGCCCCAGGGCTCTGCTTCCAGCCCCATTTTATTTAACATTTTTATCAATGACTGGGCTGGAGGCATAGATGGCAAGCTTATTAGATAGGCAGATGACAAAGCTGAGAAGAACTTAACACTCCGGGTTATACAATCAGGAGCCAAAAATATCTTTACAGGCAAGAACGTAGGGCCAAGTGAAACAAGAAGAGATTCCACCGGATAAATGGAAAAGCAGAGCAGAAAGATCAGTGGAAATGCAAAAGCAAAATGTAAACTCTCCCACTTCCTAACAATTAAAGCTTCCTTATTGGGAGGGGCTGGGCACACCCTCATTGGAGGCCAGCCCCCACTGGAGGCCAGTCAGCAGAGGCTGAGTCAGAATTCACCAAGGATACTGGCCAAAGAGGCCCTGCTCAAGGCCAGGGGGCCTCAGGAACCAGGAAGCTTCTTCTGCCTGAGATTCTCTGGATGAGTAAGAGGTGCCTTTTGGCCTTCTTTACCCAGAAGTCATATGGCTCTAGTCGACAAGAACAATGTCTCAAAGGGGAGCCCAGGTCCCCAGGGAAGGGGCCTGAGAAAGCACTGGAGTTCAGGTGGGGGCCAGAAGAGACACATCGATAAGATAACCAGGGCAGCTGAGCCAGAGAGGGGGCTAATCTGAGCCAGGGAGACACAGACTTCTTAGAGGAAGCATGTATCAAGCTGTCACAAATGTGGAGAGGCATCACGAAGGCCTGAGAGAACATGGCAGAGGAGGCGTCACTGGCAAAGCCCAGAGGGATAGCTGGGGCCACGGAGGAGGGGAAAGGGGGAGGGGATCTGCCTCAGAGATTGGGGGAGGGGGCAGAGAAACTGAGGGAGCAAGGTAAGGACCCAGGCAAGAGAGTGAAGGTAGATAAGTGGGGCTCATGGAGGAGACCCAAGATGCTGGGATATAGTTGTCTGTTAGGCAGGAAGCCTTCAGGAGCTCACCAGGCAGGAGCAACCATTGCTATCTCAGATTTGGACAAGGAGCCCCTTAAGATTTACAAAAAGTATCTCCTCACACCAATCATACAAGGGATTTAGCAGAAAAGAAATATTATTCTCATTTTTCAGATGAGGAAACTGAGGTCCATGAAAATCACAGGATCACAGATACAGAGCTTTAAGAGACCTCAGAATCCATGTAGTTCAACCTCCTCATTTTACAGATGGGGAAATAGAGGCACAAAGAAATGCTACATCTTGCCCAGGATCACAAAGATGGAAGTGCAAAAGATGCTGCCTGTTGATTTCCAAGAAGCCGGTGACTTGGCTAGAAAAATTCAATGAGCTTTACAAACGATCCTCCAGCAAGGTGTCTCCCCTGCATGCGTCGAGTTCATTAAACATTCCTTGAAAGATGCAACAACAGAGAGAGTTTTCTGTCTATCAATACCCAAGTCCAGCATGAACCAAGGAGCTAGTATCTGCCTGCCAGAGGTCTTTGCCATGACAATGGAAGCCTATCCCAGGCAAGTCCAGATGGAAGAGGGCTTTCCCAGAAAGGGTAGAATCTTCCAGAGACCCTTCTTTGTGGCTGGCAACATGTTAATGGTGTTAAGGGGAGAATGGCACTGGAGCCTCCTAAATGAAAATCACAACCACTCAAAAGAATGTGACCTGACCATTCAGACAGGAAACCAAGTGGATGAAGAATGCCTCTGGTTCAGACTCTAACTTGCAGTTGAGTGGACCAGTTGTTCCACCATGAATAAGGCTCTCTGAGCCTCTATTTCTACATCTACGACATGGGGTAATGAAGCCAGAGCATCTTTTGCACAAGGTTGTTGGGCTCCCAGGTGACATGTAAGTAAAGCGAATTGCTGTATAAATGCCAGTTACAAATTACTTTTCTGGTGGTCAGAGTTATCTTGGGCTCAAGGTTATCTCATGCAGGCCATACAGCTAGATGAGGGAAGCCCTGAATTGGATAGAAGGAAGGCTGAACTGATCTTTGGCAAGCTGTGCCTTGCACTCAATAACCCTAACCTTTCTGAAATAAAAACACGTCCTCATCACCAGTATCCTTCCTATGATTCTAAATAGCAATGCATCAGGATATACCACAGTCACTGAAGATTCAAAACTTTAGGCAATGACCTGAAAGGCAGAGGGTGGGATTATGTCAGCTGCACAGAGAAATGTGAGAGAGCTTCCAAGAGGTGGCTGAGTGGGAGAAAGGGGGAGCCAGTCACATTAAGGGACTGAGGGAAAACCAGTGAATGACTGACATCCCACTCTGAAGAAAGCAGGCACAAGGTCCCCCAGCCAATATTAAGGAGCCCCTCTACAAAGAATGAATGGGAGAATATGGATAAGAGTCAGACAGAATGAGAAGGTGTACATGAACTTGGGGGGCCCCAAATTGGAGAGGGGATGCCCTCACCCAGATCCACTGTCAGAGAGGATTGTGGACAGGTCATATCACCCTATAAGGCTGCAAGCTCCCTGGAGGCAGGGACTGTTGGACCATATTTCTGTATTCTCCCCACCCTCCAACCCCAGCAGCATGAGCACAGGGCTCTGCAGTCAGCAGGTTTCTAATAAACATTTGTGAGCTTGAGTTGAATTGAATAAAAGAAAAGCAAGGGCCAGGTCTGCCTTGGAATATATGAAACATATCCAGAAAGTCAGAAGGGCTGATTGAAGATACGTGGAGGAAGAGGGGGAAAAGGGACACAAGGCTGGGTAACAGCAGCTGAACACCAAGACAGGCTCAGTCCTCTCCTTCTGACAGGGTAACCTGGGCTGAGCTGGCAATGGCCACTCTTTTTGTCATCCTTCTTTGCCACATAGGGGACAAGGAAGAAATAAAAGGAGGGACAGTGCTGCTGCCCAAAGTGGGCCAGACAGTGATAACCATTGGCAGAGAAAGCTAAAATGACTCAATTTTATTTGGGTCTGTTTTCTCTCCCAAGGAGAACAATCTTCTGTCTTGAAAGTACAGAACAGGATAGTGAAACTCAAGGTAACTCAGGGGCCAGTAAAAAGATGGCAGACTTCCCTTAAGGAGGTCAAGTTGCCTTGACCAGAGAGATGAATGGCCCAGCAGATGGGCTTGTGATCTTTGAAAGTTGTGGCAATGAGGAGAGTTACAAGAGAACTGGAGAAGGGCAAACAAAGGTCACCCTGATTTCCCAGAAGGTGATTAAATAGCAGTAAGAGGGCAAGTGCTGAGCACTTAGAAAGAGAAGCAGCAACCACCAAGAGCCAATGGGAGTTCAAGAATAGGTCATGTCCAACTAGCCTTGTCTAAGCATAACATCCTGAAATTTCAGTGCTGCTTTGGACAAAGGCCCACACACTTCCTTCCTGGACAAGGCACCTATAAGGTCATCCTGGACAAGAAGAAGATGAATAGATTCAAAACCGACCAAATGACCCCATGCAATGAATGAGAGGCAGATCTCTGGAAGAAGCCCTGAGGGCTCTGCTCCCTCGGGTTCCATTATAGAAACTTTGGAGGAAGGTGTAGATGATGGGCTCAGCAACTTCACCCTTGCCAGGAGGAATAATTGATGTCCAGGGTGACAGATAGTAGGATCTCCCCATCTCCCCAGATCTTGTCAGATTAGAATGGTGGATTAAATCTATTAAGATGATTGTAAAAAGGATAAAGGCTAAGCCGTTGGTTAAAAACAAATCGACTACACAAACACAAGATGGAGGAGCTTGTTTGCAAGAAATCTCTGCTTTGGTGGACAAGCTCAACAGGACAAAAGTGAGCCCAGACACATGGGCGAAAAAAAAGCTACCACCAACTTAGTCTCCACTGAGAAGGAGACAGAGGCAGGAGTGGGGAGGGGCTGGTGAGAGTAGGGGGGAAGGAGAGACAGAGATACTGAGACAGAGACAGAGAGAGAATGAGGAGAGAAGAAGGAAGGAGAAGAAGACAGAAAGACAGAAAAATAGAGACAGAGATGGAGAAATAAAGAGACAGAGAGGTGAGAACACGGAGGGACAGACAGAAAGAGACAGAGACAAGCAGAGACAGGGGGAGAGGAAAGGAAGGAAGGAAGGAGGGAATAGAGACAGAGAGATAAGAGATGGAGACAGACAGAAAGACAGAGACAGGGAGAGGAGAGGAGAGGCAGAGACAGATAGAAAGACCAAGACAGACAGAGACAAAGAGAGGAGAGAAGAAGAGGGAGGGAGAGACAGACAGATAAAAAGATTGAGACAGAAAGAGAGAGACAGAGGGAGACAAAGAGAGGAAGAAAGGAGAGAAGACAGAGAGGTACAGAAAAACCAAGATAGACAGAGAGAAACAAAGAGAGAAGGAGAGACAGACAGATAGAAAAAAAGACTGAGATAGAAAGAGACAGGGAGACAAAGAGAGGAAGAGAGGAAAGAAGAGGGAGAGAGAGACAGACAGATAGAAAGACTGAGAGAGGGAGAGAGGAGAGAAGAGGGAGAGACAGACAGACAGGTAGAGAAAGAGTGTGTCCATGACTAGGTAGCTGATGTTGTCCTCTGCCTGCTCAAACCACATCTGAGCACCACTTTTAGGATGGATATTAAAAAGGAGCACTTTCAGCAGAAGGTGGCCAGGATGATGGAGGCCTTGAGTTCTTTGGGCTGAGACCTTTAACCTGGAGCAGAGAAGACCCTGAGCATCACCTGACAGCTGCTTCAAGGAGGTGATGGGCTTTCAAGGGAAAAAGGCCTCAGACCTCCCAACTAGATGTGAAAAGACAGATCCCAGCATGGGGCAGAGGCAGATTTCGAGGTGGGGATGGCCTGGCCATTAGGGCTGCTCAAACAATGACAGTCCCGTGAAGGCCATGCGGATCCAGTTAAGGTAGTGACATCCTCATCATGGCAAGTGTCCTATGAGCCTGTACAGCTACCTGCCAGGGATGCTATCAACAGACTTCCTCCATTAGGAAGGGAGCTAGACAAGGTGACTTCCAAAGCCTTTAGAAGCTACGTACAGACTGACAGAGGTCTTTAGTGATGGGGTCGGTGGGGGGAGGAATACAGGAGGAATGCTGGGGGAGGAAGAACTGGCAATGGACACCTTCCAACCCCAAGATCCAGGATAAGGCGGCATTGTAGGCAGGGCCCTTGGCTCTCCATAGCCCTATTTCCCTCTCCTGTGCTGCTCTAACCCCCACGTCCCTTCTTTCTCTACCCCATGTCCTAAGGGCTCTCCTATTCCTAGAGGTTCCCTCACCTTCCCAACAATTGACTCCCCTTATGCCCAGGCCCCCATAATTTTCATGATGACAGCATCAACTTCATTCCTCCATATCCATGAAAAACCACCCTCCAACCCCATCCCCTAGAATCCACCATGGCCGTACCTACAGACTTGGTGCGTGGGATGCCCTTTCGAAGGGATCCAGGAAGCTTCTCAGAGCCAGGGAGGCCCTGTCGTTCAAACAAAGACTGTGAAGAGTGGGAAAAAAAACATGGATGGCAGGGGCTAGGCACCAGAAGCTGTTGATTCCCTCAAACGCCCCCAAGTTCCCCCTCACTGACACCCTTACCAATCTACCAGCATCCCCAGATACTGCTATACTACCCCTCACCCCCACTACAATTCCTGTGCCTATCTCAATGACCCCATTATATCCTTGACCCCATTCACACCAATCTCCTATGACTGTAGTCAATAAGGGGTACAATCATACCCTCATTGATCCTGTGAATCCCATGACCTTGAGCCCAACTCATACTGATTCCTGTGACCCTTATGGCCTTTGTGGCTCCATTCACCAGAGCCTCTATAATCCCACTCCCAATGGGCCCGCCAACAATGCCCCTCAAAAGTCGACCCTTGTGGCCCTCCCAGTGAGCTGCTTACACACACCCCCATTCCCAATGGGTCCCATTGCTCATACTAACCCCCCTTCTTGCCCTGACTAGCCCCTGTGACCCCACTTTCAGTAAATCCTGGGGTACAATCGATAAGGACCCCAGTGATCCCCTTCCCAGTGGCTCACATGCCCCTCTGCCTTGTGGCTCTTCTCTCAGTGACCCTCATGGCTACATTCACATTGACTCCCATGGACTGCAGTCACTAAGCCCACTACTTCAGAGTCCTACCGTCCTACTGATGACAGCACTCGAGGCTCCACTCACAGTATCACTCATGCTCCCTCTCTCAGTGACTGCACTGCCAGAGGGTCCCCCCCTGCCCCACCCCAGTCCCACTCCCAGCAGCCTTCACAGCCCCACTCACACTGATCTCTGCCGGAGTGATGCGCCGACTTGTGGGCCGCTGTTTGACAGTGGCTGCCCTGGAGTCAGCATCGGCGATGTCTGGTCTCAATGTAGGCTCTGCAGCTGCCGCCAGGATCTCATCCAGCTTCTCTGCATAATCCAAAGGAAGCAGAGACTGAGTGGCTTCTGTTCTTCCATCCCTGACTCTCCCTTTCCCCAGCTAGGAGGAGCAAGAATGCTCAGTAGACAGCAGAATTAGACCCAAGTGTGGGCAAGCTGGACAGTATCCCAGGGTTCAGCACACAAGGGGGCCAGCCAAGAACACCTGCCTGGGCATAATACAACTTTGCCGCAAAACACTGATTTTACTTTAAGTTGCTCCCACTAGAGGAAAGTCTCAAAGCCTCCTGGGATGATGCAAGGAGAAGGGATAATTTTCAAGCCTTTCCCTGGATGCATGGATGCCTTATTTACCTTGGTGGGCATCCCACCAGGAGGCTTTTAACCTTGAGCTTGGCATCACTTCCTGAATTCCCCACCCCCCCCCCACTACCACCAACTCTTGTCTAATCAGCCTCCTCCCCCATGCCCCCATCAGTCTTTCCAGGAGCCCAGGCCCTGGAGCCAATAAACACCAGAAATGCCCCCATGCCAGGTAGGAAGACGACTGACCAGCTCTGGCAGCCTCTCTCTTGCCCAGCCCTCCTAGGTCTTCTGGAGACCCAGAGCAGTGGCCTGGGGATAGCTGTCCCCACAGATCAGAGTTTCTCCCAAATATTCCTGACTCCCATCAGGGCCTTTTAGGGATCCCTCCTCCAGGGAATTTCTCTAAACCCTCATGACCTCAGGGGTGCCCCCATCCTGAACTCTTCATTCCATCAACCAATCAAACAAGCATTTTATTAAGGGTGTGTTCTATGTCAGGCACTCCCTTGTGTATCCCATTGGTCCTACTGCAAGATCCCCCCATCCCCACTTCCGATCTGGGCACCCTGGGGTGGGGAGTGTCCCAGCTCTCCTTCCTCCCACCCCACCAAGGGCAGAGGGGTCCATGGAGCAGGACCCCCAGAGAACATCACTCCCTGGAAAAGGTGGGACACAGGAAGGGAATCCCCTCTTGGGGGGAAAGCTCCCAGCCTCAGGGTCCCCAGAAGGGACCAGGTCCAAGGCTGGTTGTAATGAAACAAGTTTTGTTCAGAAAGCTCCATTATGCACTAGGCTCTGGAAGACTCCTTTTAGCTAGGTAAAGACCCTTAAGTCTAAAGGAGGCATGGCCAAAGAAAGAAGCAGCTTTGTTAGGCAACAAGCCGGCAGCTTCCCAGCAGGTAGCAGCCTGGAAGGGGAAAACGAGAGAGGAAAATTACCTCGGGCAGACTGGGGGTAAGCTGGCGTGGGGGCTTTGGTGCTCTCGGCTGCAAGGCGCCCCAGGAAGGCGTGGCTTTCTCTTTTCTCTTCTGCCTCATGTGGAGAAAGGAAGAGGAGCTCTGAGGGCAGGGAGGTTGGAAAGGCAACCTAAGGCCATCCCTGTGATGAGCAGGAAGCAGTCACAGAAAGGATTCTCTCCTCAGAGAAGTAAGAGACGCAGGCAGCTGAGGGAGGCAGGCTGGAGGGGGTTGGTGCTGAGCTAAGGTAAGCAGGCTGAGTTACACAAAGGAGCATACTAACGGGGCTACTACAGGACAAGACCTTGTAACACTTCAGCAGTGGGGAGAAAGGTACCAACTTGTACCTCAGGCCCCACTGCCTTTAAAAGCTGGCCTCAGAATTGTTGGCAGTAAAGGTCAATACTATTTCAAGTCACATTTTTAATTTTTAAAAAGATTTCTTTTTAATAACACAAACTAAATAGTGGAAGTTATTAATTGAATTAAACCAGTGAGTGGGCTGGAGCAGAAAGCTGCCATCTGGAAACTGTCTCCCAGCTTCCACTATCACCGCCAGGTGGCCAACGCTCAAGTCTCATGTCCTGCCATGCCTCTTCACAAGGGCAAGGAGAAGATCACAGCACCTACGTCACCCAGATTTCCAGCTACCTGTTGGACACCTACACCTGGAGGTCCACTATTACCTCAAACTCAACCTACTCAAAACTGACTTCTCTTTCTCAGCAAACTAGCCTCTTCTGACTTCTCAGTTTCTATAGATAGGCCCAGCTATCATTCATTCATTCAACAAGCATTTATTAAGTCTCTCTTATTTCGAGGCACTTGGTATTGATTCTGGGGATACAAAAACAAAATGATCACTCGCCCCTGCCCCATGGACTCTGACACGCATGCCCCACCATTTTCTTCAGTCCTCAGGAACCACCCAAGGCTACCCACTGTCTACAAGACAAAGTCCAGATTCCTGTGTTAGATATTCAAGGCTCTTCACAGTCTAGCACCAGTTTGCTTGAGGCCCCTATGGGCCCCCCCCCCAACTCCCTAATTCACACCCTCCACTCCCACCAAACTGGATCAACCCTGATCCTTCCATCTAATCTACTCATTCCCACCTCTGAAAGCTGGATCACATGAAAATGTTCCTTTGTCTCCAAGACCTATTGGTGGAAGAGTTCGCATAGGTGGAGGTGGGCCTGGCTGGGAATGTCACCAAAGGCTCCTGCTTCCTGAGGCCATGGGGCAGCAATTACCCTTTCAGTCCCTTGTCCTACAGACTCTAGAATGAATGTCGTGGAGAGCATTCCAGGTGTCCTTAGAAGACCTGCTTTCAAATATACCTTGCTCTTTGTGACAATGAACAAGTCATTTGGGGCCCCGGTTTCCTCACCTGGAAAGTGGGGGAATCAGGCTTGATGGCCTCTAAAATCTACTCTATAAATTTGGCACAATCTATATTTATGAAATCTATAAAATGGATTCTGCTCGTCTGATCCAGCTGTGGAATAAAAAATATGAGAAATGACCGATGACATGGGGTTGCCTTAGGATCCCTGTTACCACAATTCTGCCAGCAGGGCCCAGGTAATACAACCTGTGTGACTCCAGGCATATCTCATCACTGTCCCAGCCTCGATCTCCTAATCTGTGAAATCTAGGCTGCTATTCAGGTAAGGGTGGGTACATTGGCCTGAGCATTAACCTTGCAGGCAGAAAGACCTGGTTTTGAGTTGTGCCTTAGATCTCTTTACTAGTTATGTGACCTTAGGAAAGTCCCTTATTCTCTCTGGGCCTCAGTTTCCCCATCTGTAAAATAAAAGGGGTTGGATCTGATGACCTCTGGGGTCCCTCCCAGCTTCAAGCTTAGGATTCTGATTCCTCCAATGTCCCTCTAAGCCTATGATTCTGACCTTGTAATCACATCCCAAGAAGAGAAGTAAGGCTGCCAATTCTTATGCCCTCTTCTAGGGAGGAGGCCAGCCACAAAAAGCCCAGACAAGAAAAGAAGACAGGGGCAGCTAGGTGGCACAGCAAATAGAGCCCCGGTCAGGGAGGCAGGAGGACCTGAGTTTAAATCCAGCCTCAGACACTTGACACTTACTAGCTGTGTAACTTTGGACAAGTCACTTAACCCAAATTGCCTTGCCTTCCCCCCTCCAAAAAAATAAGAGAGAGAAGACAGGCAGAGTGGGGAGGCCAGCAGTGAGCCTTCTGACTGCTGCCATGGCTTTCCTAGGCATCTTTTATGTTTGTCAACAGATGGTGCTCTGAAAACCCAGACTTCCTCTGCACACCTTCTCTGGGGAAACCTGAGTCCCATCAGGGGATGTGGGAGGCGTGAGGAAGCCCGGCTGCTGGATGGGAAGGCAGCCTCCAGGAGAATGGGCAGCATGAGGGGCCACAAGAGATGGGGGCAGAGTCCCACTGAGGACTGCTCAAACCCTGCCTGTCTGGCAGGTAGCCCACACTGCCATCCCTCTCCCTCCTCTGTGCTCCCAGTAGTCCATGCCTGCCCCCCCACTCCAAGTCCTTGTCCTTGGTTCAGCCTGTATCATAACCTGGCCTGTCACTGAGCTACATGGAAGCCTTGGGCTACTGGGCAGGACCCAGGGCTCACATATCTGGCTTTTCATCTCCCTCAGTGCCTCAAGCAGGGCTCTGCTCAATAAAGACAACTTGAATGAATGGCAGTGAATGGACGAGAGAACCTTGAAGAGTGACCTTGTAGGGGCTGAGGTCATGTCCCCTCCCACCACTTGGTGACTGATCATCAGGGTACAGGGATGGTGACACCAGCCTCCCTTGTGGCAGCTGGAGCTATGGAACAGAAGCACAAAATTACAGCAAGACACACACAGGGAGGGGGGGCTGAGGCACAGCATTGTTCCTTGGAGGGAAGAGGGGCCCAGGATTCAACTGCTCTGAACACACCCCAGGCTCAGAAGCCTCAGAGACTTGGCAGAAAGCATTATGGACACAGGATCAGGAACCTCTGGTGAAGAAAGAAAAGGAGACAGGTGCCACAGGCTTAACCAGGGTCTGGTGTTAACCAGATCTTCCAATGGGAAAGGAAGATGTTAACTAGAGGCTTGTCATGGAGCTTGATGCCCATCCCTGGCAAAATGTTAGAAGTATTACAGCATTAGAAGGATGGACCATGAGCAATTAGAAAGGGAAGAAGCAATCGCCTAGAGGTAGCATGGGGTCATCTGAAAGCCTGGTCATGACACCCTAACAGCGCCCCCTCTTTTGATAGTGTTACACAATCTGGGAAGCAGTGTAAATAGAGGCTGCTTATATTTCAGCAAAGCATCTGACAGAGCCTCTCATGATACCCATGTGAACAAGATGAAAAATGCAGGGTGAACAATCGTCCTTCTGAACCCATGGAATGGCCAAATCCCAAGAGTGATAATTAATGAGTAGGTGTCAGGCAAGTTCCAGTGAAGTGTTCTTAACTGTCTGCTATTCCAAATGTTTCTCAGTGGCTCCCAGGAAGGTACCAGTGGCATACTTCTCAAATTTAAAAATGGCAGCACAAAGTAGAATGGAAGAGTTCCCACTCCCAATGAAAAGACCCACATGGGTATGAATGATAAGACAGAAGCAACAAGGTGAAATGTAACTGAGATAAATGCAAAGATCTAAATTTTGGTCCCAAAAATTCAATCGCACAAATACAAAATGGAAATGTGACTAGACAAAAGTCCATAGGTAATGGAGACAGCTAGGTGGCTCACTGGCTAAGGGCACTGGGCCTGGAATCAGGAAGACCTGACTTCCAAAATGGAAGACACTTACTAACTATATGACCCTGGGCAAGTCACTTAGCCCAGTTTGCCTCAGTTTCCTCCTCTGTAAAATGAGCTGGAAAAGGAAATGGCAAACCACTCCTGTATCTTTGCCAAGAAAATCCCCTAGACAGTATGGATCATGGGGTCACAAAGAGTTGGACATAACTGAACAACAACAAAAGGCTAGAGAATTCCCTGTCATCAATGCAAGACAGTAGCCAAGCAAATCAACAAACCCCAAAGCTGACTTGACCTTGAGCCTCATCAGCAACAACAAACACCACATTGGTCCCACCAGCCCAGAGCAGCATTATGCTCAGTTCCAAGGACTGAATCATTTTTTAAAAGTTTGGCAAGCATGTTCAAAGGAGGTCATCAGAATGGTAGAAGCACTAGAGACCACTCTATTGGCTGAAGGAACTAGAGGCATTTAGCCTAGAGAAGAAATGGCCAAGCAGGGAAATGTGGGCTGTTTCCAAATGTTTAAAGGGTCATCACGTGTTTGTGAGATTAACCAAGTTCTTGGCCCCAAACTGGAGAGCCAGGGACAGGAAGATGAAGAGCAGATTTGGGCTCAACATAAGTAAAACTGAAGCTGCCCAATCGTAGCTTAGGATTTTATCTTGTAGTCAGTGAGCCCCCTGTCCTTAACAGTATTCAGGTAGAGTCTGGAGGGACCCTCCACATCTCTGGTCCTTCCAGAAGCTATCTGCTCTAATTCTACAGCACCAAGACCTACTGGTCTAGAATTCCATTCTGGTCTCAGCTCTGCAACAAGCTAGCTATGTTGCCTTAGGCAAGTTCCTTCTCCTCTCTGGCCTAAGTTTCCTCATCTGTAGAATGAGGGGGCTGGACCAGATAACCTCTAAGCTTCCTTTCAGCTTTCAAAGCCTGCCTCCTTTGTTTCTACCAGGCATGTCCACTCCCATGAGCCTTTCCTACCATCCTTCCTCAAGCTCTCTGGTGGTGGTGTAAGCATTTGTCACTGGGCTGTGGGCGAGGCTTTGGATTAACCCTCAGATGGACAGAAGACAGTTATTTCCTTTCCCCAGGGGAGGGCAGGAGGGGCAGGATGAAAGGACCACTGGGGTGCAGGAATGTCTAGACCCCAGTTTAAGGCTGCTTCCGAAAGAAGAAAGAAAAAATCTTAGTTTTCCATAGAGGGAATGGGAGAAGGGGAGGTGGCAATATGGACCCCAGGGGCAGGGAGTGGGGGAACGGTATGGGGATGATGCAAGGAGGGGGAAAGATGGGAGTGGGAATCTGGGTAGGGATAGCTGCAAGCCCTGGAGGACCATGGGTTCCTTACAAGCAGGTGACTCACCCCCTTTCCTCCTCCGAATTGAGGCTTGGAATCAAGAAACAGTAGAGGGGATGAGAGGCAATCTTCTTCCCTCAGTCCCTTGGGACCCCAGCCCACTATTCCCCATCCTTAAGGCTCTCCCCAGTTCCCCATGCCCCTCCTCTTGTATTCCCACCCCCCAGACTCCCAACCGCCTCTTGTCCCCCTTCTTTTAGCCCTCAATTCCCCCTCCACTAACACTCCATCCCCCAGTATTTCTTCCCCATCCTTTGGCAATCCATTCCCCCTCCTATAGCATTCATCCCCCTTCTTTTAGCAGCCATTCCCCCTCCTCTAGCACCCCATCTTATGCCTTTGGCGCCTCATCTCCCACCTATAGCACCCCATCCCCTTTTAGCACTCTATCCTTCAATAGCCCCTCCCAGACTGTGGGCAGAGGGTGCTGGAGAAGGCTCAGGAATTGCCCTAGGTGAAGAGGGGCATGAGGAAATCACTCCAGAAGTAAACAATGCAGAGATGCACACACACACACACACACACACACACACACACACACACACACACACACACACACATCCATGTGCACACACTATAAAGAAAAGACTGAGCCCCGACTCCACAACTATATAGGTTCTTAAGAAGCAATTTGGAAAGGTAAGCCCTTGGGCTGCTTCAAAAATCATTTTTGGAATTCTGTACAAAGTAACTTTGCAGAAAGGCAAGCGGAAGTGTGGTGGCCAGGTGAGGGAAAAGACAGTTCCAGAGAGCCTCCAAGGGATGAGAACATGTCTAGGAACTATGGACTCTTCCACTTCTGGGCCAGGAACACGAGGGTACCTGGACCCTTAGACTCCCCCTGGACAGGAGAATGAACAGAGAAAGAAAACCTGGAGAGCAAATGGGGGGCAAAAGGAGGCAAGTTCCACCACTTTCCCCCAAACCAACCAACACAACAGGCCCAGGACCAAGCCCCAGGCTTCTCTAAGGCCAGAGTATAACAAAAGAGGAGAGCAAAGTTTCCTTGTTCAAGTCCAGTGGGAAAACTCTTGGTGCCATGTTGTTTACCTTTGGAATTCAGAAATTAATCAATTTGTTCTCATTAGGAAATCATTTATTTAGGGCTGAGCATCTCCTCCTCCATAGCCCCAAATCACCACATGCTTTAGGGCTCAGGACTTGGAAATCCCCATTTTACAGAGGAGAAAATGAATTCTCCAAGAAGTTAATGGACTTGTCCAAGGTTATACAGGTGGGAAGAGGCAAAGTCAGAATGGAATTTGGTTCTGCCCCTTCTCTTGCCTCAGAGGGAGGGGGTGCATCCTCCTGTCTCTCCTTGTGCCCTCCATCCATCTCCCCCACTTTTCTTTGTCCTTTCTTTAGCCCTGATTTTGCCCCATCTTCCAGCTCCCTTCTGTCACAAGTCTCTCCACAACTGCACCATTCCTCATTCTCTCCTATCTGGAGCCCTTGCCCCAACCTACTCACTGCCCACTTTCTCCTTGACCCTGTACAACTTGGCTTCTGCTCCCAACACTGTTCAATCTACTTCATTCTAAAGCCCCCAGGAGTCCAAGCACCAGGCCAAGTGGTCTTAGTTCAGGCCTCCTCCCTGACTTCTCTTCAACCTCTGACACCACCAAACAGCCCCTCCTGCTGGCTGCCCACTAACCCTAACGCACTTCTCCCTGAATGGCTGGCATGGCCCATCGAAACCCTTTCTTTCCTTAAAACTTCCCACCCAAGTAAAGAATGGTGCCTCACATGGCTAGAATTCCATCAGGCTTGCTAAGTACTCTCCTCAAGGCATCTCAAGGGCAAACTGGATGTTAGAGGAGCAATGACTCCTCCAGGATGGCAACGGGAACATCTGAGGCAGCATTCTAACCCGGGCCTCCTAACACCAAGTCCAGTCCACTGCCCCATGCCACACACACTGGCACACAGCATCCACAGAGACATCCACCCCAAACGCCTAGGCACACACAAAGACACACATTACACAAGCAAAGGCAGACAGTCACAGAGTGACAGCTGGCAAGGGGTCCTCACTCAGTATCACTCTAGCACCAAGGGAGAGGCTGACCTTGCACAAGAAGAGTGGGTGATGCTTCCTCTTCCCATCCTTATTTCCACTGTTGGGCTCTTTCTATTCCTTCAAGGTGAACCCTAAGGTGCACTCCTGGTCGCTCCACCTGAATATGATCTCCCTCTCTTTCCAGGTTCCTAGAGTCTTTGAACTAGATCCCTCCTTCACCCCCACAGTACAACCTGCCTTAACCAACAGCTGTGGCCACATCAGAGAGCCTCTATTGGACTGTAAGCTCCCTGAGGGCAGGGATGGCCCTTTTTAATCAAGGAGTCCCCATGCCAGGCACACAGTAGGCATCTAACAAATATTTGTAGAATTAATAAGGTAAATAGGACTTTCAATTCAATTCAATAAACACACATTAAGCACCTTCTGTGTACCTTTGCACATTGTGCTAAGAGCCAGGGGTACAAAGACCAGAACAAAACTAGACCCTGCCCTTCAAGGGGATGCAATTCAACTGCTAAGTGCTAAGAGTTTCCTCAGTGCTGGGGGCTGAGTGCTGAAGTAGGAGAAACAAATGCTATGTATGAATCAATCAATATTAAACCATTTCAGTGGGGCTCTACTAACAATTGGGGGAGTGTGTATCTGTGTATAAGAACGTGTGTTTGTGTGTATGTTTCGTAAGTGTGTGTGTGTGTGTGTGTGTGTGTGTGTGTGTACATTGTGTGAGTGTGTGTGTGTGTGTGTGTGTGTGTGAGAGAGAGAGAGAGAGAGAGAGAGAGAGAGAGAGAGAGAGAGAGAGAAGAGAGTTGTCAAAGCAAATTCCATACCACCAGGCCAGCTGGAGGAAACAGATAACAAGTTCTTGGCACAGATAACAAAGCCGACGCAGCCAAGACTACAATAGTGATGAGAGACTCCAACCACCAAGGGCTCTCCCAGAGCCTTCTCCTCTCCTCTTCTCTTTACCTCTCTTCTCTCCTCTCTCAAACTGATGAATTCTTGACTCTCCCAATTTATCATGTCATCTTTCAGGAGGGAGGGTAAGTAATTAGGGGCCCTGATATTCTACAGTTCATTCTGACCAGCTGGGAGGATGAGGCAGTAGAGTGGAATAAAAAGCACATGAACTTGTAGTTAGGAGGTTGGATTTCATGACTCAATTTTAAGATTATTAGCTGCATAGCCTAGGACAATACATGCTCCTTCTCAATGCCTCAGTTTCCTCAACTGTAAAATGGGGATACTACTTCTCACATGCCTTACCTCATCAAGCTACCATGACCAAAATCCTTTGCAAACCTTGGACTCCATTAAGTTACCAGATAGAAAGTGCTAGTGTCTGGGCAGTAATCTCCAGTAGAGGCCCAAAAGTCTCTGTCTTTGGCCTGTTCTGTCTGACATTTTAACTAGTTATTTGCATGATAGCCTAGATGGCAGAAATTTGGGTGGGGTCACTAATATAACACAGATGGAGGATTCATGATCCCAGGAGATTTTGACAGGATGGAACCTGAGGTTAAAGCTAATAAGGTCACAAGACCTGAAGTTAAAAGGGAGATGGAGTCCAGCCCCCTCACTTTACAGATGAGACCCAAAGAAGACAAGGGTCACTGACCCAAGGCCACTCCAAATAAATTCAATAGGGATCAATGTAAAGTACTGTACTTAGGTTCAAAAAATCAACTTCCTAAATACCAGATCAAAGAAGGAGGTTTATTAGACAGATGGTCCCTGGGGAAAGGGTTGGGGTGGGGAGTATCAGAAGAGGCCAAAAGCAGCCAAGAAAGTGCTCAAGTGCTCTCAAGGTATGTTAACAGTTGTGCCACTGTACCCTAAGGCTCCCGAGGCCTTTCCATCTGCCTGAATCTGAAATCCATCTACGTGGTGGCTGCCTCCTCCCTTAGAATGGGAGCTCTCTGTGCAAAGGAACCGGACTCTTTGGCCTTTCTATTTGCATGCTCAGTGTTTGACACATAGGAAGTACTTAATAAATTCTTTCATTCACTCATTAACAGAAACACATCATCCAAAGCAAAGGTGATGGCTGCCTTTTTCTCAGCTCTGCCCCACTCAGACCAGAGCTGGATTAGCCTCAGTTCTGGGCACCACTTTTTAGAAGGGATTTAGAAGGGAGGTTGGAAAGCCTTGAGAGTATGGATGCCTATCAGGATGCTGAGGGGACTCTTAACCCTGGGTGCTAATCAATGAATGAAGGAACTGAAGGTATTGAACTTCAAAAAGAGAAAGTTCAGGGGCGGCTAGGTGGCGCAGTGAATAGAGCGCCGGCTCTGGAATCAGAAGGACCTGAGTTCAGAGCCAGCCTCCGACACCTAATCTGCACAAACAAAAACCTAGCCGTGAAACCTTGGGCAAGTTACTTAACCCCAATTGCCCTTAGGGGCGGCTAGGTGGCGCAGTGAGTAAGAGTGCCGGCCTCGGAGTTTGGATGACCCGAGATCAGATCCGGCCTCAGAAAATGAGCACCCACGCATAAATCAAATGACTAGCCGTGTAACCTTGAGCAAGTTACTTAACCCCAATTGCTTTAAAAAAAATAAATAAATAAATAAATAAAAGAGAAAGTTCAGGGGGAACTGTCTTCAAGCATCTGAGGGGCTGGAATGTGAAGAGGAATAGGGCTTATTCCATGTGGCTGCAGAGGGCAAGACCAGAAGCAGAGGGTGGCAGAGGTGCCTTGGGCTTCGGGCAATAAAAACCATGCTAACAATCATAGGTGTTTCAAAGTGGAATGAACTGCCTTGAGGAAGAGGGAGATCCATGCCTAGACATCTTTCAGTCAGCCAGAAGGGCACTTGGGAATGTTGGAGAAGAGCCACACTTTGGGTAGTGATTAGACTACTGACCATCACAAATACTTCCAGCTCTACCATTTTACGCTCATCTGTGAAGAGGGCTATGCCATCCATCCTGTGGTACAGTGTAGGAACCCTCCCTCCCAAGGTACCAAGAACCTGGGCTAGGATAACCCTGGTTCCATTTCTATTCCTAATTCCATTCTAGGGTCCTGGGCCAGGCTCTTTAAACAGAAACAGCCCTGGAGTGATGAAAGGCAATTCCCCAGGTTACCCAGCCTCAGAGCAACTCAGAAGGGTGCCTTCTGAGTAGACCATGGTACAGTCTGTCAAGTGGCTCTGGATTTTGGCCCTTAATGAAAGTGAACCAACTAGCCAGTGGTCCATGGATCAATCTGGTCAGGGTGGCTCAGTCCCCAGAATCCAAGCCCCCTGGGGCAGGACCTAGACTCTGGACCAGGACAGCCCCTTGGGGCCCCAGTTGCTACCTCTCCCTTCATTTAACAGCAACAGTGAAAGATACCCAGGGTGTGGTCAAAGATTGATAGATGGAGCTCTTTGGCCTTCACAGAGACTATAACATCAGAGGATTACAGATTAGGGACCTCAGAGGCCTTCTGTTTCTAGTGCCCATTTTACAGATCAGGAAACAGAGGCCCAGAGAAGTTTAGGGACTTGATGAATGTCACAAGCTAGTTAACAGTAGAACTGGAGTTCATACTGAGCTCCCTCAACAGTCCAAAGCCCCTTGTGACTAAATCACACTGTCTTCACCTCAAACCTTAGACCTCAGACCACATCTACCTCAGAGAGACCACATGTTCTTAGTGGCCACAGACCCAAGGATGAAGGAAGGGTTCCAATAAAGAGAGAAAAAGGGAGACAAAGAGAGACATGAAGAGAAGGAGATACAGAGGCAGAGATGACGAGACAGGGACATGGACACTCAGCACCCACAGATACCACTCACTCGGGTATGTGGCCTGCTCTCCTAGATATCCAGCTGGAGGTCTCCAGTCGAGGCTGAGACCAGACTCAGAGCCCACATTCCTGCTGCATTCCTCCCTATCCCACCTTGGACCCTGAGCTTCAGATGGTTCACTTTGAGTAGACCAAGTCTACATGAATCTTCACGCTGTCTGTCCCCATGTGACACCTCCCAGAGCCTCAGCACTGGTGGCCAGGGCCTCAGACCTCTACTAGTCCAAACCTCCCATCCAAAGCATAGCCTCCTGGCTTCTGACTCGTGGCTTCTGCAAGCTCCTCCTCCCTGTGCCTCATCTATAAAACCAAGGGGTTGAACTCGATGACCTTTAAGGTTCCTCCATCTCTAAATGTATGATCCTATGACAACTTCATAGGAGATGAGTTCATAAATAAAGGTACTGGCCACCTCCTAAGGCAGCCCACCTGGTGCTGGACAGTTCCAAGGGTTAGGAAGTTGTCCGGATGAGCTGAGAAAGCTCCCAAGACATCTTGTTCTACCAAATAGAGCATACCCACCTCCATCCTCATTCTCCAGCCATTCTATCTGTTCTAGCCATCCTATCCTCTGACCTCCACCCGAATTTCCTTGCCCAGCCTTGTTCTATTAACCATTCCCATCTCTCATTCTGGCATCCCTCATTCTGGCCCTTTTCCCACATCCATCCTCATTCCCCAGGTCTGGCTTCTCACATTGCCTCCACTCCTGTGCTCTGCCTCCAACCCTCCAATCCACCAGCACTCGGTGGTTTCTCCAACCACCCTACCCGTCGGTCCATTCCCATCCTATGGGCTATCCCTATGTAAATATTTACCAGCACCTCTTGGTCTACCCCCGTCCCCATATTTATCTTCCCCAGGCTATCCCCATATCCCATACCCCATACTCCCATTCCCAAATCCCCTGTCTGTCCCTGCCCAGTTGCCACCCCCATCCCTGGATCCATCCCTGTCCTCAGATTCACTCTCATCCTCTGGGTCTTTCTCTGCATAGATCCACATGCCCTGGTCTGACCTTGTCTCCATATTCACCCTCTTTCCCAAGCCTATCCCAGTCCCATCTCTGCTCCGTCCCCATACCCAGGCTGTCCTGACAGGCAGGCATCCATCCTTCACACACCCCTGTCCCCCAGCCAGCAGCCCCTTCCCCTGCTCTGCCCCCTCCCCCCTTCCCTAGCCTGTCTTTTCATTCCCGCCCCCATCTCCAGCCCCTCTCCCCCCGGGCCCCCCCACTACTCACCCAGCTCTTCCAGCTCAGCAGTCATAGACTTGGAGCGCAGAGTCAGCGTGGTACTGGGTGCCCTCTTGGGGGGTGGGGGAGCTGGAAGGAAGAGGGATGACTTGGACTTCCTGTCCAGCAGCAGGAGCCGGGGGGTGGCCAGGTGCAGGTGCCACTTCCGCTCCACAGCCTGAATCTCCTCGTACTCGCGGGAGGACGAGTCGCACTGAGCCAGGATCTTGTTCAGGCTGCGGCTGGAAGCGAACTTCTTCATGACGTTGGGGGGGAGCCAGAGGGGGCCCTGAAGCCCAGAGGGCCCAAGGCCCCAGGGCTGAGGGTGGAGGTCAGGGGAGCCAAGGGGGCTCAGGGGGATCTGAGCATCTGGGATCACTGGCAGCTGGATTCCCTTGGCCTGAGAGGGGCTGAGGGGGCTGGAACAGGTTGGGTGTTCAGGGAAGAGGGCACACCAGGACCATGAGGTCAGAGGTCGAAGTGGAGGGCAGGGCCCAGCTCACAGATCCTGCAGGGCCTCTACCTGCCCCTGGAGGAGGCCAGGGCTCCTCCCTTCGGCCTGCCACAGGCCCAGCCCACCAGGAGCTTCTGAGGAAGGGTGGGGCAAGGAGGCCAGAGCTGGGGAATTCCGAAGGACTTGGGGATGCCCAGCCCGGCCAAGGGGCCCTTACAAAAGCCTTCCAGGCCCTGAGCTGCAGCGCGATGCTAAACAAATGCCTCTCCTCTTCCCTTCAGGTACCGCCTCCTCCCCTTCCCCCCCCCCCCAACAATACGGTGGCTTCAACGCTCACTGTTGCTACGGCAACGCAGGCCTCCAGGCAGCTGCCACCACTGCCGGAGACTCCCTACCCCCCCCATTCCTCCGCCCCAGGGCGGGGAGCCTGACGCCAAAAGGGGGGACACAAGGAGAGGGCATGTAGGAAAAGAAACTGGGGGGACACAGAGGCCCAGCCCCCTTTTCTTCTTGCTTTCCTTTTCCCCCTTTCCAGAGAACCCCCCAGACCACCTTAGCCCCTTCATCTGCTTCTCATATCCTTCTCTGTTCCCTTGGTCTCCTGGCGCCCCTCCTCTGTTCTCAGCCCCCCCCCCCCGGGCTCCCCTCCCCACCTCCTAACCTCTCTCTCCTCTGCTCAGCACCCAGGCTCCCCTCCCCACTGCTGTCTCAGCCTCCCTCAACCTCAATTCTGCTGAGTACCCCCCTAAGCTCCCCTCCCCCTGTCTGCTCTCCCAGTCCCCTGACCTCCCGCCTGTACTTCCAGTCCTATAGACTGCCCTACTTCCCTGGCAGGCCGCTAAATACCCCCACACTTTCTATCAAGGCCCCCCTCACCTCTCCGCCGTGCCCCCTCTTCTTCCGGTTTCCTTGTCACCGACACGACCTTCATGAGCAGGCGGTTCCCACCCTGGCGGATCAAGGCCACGACCTGCTTGTGTCCAACCTTTACCACGTTCACTCCATTCACCTGTGGAAGGATTCACCCCAAAGAAGAGAGGAGGAGAGGGAGGGGTGACCTCTCTGACCCTGGCGCTCAGCCCTCTACTATTAGCCTCCTCAGCCTGCTGAGTGCCCCAATCCTGTCTCTGACAAGAGGCTGAGGGCCAACTGGGGAGAGGCCATGGGCACTCACCCTGGCACTGCTCTGGGAGGTCAGAGAGCGGTCCCTTAGGGGCGTATTTGACCCCAGGGGAGTTCCCAGCCGGGGCCTGTTATCCCTGGGGGAGGGGAGGCGGAGCTTGGAATCGATCCTCAACACCTCCTTCCTCCTCCCAGGAATCTGCTTGGGTTGTGAGGGCTTGGGGGGTGGGGAGAGAAGCAAGGTGATGGCAGAGGGGAGCTAGCAGGGGCAAGGGCTGAAGAGGAGGGGAACCACAGGGGAACTCGGGGGAGGGGAAGAATAGGGGAACCCTAGATGGGGATGTGGAGAGGGTCATGGGCTTGGAATCTAGGGATAGAAGGGCAATAGGAGGAGGTCTGGGGTCATGGTGGTAAGGGGGTTGGGAGAAGGAAGAGCTGGGAAGGGAATTATAGGATCATAGATCTAAAGTAGGATAAGGCCTTAAAGGCCATCTAGTCAAAGCTTTGCTTTGCTTTTTTGACAAATGAGAAGACAGAGGCTCAGAAAGATTAAGTGACTTGCCCAGAGTCACACAGCTAGAAAGTGTCAAAGGCAGAATTTGAAACCAGGCCTTTCAGACTTCAGATCCAACACTCAGTCTGTCCACTATGCCACAGAGGAGGCCTTGGAAGGGTTGAGGAGAGAGGAGGGGAGGGAAGGAGGACAATCTCAAATGACCCACTTACTGAAGCTGGGAGGGGCTGGGAAGGACTGAAATAGAGGGGGTTGACTAGGGTTGTAATAGAACAGGGGACTGGGCTGAACAAAAGCTAGAAGCAGCCATGGCAGAAGGGCTTGGACTGGAGGAAGACAAACCTTCTGGTCTAGGAGGGTTGAGGGCAGCAGTGGTACAAGGACTGGAGAAGGACCAAGGTGAATGGGGTGAGTTGAAAAAGTGAGGGCTAAAGGATACTATGGGGAAAGGGAGATGAGGTGGGCTGTAAGCCTAGGGTAAGCTAGTCTAGGAATGGGGAGGGCATAAGGAGGGCTGGGCAAGCCAAGGGAAGGAGAGCTAATGAGGGATTTAATAACAATGATAGCTTGCATTTACATAAGCAAAATGCTTTACAAATATCTGCTATGAGTCCCACAATGACCCCATAAGGGACATGCTCTTATTATACCCATTTCACAGAGCTAAGTGACTTGCCCAAGGTCACACAGCTAGGAAGTATCTGAGGCAGCACTTGAACTCAGGTCTTCCTGATTCCAAGCCTACTGTTTATTCTTCTGTACCCAGCACTTAGAACTTGGATGGTTGTAGAAGGAGATGGTCAAGTCAGTAGGAGAAGAACTAAACCCTAGGGGAAGCCTAGGGAGACAGCAGAAGAGGGGGAGGAAGACGTAAAGACCAGGGAGGGGCAGTGGTAGACGGACAGCAAGGGAGGGAAGGAGGGAAGACACAGGTGATGGTTTTGGGGGGAATGGAAATTTCAGGGAATGAGAATGACCAGAGAGGAAACAGTCCCTCCTTCCTCCAAGATCGCAGAGCCCTGTTTTGGAGTCTCCTTTATCCTTCAGTTGCTGCATTTTGTGCCCAGTTTGATTCATCAGATCACAAGATCTCAAGCAGGAGACTGGGGACATCTGCAGAGGAGGAGGCTAAGGCTGCCCAGAAGGGGAAAGGTCTGGACCTGTCCAGTGTCACCAGGCAGGAAGTAACAACACTGAGATGGAACCTCCAAATGTCCCAGGGCTGGGTCCTGGGGTCTACAGTGATGTGCACATGTCTCCTGATAGGCTGTGAGCTCCCTAAGAGTAAGAACCATGTCTTCTGGCATCTTGGTCTCTCCCTCACCTCAGCCTGGGGCTTTGCACACAGAACGAAATAAATACATGTTGGATTGCTCAATCAAGTGAAAAGGGTAGAGCTTGGGGGGGTGGGGGGCACAAAAACTCACCTCAATAAGGAAGTCTCCTGTTCGGAGTCCTGCCCTCCAGGCCACACCCTCATAATCCACAGATTCTAGATACTGGAGAGCAGGAAAGGCTGGGGTTGGTGTGAATTCTTCAATGGGGGTCTCTGCTGTTGAGAGATGCAAAGAAGAGATGTGTGGGTCAGAGGGAGAGACAAATGGACCAAGATGAAGAGAGATGAGAATCAAGGAAACAGTGGATCAGTCATTCATGTATTCAATTCAATCCATGTATTAAGTGCCTACTGTGTACCCACCCAGAGGTGCTAGAAACACAAAAGAAAAGAGAGATAGGCCCTGTCCTTAAGAAACTGCCATTCTGTGGGTCAGTGAGAGGAGAAGTATGCAAGAAAGACAGGAGGAAGAAAGGGCTCTGGGAGAAAGACTGGGGAGGGAAGGAGGAAGAGAGCCCAGAAAGGTGCTGGGTGGGAAGAAAGAAACATGTGAGGGGAGGGGACAACATGGGCTTGGAGGAAAGGAAACAGGGCTGAGGAAAGACAGGGCCTTTTAAGTGGAGGTGGAAAGGGAAATCCTGCAAGTGTGAGTCAGGGGTTCAGGGCATAGCGATCCTGAATCAGGGATCTGAGCTGGGGACAGATTGGGCGATGACAGGCAGCCCTAGTCCCCACCCCCAGAGCATGCCCTCCCCCCACCAAGAGCTCCTCACAATGGGGGTTCCTGAGTAGGAAAAGACCATCTCACCATCCCTTCCATTGGGACTGAAGTGCAGGAAGTTCCAGCTGGTTACAATGTAGCCAGTGACCATGAAGCCAGCTACACTGTAGCCAGCCATTCTCTGAAGTTTCCAGTAAAAGGAGCAGGGAAAAGAGAAAGGAAAACATCCCAGGAGAGGACAAGCGCCCCCCTGCAGCAGCTGCCAGAGGATGGGCCAGCAGAGAGTCAGCTCAGCCCAGGAAATGGAGGATCCCAGAATCCTGAGCTGGGAGAGGAAGACCATAGGAGGCCAGGGGAGTCCAACCCTCCGATTTACAAAGACAAAACTGAAGACCAGAGAGTGTAAGTGACTGACAGATCTAGGGCTAGAAGGGTCTCCAGGGGGTGTCTAGGGCTCTTTCCCTTCACAGATAAACCCCGGGCCCCACAAAGGTAATAAGGCTGGATTTGAACACAGGTCTTCTACTCCAGCACCAGTGTGCCTGGCCCCTTTTCAAAACTCTTTGGAATTCCCTTCAATTTCCCTCCAGCTGCATGGGGATCTCTGGAGAGGAAGCACTTTCCTGGCCTAGGGAGAAGAAAAGGGAAAAACCCCGAGGCTGCTAGGAATTCAAAGGGAGAATCCCAGATTTGGAAGGGACCCTGACAGTGGCCCACTATGTGAGTAACACAGCAGACAGAGGGCCTAACCTAGGTCTGGAGGGCATGACTTGGAATTCTCATCGTTTAGTCATGTTTCACTCAACGTGATCCCATGGACTTCCATCCATAGGATTTTCCTGGCAAAGATATTGCAGGGGCGGGTTACCATGTCTTTCGCCAGTGTCCCTCCATTTTACAGATGAGAAACTGAGACAAATAGGGGTGAAGTGACTTGCCTAGGGGCACACAGCTAGTAAATATCAGAGGCTGGATTTGAACTCGGATTTTCCTGCCTCCCAGCCCGGGGCTCCATCCACTGCACCACTTAGCTGCTCTGAGTTGGAATCCTACCTGATAATTATTAACTGTGTCACTCTGAAATACTTTATTTCTCTGGGCCTTACTTTTCTCATCTGCAAAGTGAGGGGCATGGACTTGATGGTCTTCATGTCTGTTCCAACCCTAAATCTATGATCCTGCGATCTTAGAAGCCATTTAACATCACTATAGCTAGGTTTTCTCTTCTGTAAAACCAAGGGGTAGGACTTAACCTCCAGGGCCATTTCTAGCTCTTGCTCTATGATCCTTACCTGGACCGAACCTCCCCTGCCCAAGTGGGCATCCAACCTTTGCCAGAGAACTCTCTACCCCCCCACCACAGTATCCACCCCCCCCCTTATTGTTAGGAATAAATGGAATGCTGGGAAGGAGATCCTGAGACCCACTGCCCTGGCCCATCACCACCCCAGGCCTTCCATATATGCATGAGAACAGCCAAGAAAGCTTAGAGCTGAGTTGTAGTTACAGTAGGTCTACAGCCCAGATAGGGCAGAGGACAGGGGAGACCCAAGCAAAGCCAGGGATGTGGTCTGGGTCATCTCTGTCCTTATATCTGATGGTTCCAGTCTCTGTCTGGTGCTTCCACCCCAGGGGCCCCTAGCTGGAAAGGGCCTTGGGGGCCTCTGGTCCTAACCTCTGTGAACAAGGATCCCTTCCCACACACACTATCCCCAACAAGCAGGCATATCCCCTCTTCACTAGGAATAAAAATCTTTAGAAAACCCCAGAGTTTCCTGCTTCAGAAGCCGCTGAGGGAAAGGAAGAGACCAAGACTAGGGACTAGCTCCAAACTGGACTAGGAAGCTTCCTTCTAAGTGGTCACTTTTAAGGTAACTTTGGGGACATGAAGGAGCATCACTGTTCCTGAGGTCTGCCTATGAGAAAGTGCCTCAAGGCCCAGAGTCACCTGTCTGGAGATAGAATCCACATAATGGCATCCCAGCACTACTCACCACCAATCCCCAAACCTCTTCTACATCTAGTCTCCCACCCCCTTCCCATCTGGGGCCACTACCTTTTATACATGTCCTCTAGTCCCCATCTATACTCCCCTTCTTAAAAAACCTATCTTTGCCCACCTTCACCCCACATTGTGCCCCTTATTCCCTTCTGAGTATCTCCTGTTCTATGTGCTCCCCACTCCTCCCCCTGTATCTTGTATCTCTGTACCATTCACCCGCCATGAGAGTACCCTATTTCCCCATTAGTGCCCTTCCCCACCCCCACTGTCTCCATAGCTCCCCCATCCCACTTAGTTACCTTTGGCTCCCCGAAGGACGAAGCCAAAACCCTCCTGCTCCCGCTTCTGCAGGACAGCCACCTTGTCCTCAATAACGTAGTCACTGGGGGAAGGGAGGAAAGGAAAGGGAGAAGGGGGAGCTTTTTCAGCCCAGGCCCTCCTAGGCCCTAACTCCCTCCCCGACTTGTGACTGCTCCCAGTGGACAATGTGGGAGAGAGACCTTGGTGTGACTGTCTTATGAAAGATGTCTGTCCATCCAGATGTATCTCTTGGGAAGTAGAAAGGTGGAGAGGGTGGTCAAAAGTATGGGGGAGGGGAATCAGTACCTCAGCCCCCAAATCCCAAATGCCAACCCTGATAACCCCAGTCTTCCAACTTTCCTCCCCCATCCCAGCTCCATACCTGTGTGAGGTGAGACTGTCGTAAGAGCCCACAGTATAATGTCGAAAAAGGCGCTTGGTTCGGTCCTCACGTGTTTCTGGGGAAGGGGGAACTTTCAGTGGCTGGAGAGAGTCTTCTTTCCCTCCCCCACCCTTCCCTCCCCAACCAGGATTTGCTCCCAGGAACCTTTATCTCAGCCCATTGACCAAAAGGGAGAATTCAGAGAACAGAAGAAACAGGATTCTATGGCCATGGGGGCACCCAGAACTAGGGAAGGTCAGAAGGAAGGGGCTAGAGGTGAATTAGGCTAGGCCTTGAAGCTTCAGAACACTGAGGAGATACAGAAGCTGGGCCTCCCCTGGTCCCAGGACCAAGCAAAAGAAAACCAGCCTCTGAGAGCAGTCAGAGCCTCTGAGGGCAGATTGAGACAGAGAGTTGGAGAGAGACTGGGGAAAGTACGTATGTGCGTGTGTGTGTGTGTGTGTGTGTGTGTGTGTGTGTGTGTGTGTGTGTGTGTGTGTCTGTGTCTGTGTCTGTGTCTGTGTCTGTGTGCGTGTGTATGTTGCACAGACGTGTGTTTGTGTGTCTGTACATGTGCATGTATGTACTGTGTGCACATGCATGTGTGTGTTTGCTAACTGTGAGCACTGAGCTCTTCATGGGCCTCATGTCTGAACTGCCATATTATCAGGATGGAGAAAGCCCCAAGTATGGAGCCAGAAGACCTAGCTTTGCCTCCTAGACCTACTGTTTACTCCTTGTGTGACCTGAAGCAAGCCTTAGCTCCTCTGATCCTCAGTTGGCTCCTCTGAAATGAGGTGCTTGGTTTCAATAAGCTCTCTCACTTCTCTGTCAGCCTTAGCTCCCCCAAAAGACTGTCAGCTCCCTATGGGCAGGAGCTTAGGCTCCCTTATCTCAGCTCTCCCCAAAGCTCACCAACACCAAGGCTGATCACAAGCCCCCAGAGGTACCTGGCAGCCATCCAGGGAGCTCAGGAGCCGCTCAGGTAACTTGTTCTTACTGTGTGAGAATCCTTACTCACCACAGCACCAGCTTCTGGCTTCCTTCCAGGTACCATTAACTCTGCAGGCCCAGCACCCCTCTCCCCCTGGCAGCAGCAGCAGCAGCAGCAGCTGCCTCCCTCAGGCCTGGTTGTGACCACAGAGAGTAAGCTGCATAAGAGCAAGGGCTGACATGCTCAGGCTTCTGGCATGCAGACCCCAGTGCCTTCCCTGTTCCACACTCCCAGTCCAATCAGCTGCCAGGCCCTGGAGTTTTCAGCCTCTGCCTCCAGCCTCCTGTCCAGTCAATCTCTCACAAGCTGCCATAGTCCTTTAAATGGCCAGGTCTCTCCCTGTCAGCCCTGTGCTTAAAAACCTTCATGGCTCACATTCCTAAGCTTCACGTTCTAGGCTTTCTCCGTTAGAATATAAGGAGCTCGTCTAGTCTTTGCCTCCTGTCCTCAGGGCCCAGCACATGGCTCCCCACATAGTAGGTGCTTAAATGCTTACTGCTCAGCTGATTCTACTATTTGACCCCAACTGAACTTCCCAGCCTCATCTTGCAGCATCCCACTGCATACACCCCCAGTCACACTGGCCTCCCCATCTTCATCCTGCTTTCTCGAATGCACATGCCTGGAATGGACCCTTCTCCTTCTGTATTTGCCACCCTCTTCTTCCAAGGCTCAGCCGTGTCCACCATAACATGCCACCTCTCCTTCCTTCTGAATTGCCACCTCTCCTCTGGGTGACCCTTCCTGATACACGAAGTCATTTTCCAACTTATATTTGAGTCATTTAAGTATGTCTCAACCGCTCTCAAGATCCCTGGCAGGGTAGGGCCTTGTGTACCATGGGCAATTAATAAATGCTCTTTGAGTTGCACTAAGTCCTGTGGATCTCGATGCTGCTGAGTCTCTCCAGGTCCCCTCACTTGCTTCCCTGGCCTTCCTGCCCTCCTTCTGGCCCTCACTCATCAGCTTGCACATCCAGCCTGTAGCTGAAAGAGGACTAGCCTTAGGTTCAGAAACTCTGGGCTTCAGACTCAGGCCTACATGCCACTCTCCTCTCTCTGAGCCTGGCCTCAGTTTTCTCCTTTGTAAAATGAAGGGGCCTTGGCAGGCTAGGTGGCACAGTGACCCTGGAGTCAGGAGGACACTTAACACTTACTAGCCATGTGACCTTGGGCAAGTCACTTAACCCCAATTGCCCAGTCTTCCCCCCTCCAAAAAGCAAAATAAAATAAAATGAAATAAAGTGAAGGGGCCTGGATTCAAGGGTGTCCACAGTCCCTTCCAAGTGGCTACCCTTCTGTGATTACTCTCAAGCAGCATCCAGCCTTCTGATCCATCCCATCCAGACTAGGAGAATTATCTCCCTAATGCATTAGTCTGTGCCAATCACCCCATGGCTTCCCATTTCACAGAATCACAGGCATCAGCAGAGGAAGGGACCTCCCTCCATAGCTGTTTAACCCAAAATCTATTTTCCAGATAGCTTTTCGGCCACTCTATATCCAATACAGTGCAAACACCTTACAGTGGCATTCAAGACCTGCTGTAATAAGGTCCCCCTAAAGTCCCCTTGCACAAAATTTGAAAAGCTCCCAGGCCCCCAGTAACTCCCCTGCACATCCCCCCAAAATCCCTTTCCATTGTTCCCCTTCCCTTAAGCTTCTGCTCAGGCTTTAGGTCCTTTGTGAAGGCTTTTCTGGTCTGTGAGAACTTTATTCATTCAACAGAAGTGCATCAAGGACAGAGAGGGCTGAGGGCCCAACCTTAGGCCTGTCCACCATCCACAACCTTCCCTTGGCCCCCAACTCCAGACTGCCTGCCTACCCCCAGGGCTGAGCCCATGGGTTATAGCTTCCTTCCCACTTGAACCCAGTGACTCCCCTAGAAAGTGAAACCCTATGATACTTCTCCCATTCCTTTCTACCTTAGTTGACTAGCCATAATCTGACCTGGTCCTGACCCTTCCTGCTTAGCCAGACAGCCCCACAGAGGCCATGAGCACCTTCTTTATGCAAGGCCTCAGACGCTGTCCAACACTATCCTTGGCGTGACCCTTTAGGGCCTCCTCTAACACATCCCTCCTCATTGTGCTCAATCCAGGGAGCCAAGTTTCACTGGGGTTTGGGTAGCACACTTGTACCCTGTACCCTGGCACTACCACCTGGCACCACTATATCATCCTGTCCCTGCAAGACCTCTAACCAAAGCCTCACCATTCCAGTCAGTCCCAGCACACTTCCAGGCGGACACACCATATAGATATCCACAGGCCTCAGACAGCCCAGGGTCAGAAAATGGTCTCCAAGCTCTATGTTGGAAGTGCCCAGCCTTCCTGGGTGGCACTGGCCTTCAGCTGTAGCAGTGCCAACAGCCTGGAAGTAGCTGGCATCTTTTCCCACCATGCTTTACCACACCCTTCTCCACAGCAGAGTGTGCAGGCCACTCCTCAGTCACCCACATGATCTCAGGAGTGAAGGATCAGCTCCATGAGGACAGGGATGTTTGTTTTTATCTTTACATTTCTCCAACTTAGCACAGAGCCCAGGACCCAGCAGGGCCTTGGCTCCCCAGCTCTGCTTGTCGGAGGCCCCAGGCCACCTGGTCCACCTCAGCTATGAAAACACTCCAAGGCAGACTAGCAGTAGCCCAGGCCCCTGGAGGCCAGTCAGTCAGAGAAGCAAGAAAGGCACTGAGAGGAATAGTCATTCAGCCTGACACTGGGCTCCCTGGCTCTAAATTGATTCCTTGCGCAAAATTTGGAAAGCTCCCAGGCCCACAGTAATTCAGCTGTCCTATGTGTGACTAGATTCTGCTTCCTGGTCTCCCTGATCTACATGCTCATGTACCCCCTCCCAGACCCCAAATATCTAGACCCCCACAAGACCCAGGCAGCCAGTCCTTCAGCCCACTATGGCTACTTAAGGTTCCAATGAGATCTGTTCTGCCTCTGACTCACCAATCTGAAGTTCCAAGGGACCCCCTGTGGAGGCCTTCAGACAGAGTCCTATGGATAGCTAGCCAGTCCTCTGGCCCAAGGGCAAGGACCAAACACACATTCCAGCAACCAGATCCAGTTTCCCCCTGGTGGTCCTTCACAGCTGGAGATGCCAACCCTATTGAGCCCACAATTTTTCCAGGGGATTATAGGATTTAAAGCTAGAAGGATATTCAGAGGTCACTGAATCCACCTCCAATTTTAAAAAGTTGAGGAAACTAAGGCCAGAGTTTCAGTGACTTGCCCAAGGTCACACACATAGGTATTACTGTATTGCCAGGCTTGACTGTTGGGGCCTCTCATGCTGGCCAGGTCCAGTCCATTGTCCCTTGCCCCAGTCTATCTTTATATCCTCTATGTCCATTTGGGTAGAAGCAATAGTATGTATTTACATACTGCCACACCACCCAGCATCAGCTGCCTCCAGAGACAGTGGGAAAGGCCCCTTTGCCCCTGCTGCTCTCCCCTCCTCATCCCTCCGTCTATCAGGCCCCTCCCTCTCCGAGGTGCCAGGGCCTATCTCAGGCTTGGAGGCCGCCCACAGGCTGCTCCTCCCAGGCTTTGGCCTAATTTCTCCTCTGCCCCAACTGGCCGTGCTCTGTGGGCTTCCCTGCTCTGCTCGCTTGGGCAATCTGTCCATTTGGAAAGGTGCCTTTTGTCCTACAGTGACCTCCTCCTTCCCTCCCTCCCTTCCCCTGGCATTTTCCTGGGCAGGAGCTTCTCCCCCAAGCACCTATATGTGCACACGCGAGTGCAATGCTCGAGCCACATGCTACATGCATGTCCATATGGTGCTTGTGTCATATGAACACACATGTATATAGCACATCATGGGCTGAATGTGTGTGTGAACAAATGTGTGTTCATATGATCTGTGCCTTGGGGCACATGTTACAGGTGCGTGTTTGTTCTTCTCAGTCTCTGAGAATCTGGGCACGTGCTTCCCATGGAGGTAAGCAATGAGCAAGGTCTATGTGGAGGTAAGGGGTCCCTCTGGGCAGGCAGGTAATGGTCACTCACCATGCCGCGTATCATATTGGCGCATCTGGACCTCCTCCACGCAGTCAGCTGGGAACCAGCCCGTTCGGCCTTTCACCGTTCCCTCCCAGAAACCGCCCTCCCCGATGCTGAGCACTGGGAGGACAGACAGACAAATGCATCACACAGAACCGCCCCCCTTCTTTGGATCCTTTCTTTCCCAATGTCCCCTCCCATTCCCCTCCGCCAGCTCTGTCCCTTGGACAATTTGGGACCAGACACTAGGAAAAGAGAAAAGAGCAGATGGGAACCAAGCAGAATGAACAAGTGGGGATGAAGGGAGGAAGGAGAGACAGAGAAAGAGGTAAAGAAAGAGGGGAAGACAATTCTGGAGCACAGAAGGAAGGGAAAGGAGCTTAAAAAAACAAACAGGAAAAGGCAAAGACAGAAAAGGAAACAGAAAGACACATGGAAAGAAAATAAGGAGAGAACCCGACCAAGTTGAGGGGCCAGGGGGATGGGGGGAAGGAGGGAGAACAGGGGGAAAGAGTAAAAGGCACCTTGCCAAGCCCCTCATTCTCCTCCTTCCTTCCCTATCTCACTCCCATTCCCTCTCCCCATCTTCTTCCTGAAGTATCCTTTTCATCAATCCTACCCCCATCCCCCAGGGGATTGAGCCAGGAACACAGCAGCACCTGGAAGGGGCCAAAGGCTTAGACTTTCTAATTGACCCAGGGGCCCCAGAAGGTAGGGTGGGACAGAGCTCCAAGTCAGCTCTCTGAGACAGAACTAAAGAGTTGAGCGTCTAATAAGACAACTCTGAGTGACATTGGAAACCCTTATTGTAAAAGGGAACCCCCATGATAGAGGGGCCCTCTCTCTCTCTCTCTCTCTCTCTCTCTCTCTCTCTCTCTCTCTCTCTCTATATATATATATATATATATATATATATATATATATATATACATATGTAATATATACATACAGAGTGAGCCAAGATTACTTCCCCTGAAAAGGATATGGAGAAGCCCCTTTAGTTGAAAGAAGGACCCTCCCCTCCCCACCACCTTCACAGTGACACAGGGATTCTTGAAATTGACCAAATGGCCTCCTTCTGGGAGAAAGGCACATCCCATAGAGACATAGTGTATAAACATAGGTTCCCCCAGAGTGACACAGAAGCCAATCTACAGTAACCAAGGGAACCCACTGCCATAAGGACCTACTGTATTTACAAACAACCCCCTACTGACAAATATTCCCTAACAAAGTGACCCAAGGACACCCTGACACAGGGCTTCCCATAGTGACAAAGGGACTTTCTACAGTGACCTAGGGACCCTCTTCTACTGACTCCTCAGAGCAACACAGTCACACACACACCCCACCCCAGGGACACAGAGGCATGCTTCAGGAGGGGTCCTCTGCCTTTCATGTGTGTGGGACACAGCCTTGGACAGGTTAGTGAAGCCTACTGGGAACCCATTCTCAAAATCATGTTTTAAATGAATAAGATAAAATGTTTATGATTACAGAGAAAAACGACTATACTGAAATACAGCTAGGAAAATATATAGAACATACACAATCACAGACCCCAGGTTCAGAAGCCCAGATAGACAGTGAAACAGGGACCTCCTCACAGGACTGAGGACAGTGAAAGCCCCCTATAATTGCACAGATTCCCCAGAGTGACCATGTCTGATATAGACATGATAGTGACATAGGATTATCCCTCATAGTGACAGAAGCCCCCATAAGGATAGAGGGGCCCCTCTCAGACCACTCAGAGTACCAGAAGATCTCACACTGACAGGGACATACTGATAGTGCCAGAGGAACCACTCAAAAATAAAAGAGCCCTGGTAGAAGAATCCCCCTATAGTGATACATCGAGCCCCTCAGAGTGTCACAGACACACCCTCTAGTAACAGAAGGTCACTATCTTAGAATGACCCAGGAAATCCCCTCTGGAGTGACATTGCCTCTACAGTGGTAGGGGGACACCCACATACGGACCTAGATACTCCAACCTGGTGACCTCCAAATAGGGACACAGAGACCCCTAAACGGTGATAAAGGGAACTCCTTATAGTGATCCAGAAACCCCAACGGAGTGCAGACCCCTTGAGAGTGACCAAAGGAATTTCCACAGTAGCAAATACTCATCCTAGTGGCCCCTCCCACTCCCCCAGTGACACACCCCCCTCTTCCAGTTCGCCGGTCCCTAGTTCCCCTCCCCCACTCACCTTGGTCGGGTGCAGCCAAGACCGGAGCCCCATCCCTCCCTCCCGCCGGGGACGGGGGTTGTCCGTGGGCCCTTCCGTCAGTCCGTCCAGTCCGTCCATCTCCCTGACCGCAAGGCCGTCCCCACCCGCCCTGGGGGCCCCGCCAGTCCCCCAGCCCTTTTCTCCTCCCCACCTCGGCCCGGCTGGCTCACCCTTGACAGCCTCGCCACGGTGCAGCGGGATCTCGCCCTCGCCCCGCGGGCTGTGCGCATTCACCACGATGAACTTACGGCCAGGGACCGCGCTGTAAAGTTTGCGCTTTGGGCCCCGGGGCGGCGCGGGCGAGGGTGCGGGCGCGGGCGCAGGGCTGGTGGCCGAAGCGGGGCCCAGGGCTCCCGGGCCGCCCCCGGCTCCTCCTCCTCCTCCTCCTCCTCCTCCTCCTCCTCCTCCGGGGCCGCCGCCGGTACCGCTCGGGCTGTAGACAAACACGTAGGTGACGGAGGCGATGCCCGCGGGCAGCTCGCAGGCGAAGCCGGCGCCCGGGGCCTCGGTCATGGCCATGGCGCCCCGGCCTCGGCCTCGGCCTCGGCCTGGGCCCGGCCCCCCGCTCCTCCGGCCCCGCCGGCCTCACCGCAGCCGCAGCCGCAGCCGCAGCCGCTGTGTCCGCCGCCCGGGGCTGCCGACCGGGGCCGCCCCAGCCGCCGCCGCCTCCTGGGCCTCCTGCTGCCGCCGCCGCCCGCCCGCCGGGGGCCGGGCCCGCGGCCGCCGCCTCTCCATGCGCCGGGCTCGGCTCCCCGCTCCCCGCTCCTCGGCGCCCCGCGCCTGGCCGCTGCGCCCGCCTGCCTGCCCGCCCGCCCCCCGGCCCGCGCTGCCGATGCCGCTGCCGCCGCCACCAGCGCACGACCGCCGGCCGCCCCGCCCCTCTGCTCTCCTCCCCTCCCCTCACTGCTCCCCCGCCCTCTCCACCGCCCCCCGATTCCCTCCTGTCAGCGCCGGCTCAGGACGCACGGACCGTCCGCTACCGCGGGGCTGCGCTCCCGAGAGCGCCCAGCTCGCCCCTCTCCGTGCCCATATTTCGCTTGCTGTCCGCTGCAGCAGCCGCGCAAGGGGAGGGACTCCTCCCCTCTGCGGGACAGCGGTAGGGGGCAGCCACCCTCTCTCTGGCCACGGGACCCTCCCCCAGAGGGCCCCAGAGAAGGGGGAGGACCCAGGACTCAGGGATGTGGGATGGGGAATCCTGAGGCGCAAGAGCAGAGATCAACCCGCGGACCACCGCGTCCTCCCACCAGCCTTAGTCGGGGATGCAGGGGCTACAGGGGCTAGGGGGGCTGCAGGACTCCGGACCTTCCTTTGTGAAGGAGGAGGCGCCAGACTGAGCTCTGCCCTGCTCACTCGGTCCTCAGGAGCACAGAGCCAGCCAACACTGGCTGCTGATTAGTTGCCAGTCTCCCCGACCAGAATCTGGTAGGCAAGACCCTCGGTCGGAGCCCTCCGGATATCCCTAGACCCCAGGAGCACAAGGCCAAGGGATGAGGCGGAGGAACCGAATTCCCCTTCCCTGTCCCCTCTGCTGCCTCCGGATGCCTCTTGCCCTGAATATTGCCTTTCCCACACTCTAGTGGATAGCCCTTTGCTCTCTCTGGCCCCTCACTGAAAGACCTCATTCACCCTAGGGGCGTCAGGTATCATATGCAGATGACTCCAGCCTCCCTACACTCGACTCTTCCACTTAGGTTCTAAAAAATCAGCCTCACAAGGACCACTTACATTGGGAAAACATACGGCTAGATAAGGACAGAGTGCAGGTGAAAAAGATCTGGTAGTCTTGAGTGGAACAAGCTCAATTTGAGTCAAACATGATACGGAAGACCTTAAGAAAAGCTAGTGCGCTTTTGACCTGTGTGAATTAAGGCATAAAAGTGGAGGCAGGGACAGTTGGGTTCCACCTCTGGGTGACCCTGGCCAAGTCCCTGATGGTTTATGAATCTCTTCATCTGTTAAGGAGGGTCCTTGAAGGGCCTTTCCAACCCCATGTGGGAGCCAGGATACTTAGGTAGGAGGCAGCTCTAGGCAGACTTAGATCCCTTTAGGCTTCAGTCAGTGAGTCTCTGTGACCAGCCACAGCCAACAGCCTTCTGGCCATCTGACTATCACACTGTCACCTGAAACTTGCCATGACCTGAAGTGGTCATCTTCCCAGCAGAGCCCTCCCCTTTGCTCAAGCCCCTCTGTTTCTCTCCAAGACAACTCCACCATCCTTGTTCCTAGAGATAGGAGGCCTGGAGAGCCCAAGGACCATGGACCACACTCTCCTCCATCCAGCAGCCTCCTACCTCAATCAAGCCTCTATCACTGCTTTATCTGCCTTAGTAATCTTCCTAAAACCTAAAAGCCATGATACTTTCCTGCCTAAAAAAAAGGTGAACAGTTTCACTGCCTGGCCAGCCAGGCACTTCCGGTCCTCCTCCAGTCTGGCCCCAGACACCTCATACATACTCCCAACCTCACCCTTGTTGCCACCTTCCTGCCTTCTCTTGGAGACCTAGCCAGAGCATGACCATCTGTAGCCCTAACTAGCCTTCCCTGAGGAACAAACCCAATCATCTCTAGCACATACAGCCTAGGGGAAAACTGGCTTGGATTTGATCTTATTTCCTAGACTAAGCTTCCAGAGGTCAGTTTCTCCTTTGTCCTCTACACTGGAAGGTCCCAGAAGGTAGGACCCCTCCCTCCTTCTCCTCAGCCTTTGGGTTCCATAAGGAAGGGCCAGGGACTAGGCCTCCTCTGCCTCAGCCTGCCCCAGATGGAGAGCTCCCAGAAGGCAGGACTCTAGGCTGTCTCCCTATCTGTGAATCTCCCTAGGAAATGTCTAGGTCAGGTCCCTAACCAACTCCTTTGTTCATTGGAAGGCAGGCAGGTCTTAGCTTTTCTGCTTTTGATTCCCCTACAATAACTGAGAACAGAGCTGAGTATACAGAAGGCAAGAACCACAGGATAAATTAATTAAGAGAAGGAAGAGTCCTGTTGAATCCACACACACCCCTTCTATTTTACAGATGAAGAAACTGAGCCTTAGGAAGTTAAGGGACTTGCCCAAGTTCACACAGCTAATACCTCTCAGATGCTCTCACAGGATGTCAGACTGAGGAGGGACCTTCAAGGTTATCCATTATGCAGAGGAAGGACCTGAGGCCCAGAGGGGTGACCTGGGTCACCGTTCAAAGGGCTACTTAGTGGCATATCTGAGACTGGCACCCGTGTCCTGTCTCCCACCCAGTGCTTTCTGATTACACTGCATTGCCACTCTCAGGCTTATAGAGACCCCATATGACCTCCCACTGCCACCTCCGCGGAAGCAAGCCTGTCCCAAGTCTCTGCATGCCCCATCTCCTGAGACCAGTCGTGTTCCTTAAGTTGCTGCCATCCTGGGCTTGCCCACCTTCTTCCACTATCCTACACTTGCTGGGGTGGTGGCCATAGTGATGAGCCAGCAGGACTGAGGGAGGTGCCCGAAGAGCAGAGAGGAAAGACCCTAACTTGGGGCTTCCCAGTCATGGGCCCCCTAACAGAGAACCCAACAGATATAGCCATGGAGTCTGGGGCTAGCTTGGAGACACCAGGAGCCCATTCTCATTCCTTCCTCCCCTGACCCCAACCAGCTCTCCCCATAGCCACCATTCCCCCTTCCTCCCCTCCTCACCCACCTCAGCCCTCTCCATTCTTTGTCCTTGACAAACCCCTCACCCCTCACCCTCACTTCCCCTGCTCCAAGTCCCCCCATCTCCTTCCCCATGGCCTACCTGCTCTTGCTTCGGCCTCCTCTGACCAGGGTGTGACCACTGGGGTCCTTGTCCCTCTCCTTATCCTCCTGCAGACGCTGAAGGGATGGGGATCGACTTTGGGGTCCTCGGATCCCTGCCACAGGCCCCATGCCTGCTTCTTGCATCTGGAGCAGTAACTGGTGGGGGAGGCTTCTGAGAGAGGGTCCCGGGGAGGGACCAGACCGGGCTTCAGCCTTCAGATCATTATCACTCGCTGAGCGCTGCAATGGCCTTGGGGAGGCCAGGCCCCCGGGACCCGCCAGGCGACGCCGCTTGGTGTAGCTGGGAGTCTCCCGGAATGGCACTAAAGGAAGGGGCATGAGGTGAGGGGAGGGCTATGGCCCCTTGGGATTCCCCCCTCTCTGATACTGTCCATCACCACTAACATCTGGCCACACACACGCCAACACTACCCATGAATGCACAGCAGCCCAGATGTTGTGCTCAAACATTTCCCATCACTGCATACAAATTATGAAACTATTCATCAGCACATGTAAACAGTGCCATTAGACACCAGCACATACAAGTGCCAACACTGCCCACCAATTCCAAGCAGCCTGCCATGACCATGCAATCTCCAATATTACCCAGCAGGACAAACAAGTGCTGACTTTACCCATAGGCAGATAGTTCTAACATTACGTGTGTACACTCAAGTGTGTGTGATTGTGTGCTCGTGTGTGTGTGTGAATGTGTGTGCTCACGTGTGTATTTTGAGTGTGTGTACTCATGTGTGTGTGCTTGTGTGTATATGAGAACTCATGTGTGTGCTTGTGTGTATATGAGTGTGTGCTCACGTGTGTGAATGTGTGCTCAAGTGTGTGTGAATGTGTGTGCTTGTGTGTATATGAATGTGTGCTCACTTCTGTAAGTGTGTGCTCACATGTGTGTGAATGTGTGTCTTCCTGTGTATATGAGTGTGTTCTCACCTGTGTGAGTGTATGTTCACAGGTGTATGTATGAGTGTGTGAATGTATGTGCTCATGTGTATGTGTGTGTTCATGTGTGTATGTGCTCACCTGTGTGTGTGTACTCAACTGTGTGTAAATGTGTGTGCTCATCTGCATATGAGTGTGTGCTCACCTGTGTGAGTGTGTGCTCACTGTGTGAGTATGTGTGCTCACGTGTGTGTGCTTGCATGTGCTGACACTGTCCATCACTACATCCAAGCTTCCCTATCTCCTCATTAATGAATATCAACTATGAAGGTATCCAACAGAGCGTGGTGGTCCTGCCAATACAAAGTTCAATATCCCTCCTTAATGCACAGAAGCTCGGACCTAATCCACCAGTCTAGGTAAGCCCTAATAACCTCCAGTACATGTACGCCCAACTATTGTCCATGAGTGCATGTAAGCATTTCTCCTTCCCTATCAGTGCCCATAATTCATGGCATGACTCATGATGTTATCCCTAAATAGCCAGCATTACCTAAGAGCACAGGAATCCCGGCTTGACCCCACCCCCAAGCCCTCAGCCCCACCTACGAGCAGACCTATAAACACTGGGATTGGGCTCTCTGACAGAGGGCTCCAGTCCCTTCTCTGTGTGTGGTCAGAACACACACAGGACAGAGCTCATCACAGGGAGGAGGGACCATAAGATCATAGGGTCACAGCTCCCAAGCTGGAAGGAACCCCTGAGGCCACCAAATCCAAACCCCTTATTTGACAGATGAGGAGACTGAGTCACAGGTAAAGGACTTTTCCTGACCCACACAGCTAGTGAGTATCCAAGGTGGGATCAGAACCCAGGATTTTCTGCCTCCAGGGTTCCATCTACCACATGGTGCTGCCTTTCAAAGGAACACAGGGAGCAGGACTTAGTGCCAAATTTCTAACAGCCTGCCCTTGTATCTGGGTTGTGTTGGGGCATTCTTCCAGAGTTGGGAGCTTTGAGAGCTAGTTCTAATTCTTCTCCCAAGGAGAAGCTGGGGGGTCTTGGAAGGGAAGAAACATTCCCTCAGGACTCAGGAAGAGAAAGCCTTGAGTGTTGAGAAACCTTCTGCAGCCACCCTCTCCCTTGTCCGAAGTTACAGTTTCCCCAAATTTCCGCTCTAAAAGAAAGAACTTTTGGAGGTGGGAAGGTCCCATGCCCCTAGCCTCAAAACAGGACATTCTAGGCTGTCTTCTAGTGCACACTAGAGCCCAAAGAACTCATGAGAAGACACTGGTCAGGCCTGTGAGGTCACATTCGAGAAGGCTGATTAGGCCAAGGGAGATAAGGATGTCAGGCCACATGGTGAACCTGGCCAGTGCTCGTCACATGAGAGAGCACAGCTCAAGCACCTATGAGAATGGGGATCGGGTCACATAACTGCACCCTGGTCAAGAAGAGTGGGTAAGAGTCTACAGGCCATGGGAGAGAATGGGGAGGAAAGCAAAGGCCAAAGTGCTAATACAATTCTGTGAAGGACCATATGGGGAGACAAAGAGGGCGCTGGTGAGCAGGCCACATGGGAGAATGGTAACTGAGGAATGGAACAGAGCCCACTGAGAGAATGCCACAGGGGGCACACAACCAAATGACCACACCTGGAAGGGAAAGGGCTGCTCAGACTCCTCTGGGGGAGAAATCAGAGCCCAGGGCCTGGGGACTCATAGGGTCACACTTTCATTCCAATCCTGAAAACTTGGGAGTGAGATCAGATAGAAGACTGCCCCCCCCCACCCCACCCCACCCCCAACACCCACAAAGAGCCTGGGTGATCTCCTGTTTAAGAGGCAGAATGTTCTCAGGAAGGCTTTGGCTGCCAAGGGAGCCTCCCTCACAGCCAAACACCAGCAAGAATCCTCAGCGGGCATCTCCTGAGCCATACTTTGATTCCAACCCTTCCCTTGCACATCTGTCAGCTTCATCTTGAGTGTGAGTGCATGCTCACATGAACCTGATGAAAAGAAGCCGTCTGGATCCCCTGACACATTCCTCAGACCTGGTCTTCAATCTGCCGTCATACAGAATCAGAGAACGAACCATGACTGGGAGGAGCCCCCAAAGGTCTACCGCATCTCTCATTTGACAGCCTTGGAGAAACTGAGGGTTCCAGGTGGTCTCTGACTTGCACGGGTTACAAGTCTGGTGCTGTAGTATGGAGTAAAGCCTGTCTCCCTGACCAGAGTCCTTCCCACAACCCCACACGGACTCCTACCCCAGAGACAAGATAGGAACCAGCAGACATCCCCCTAACACATGCAGCCCCACTCCCCATGGGGGAGGACCTCTGAACCACTCAGGGCCGTCCTTTAAAATAAGTGAACTTATCAAAAAAAATAATGTTCAAAAGTGTTCCTCATGGGGGCTCCCTAGGCTTCCCCCCAAGGAAAGCTGCCTATCACCAGTGCTAACCCTGCACTGGCCTTTCGATGACCATGGCCTTAAATGGTAACCTTAATTCAAACTCCAACATAACCTGAACCCAGACAGAAACCAAATCCAACAGTGATTCAAAGCCTAATCCTAACCCCAAAGCCAAGACTTCCAGGGCCTATCCTGTAGTAAGTCTAACTAACCTTTACTTTTGGAGATAAATATAGACACTCAGGGTTTAGGCACAGAAACATGCTACCCTCCTAAACCATGTCAGGACTGGGGAGCACACCCCAAACAGGAAAATCTTGAAGGCATGACTTTCTTTCCTCAAATGAAATGTTCTCCAAGAAAAAACTGCCAATAACTAGGTCCCCAAGCAGAGGCCATGGCCCTGAGGCGGCCCCAAAGATATTTATAAATGCTGATTCTTCTTTGAACTTGAACCTGAATTCTGAGCTAGCCCCAATCCAAACTCAACATTAATGTCATCCCAATGCCAACCCAAGAGAAACCCAAACAGACCCCGGTCCCATGCCAGCCCAAAGGCTTAAACCATCCCACGTAACCAGTCAAGAACAAGGCGTACAAATACACAAATATACATTTCAAGCACACTCTCTGCTCACCAGTGTTTTCTTTGTATGGCCCTGAGGGAAATGACAAATCTTATCCCATGTTAGAGATAAGAATCCTAGAAAAGGGAATTGACTTGTCCGTGGTCACACAGCATAGCCAACAAGCAGCAGAGCCACCCAGTCCAAGACCCCTGCCACCACCCCATGCTGCCCTGATGCAGTAATCTCTGTCCTGCCCAATAAAGTCTATGTTTCCACCTCACCCCCCTCCAGGATCACCAACCAGGTAATCTAGGAACCAAATGACCATGGACTCTGAGGCCAGACCAAGAAAAGAGTAAAGAAATTCTAGCCAGAGGAGAGGCATGAGGCCAGTGGATGTCTCCAACCCCTTTGGATCCTCAATGGCCTTCTCTTGCCTCCATTTTCCCTCACTGACACCCCCTTCCTCCTCTCTGAACTCCAAAGGCTCCTGTTAATGCCCTGATGACCAGCACAGAGCCCTCTGATCTCAATGTCTCTGACCTTTGCTGATCCCACTGAAGATACGCCCCACCTTAACAAGGGACCCTTGCTGTCCCCCATCAAATTCACAGCCCCTAGAACCCTAATGCAGGGGGAGGATGGGACTCACCAACATCAGAATCCTTATGGGTCTTGATAACCTCAGCAAGTTCAAAGTTCCCAGCGATGATAGCCACCTTGGGACCAAAAGAAAGGGAGATGAGGCCCCTGGCTTCTCTCAGCTGGCCCTCCCACACTCAGTCCAGCTTCCTAAACATGCCCAGGAGCCACCATCCCCATTACCTTAAGCCCTGAGCACCCATAGCTCCCGCCATGCCCCATACCTGAAAAGCTGTTTGACTATTGTAATTCCGAACATCCTTATTGGCTCCCCGGAAGAGGAGGACCCGAGCACAGCTCTCCTGGTTGGGGGGATGATGGGAGGGGAAGAGTACCCTAAGGTCAGACTCAGAAGTAGCACTGGTCCCAGGAAAGGAGAGTCAGAGAACTGGTGTACAAATACACACACACATCACACACTGATCTCACACACACACAGATGTCTCACACAGCACACACTGGTCTCACACACACAGGTCTCTCTCATACACACACACACACACACACACACACACACACACACACACACACACACACACACACACACACTGATCCCACCTGATTGTACAGGGCACAGATATGCAGGGCTGTGTTTCCTGATGCATTCTGGGCTCTCATGTCAGCCCCATAGAACAGCAAATGTTCTAGGTGTTGGACATGCCCAAAACGACAGGCCTGAAGGGGAGAGGGACAGAGAAGAAGCTGGAGGAGGACCCTCCACTCCCCCCACTCTGATTCCTCCTCAAAGGACTTGCCACTTTCCCCAGTGCCACCTCCCCCCAGCAGCGTTCCTGGCCCCTCACCTGATGAATCTCTTGCCATCCATTCTCATCAGCTGTCCCGATCTGTGCGTGGTCATGGAGCAGGAGCTCACAACACAGGGGGTCCCCACCACCCAGGGCGCTATGGTACAGTGGGGTCAGGCCACGGCTGTCCTTGTAGTCTGGGGAAGCCCCGAGGTCCAGCAGGGTCTATGGGGAGTCCAGGGCCAGGGTCACCAAAACCTTGGGCTCCCTCTCTCTCTCCCCTGCCTCCTCCCCAGCATCCTTTCACACACTGACCGTCAGGGCACTGGGGTTCCGGCAGCGCGTGGCGATGTGCAAAGCTGTCAGCCCTTCCCGAGTTCGGAAGTCCAGATGGGCCCCACCATTCCTCAGGACCTTTAGTAAATCGGTGGCACTATCCATCTGGGCAGCCAGGGTCAAGGGGCACTCTGGGAATCAGTAGATCACAAGACAGAGTGAGGTCTGGCCCCACAGTCTGGAACTCAACTAAAGGCCCAATGAAGGCAGCCGTCCTTGGCTGCTCACCTCCTGTGTCAGGATCATGGAAGTTGGGGTCCAGCCCCTTGTCCAGAAGCCGGGCCACCTTGTCTGTGCTGTGAAGCTGAACATACTCCATGAACTTCTTCAGGTTTGCCTAGGATACAGAAGAGCATCAGCTCTGGCGTGTCAGTTGAGCCCCGAGACCTCAGTGCTTCCCCCAGGTTCTGGTGGCATACAGAGCCCATCATCCCATCTGACTCTCCCCCGCAACACTGGACCCGGGCCTTCTAACCCCAATGGCCTAATCTGTTACCCCAGTGGGAAGAGATGGATGCTAAGGAGAAGGGAGGAGGAAGGTACCGGCAAAGGCCACGTTCTTGGGTGTTTTTTGAAACCACGGACCCCTTGTCTGGGTTAGGGGAGGGAATGGCTGCCTAGAGCCAGGGGATGGGGTAGAATGAACTATAGAGGACCCCTCTCTCACAGCCCTCATCTCAAGCCTCCTGACACTCCCAGAACTTAGGCAACATCACCTTGGTATGTAACTTTGCAAACTGCTTATCGTCCAGCAGGCTCTGGGTGTAAACCCGGCGTTTGTAGCGGAACTGTCCAGAAGAGGGGAAGAAAGAGGGAGGGGCAGCATTTCAGCCCAGTCATTGACCTATCCATGCCCATGCCCACCCCTCAGGCCTCAGGGATTACAGAGAACAGAAGATGGCTGTTCCCTGCCAGGGCCTTCACTGGGCACCCAGGCACCCCTCACTGGGAGCAGATTCCCATGTATACACACACCCTTCAAGGGTGACACATAGCCTTTCCTATGTGCCTTCACTCATACACATACCCTTTGCTGGCCACATCAGCTCTGTATATACAGCCCCCTCACTGGACACAGGCAACACCCCCTACACATCTCCACTGCACACACCCACCCACTGGACCTTTGTACATCTCTCTGCACTCACACACACACACACACACACACACATCCACTATACATTCATACATACACTCCAGAGAACCTACATACATCTCTGTACACAAACACACACACATATACACACACATCACAGTACCTACAAATATCCCTCTGCACATGCACACTCACACAGACCCCACAGCACCTACATACATCCCTCTGCGCACACACACACTATACATCCAAACACACACCCCACAGAACCTACATACACACACCACACAGTACTTACATGCATTTCTCTGCACACACACACACACACACACACACACACACACACACCATAGTACCTACATACATCTCTCTCTGCACACACACACACACACACACACACACACACACACAGACATATACACACCATCCACACATCTACCTCTATACAGCACCCCTCACACCCCACAGCCGCTAACAGCTGTCAATCCCTCAGGCCCAAGATCCCTGGCTCCACCCCTAGCCCCGCCCCTCCCCGAAGCCCCACCTCCAGGTAGGGCAGAGGCGTATCCATGTTGGGCGGATAGTCCCGCAGCAGACGTTCCTCGTCCAGGAACTTGCCTGCCCGGCCCTGGGAGGGGGGCTGGAAGAGGCCGTAGTTGAGCACATCCTGCAGACTGTGGTTGAGGGCGCAGAGCACCCGCTGCTTGGACACCCACACGGGTGCGTCGGGGTTCAGCCGCAAACATTTCTGGGGAAGGGAGGGAAGGGGTGACTCAGGAGAGCCAGAGCGTGCCCCTTACCCCCCACAGTTCCTGGGGCGGGGGGGGGGGGGGGGAGGAGGGGGTCCTAGAGCGCCCATTTTAGGCACGCCCTCTGCTGGTCACAGATGAACCGGTCTGGGGGAGGACCCCCGTGGGGGCGGGGCTTAGGGCCACCCCACTTGTGGGGGGAGACCTAGAATGGGGGCTGGGCGAGTAATCCCGGCCTTCGAAGGGGGTGGGGGGTGGTGAGGGCTCCAGGGCAAAAAGGAACACTCAGTGAGAGGGGGCTCCAGGAGGAGGCTTCAGGGGCGAACTTGGGCAAGAGTCCAGTGAGAGAAGGAAAAGGCTCTGGAGGGATGCCCGGGCTGCACTTATTCCGAGTGTGAGGAGGGACCCCAGGACTGAGAGGGAGTCTGGGCAGGGATATTATTGGGGGATCCTTGAGGACGGAAAGGAAGGGCTGGGGTGGTCTAGGAAATGGGAGGAGGTCTGGAAATAGGGGCCAGTGGTCTCAGTATTACCGGGCATGAATTGGGGAGGGGACGGGGAAGAGAGTCCCAGGGATTCGAGGGGTAGGGGAGGAAAGGGAGGAGATAGTGATTCCAGGGACAAGAGTAGAAGGGATGGTCCCAGGGCTGGGAGAAGGTCAAGAGACTGAGGAAAGGGGGTCCTAAGGTAGGAGGGGGAGAGTCCCGGGGCTGGGGAAAGGCGGTCCCGGAGATGAGAGAGAGGGGCTAGAGGGAGGGTGTCCCGGGGCTGAGAGGAGGTCCAGGGATTGGGGGGTGGAGATCCTGCGGCTGGGAGGAGGTTTCGGAGCTGGGGCGGAGGGGGGGGGGTAGAGAAACAACCATGGCTGAGAGGAAAAGGGGGTCGGTTGCTGGGAGGAGGGGATATACCGGGTTGCAAAGGAAAGAGGTCTGGGGGCCAGTGCAGCGATCAGAGGGTGGGGATGGGGGGGGGGTGGAGTGGGGGGGGGGGGTCCCGGTGTCAGAGCGCGGGTGGGCCAGGCTCACTCACCGTCTGCTGCAGGTCCGGGATGCCGATGCGGACGACCACAGCGTTAGCCCCGGGGCCATCCATACCGGGGCCAGGGCCGGAGCCGGGGCCGGGGCCGGGGCCCGGGCCGGGGCTGGCCGCTCCCGGGGCCCGGAGCGAGTCGTGCGGGGACTCCCCGCTCCGCCCCGCCCCCCCAGGCCCCCCCGCAGCCGCCGCCGCCGCCGCCGCCGGGGCCGCGCTGCGAGGGAGGGGGGAGGGGGCCGGGCCGGGGCCCGGGGAGGGGGAGGGGGAAGGAGATGGGGAAGGGGAGGCCGGGCCGGGGCCCGAGGCTGGGACGGGCAGCGCCAGGGGCTCGGCGGGGAGGGAGAGGGAGGGGGCGGCGGGGGCGGCGTTGGCCGAGCGACTCAGCGGCATGGGCTCGGGCTCCGGCTCCGGCTCCGGCTCGGGCTCCGGCTCCGGCTCCAGTGCCTTCGTTCCCGGGGGGCGGGGGCGGTGAGCTGGGGCCCGGGGGGAGGGGGGCTGGAACCTAGGTCCTGGGGGGTCTCAAGGGGAGGGGGAGACAGATTGGGGGGATTAGGGCCCTATGAGAACACCACTGGGAAGAGGAAGTGGGGGCGTATGGTGGACTCCAAGTGGGGAGCTCTGAGGGGATAGAGGAGGGTTGGAGGGGGTGGTGGGGTCCAGAGAGGGACTCGCGGGGCCTGGAAGGGTTTGGGAGGCCTGAGGGGACTGAGCTCTGGGGGTACAGGAAAAGAGGAGGGAGCTGGGGACTTAGCATCTGAGGGTCCGGTGGCCAGATCTGAGAGGGGGGCGGGGGCTCTTCGCCTCAGTTACCCTGAAGCGCCTAGGGCCTGCACAGGGTAGGGGCCGGGTTGGGGGTCGTGGGGGCGACGGGCAGAGAGGCCTGTAAAGATACAGGGAAAAGGGGGAGACAAGAGGAGGGGGAGAAGAGAAAAAACGGGAGTTAATTGGGGAGGGGGCGGCTGGTTCCCCCCTCCCCCCATTCCTTTTGGAAGGCCCGGGGAGGGGGGAAATAGCGGCCCCTCCCCGTCTGCTCGGGGCCTCTCGATCCCCAAGGCCAGGCAAGGGTTAAAGGGGGGGCCGATTTCCATCCAAAAAGGGTGGTTTTCCCAGAGGTTTAACTCCTTATGTTCCCTTCCCCGAGAGGAAGCCTAGTTCAGGGAGTTTGTTCTTTGCCCCCCCTCCACCCCTTTCCCTCTCAACCCCCCCCATCCAGGACTGACACCTGCCCCCCCCATCACCATAGTAACGACTGGGTGGGGGCGTTGCTGCGTGGGGAGGGGGGAGCGGAGAGGAGGGGGGCGCTCAGAGCCTCCTGCCACCCGGGAGTGATTTTTAGTTTTACACGTTGTCATAGCAACGTGGGGGGAGGGGCGAGTGGGTGGAAGGGGGGCGGGAGACCAGGAGCGAAGACTAGAAACTCTCTCAGACGCCCCACCCCCGCCCCCTCCCTAGAGAACAGCCCCTGATCCACCCCAGAACAGCCCAGACCTGCGCTGTCCCTTTCTCCTCTGGAGGAAACAACCTAGGACCCTGCAGAGTGGCCATAGATCACTACTCCGAGAGGGCTCCTCCCGATTCCTGCCGTCCCCTTCCCACCCCGCAATCCTCGATACCTGAAATAAAAGAGACCACAACCTTCCTTCCTATCCCCGGAGAGATCAGTTCAGCAACCCCTCCCAAGAAGCAACACTATCTTCCCCTAGAATCGTCTCTATCTACCCCCTCTCCATCAGCCCTTGGTCCCTGCTGAGGAAATCCCTAAACACCTACTGATCCCGGCAAAAAAACAGTCACTGAGCCACTGGTCCCGAAGATCAAGGCTGTTGCCTACCGGGCAAAACAGCCTAATTCGCCTCCTTCCACGCCCCACCAGCCCCTGACCACCTCACACCGAATACTGAACAGAGAAATTCCTCCTTCTCCAGAGATAAAACAGTGCTTCCTCATCCCAGAAAAACCATGCTCTGACCCCTCCATATGGAGTACAGCTCTTGAGTCACCCTCCCAACCCCGCCCCACAATAGTCTCTGACCTTCCAGAGAATAACACCTAACACCCTCCGAAAAGATCAGCCCCTGGCTTCCAAAGAGGACATCCTCTACCCTTCCCATCAGCCTTACCCCACCCCACCACGAAAGAAATAGGCTTCTGACCCTCCATCCTTCCCAGCCCCTTCCAGGGAAATTGGTCTTTAGTTACCAAGAAAAATACCCCATCCACCCCCACACTTCCTCCAGAAATCAGCTCCTCACCACCCAGAGAGGTAAGACCCCCCCCCATCAGCTTCTTCCTCTCGCAGAGAAATCAGACTGATCCCTATCCCCCAAAGGGGGTACAGCCAAAAGCCTTTGAGTCTTGCAAAAGGTCACTCTGACCTAGATCACTCCTGATACTTCCCCAAAGAGAATGGCCCCTAAAATCGTCCCCACCAAGATTAGCCCCTCCTTACCGAAAGAAAACATCCTCTCCCCCAAATTTATCCCCACTGCCCCCAAAAGATCAGGCTTTTATGCCCCTGACCCTTCTCCCATAGATCCAACAGCCACTGACCTGTTCCAAGATCATTCCCACCCCCTATACATGCGTCTGGGTCCCCACTGACCCCTCTGTTCTCTGTGACTCCTGCCTCCTCCTTAAAGTCAGGGTGTATGAAGGAAACTGTGTCTGTCCCTCAGGCTGTCCAGGAGCCTGGAATCTTTTCTCCCCAGGGGCAGGAAGACTCCCCCACCACCACCACCACTCCTGCTTTGGGATGACCAGTCCCTTTCAAGGCCAGTGACTGTTGGGCTGGGCTAGATTGAAAGGGGGGTGGACAGTTCTGGAGAGGGGGAGGGAAAGCAGGATATGTGACCAGAGAGGAGAAGACATGAGGGGGTGAGGTATAGGGGAGGGGTCAGGATGGAGGAAGGTTACACTGCCTTATCAACAGGAAACACCTTCAGAAAGACCAGGATTGAATTTCCTGTGGCCTAGCTCTGGAGAGAAAGGAAATTACCCTTCTCGCCCACCCCCCTCAGTCCAGTTATTCCCTGCTCCACCCCCATTCCAGGCAACTCCCAACCCTACTTCCCCTGTCCTCAATCAGGAATTTTCTCTCACTAATCTAGCTGGTTGAAAAATGGATGGATGCATGGATAGATGCATGGATAAGTGGATTCATGGGTGGATGGAAAGATTAGTAGAGAGACGGACTACAAGAGAGATCTGTGGATAAAGGCTAGATGGCTAGGTGGCAGTTAGAATCCCAGAATTGGTAGGACCTCAAAGGGTCTTCTGGATGTAACCAGAACCTGAACCTCAAGACATTGTAACCTGCCTCTCTAATATCTCCCATTGCTCTTGCTTCTGCCATCTGGGGCCAAAGGATCTACTGGTCCTTCAAAGAGCTCTACTCCTCAACACACTCCTCAAGGTCTTAGAAAGCCCATGGCAAATGGAAGAGATGCCATAGGACTAGAGAAAAGCAAAGGTTTTCAAAAGGAAAGAGCAGATAGTCTGTAAACTATTAGTCAATCAGCTTTCATTCATTTTCTGGCAAAATTCTGCAGCGCATTATTCTATAATATTTTTAAAGAGATGTGAATGTTGGGAAAGGCAGGCAGTGATCAGAGCCAGCATGGCTTCATCAAGAACAGGTCAGGCCAGGCTGACCTCAGTCTGCTTTAACAGGATTACCAGGCCAGGAGATCAGGAGAACACCATCGATTTTAGCAACATGTTTGGCAAAGCTTTTCATGTTCTTCCTGGGGAGGTCCACAGAAGTGTGGCCTAACTGATTATACCTTTAAGTGGATTTCAACCAGTTAAAGGGCTAGCCCCCCAAAATTATTCATAATTGTTGGAGGTAAGCTTAGGAGATAGCCAATGAAGTGACTGAGGCATCAGTGCTTGCTGCCAGCTCTAGGGTGGTCCAAAATTTTTATCAATGACTTGGATAAAGGCACAGATGGCGCGCTTATCAGATTTGCAGATGACAAAGCTGAGAGCCATAGTTAACATGTTGGGTGGGAGAGTTGAGATCCAGAAAGAACTGGAGAGCTGAATCTAATCATATCAAGTCTAATAGAGAGAAATGTAAAATCTTCCATGGGGGTTCAAAAAGCGAGGAGAGGTGTGGCTAAAGAGAACCAGAGGTTTGAGGGGACAATTATTTGTCCTTCATTCTCAAAGAGGACCATGACATGAGGGAGGTGATGCCAGGACGTGCAAGTGACTTGGATTTGAGTGAGGAGGGCTGTGCATAGTCACCAGCCTCACTTTCTCCTCTGGATCCACCTGGGTCCAGCAACCAGATATAGATCAGGACAACTGGAGATGGCCCTAGATGCCATGGCAGACCTTGGCCTTTTCAAGCTAAAGTCTTTAACTGATCTCACTTTGACTGAGACAACACCTATTCAGTAATTAAGGCTTAATAAGAATTATAGCAGCAAGCTAAAGAGAAATCAACATGGGCTATGGAAGAAAAGAAAGCTAGCACCATCTTAGACTGCATTAAGCTCGGTCAAGTGTCCAAGGATAGGGAGGATATAGTCCCACTGTACACTCTAGGGATCTGCAGCCTTGTGTTCAGGTCAAGGGGCCACATTTTAGAGAAGGGGTTGGTAAATTGGTGAGCAGCCAGAGGAGGCTAACCAGGACAATCAAGATTCTGAGACCATGCCAAATACCAGGATCAGTTGGAGGAACAGGTGATGTTTCATCTAAAAGAGGAAAGACTTGATTAAGGGGAAAGAATGGACATGATAATTCTTTTCAAGTATTTGAAGGGGTATCCCATGGAAGAGGACATGTCTGGCCTCAGGAGGAAGACCTAAGATGATTAATTAGAAGTCTCAGGGAGGCAGATTTAGGTTTCTTGTAAGGAAACACTTCCTAACAATTAAAGCCATCCCAAAGTGTTGCCCAGAGAGGTTCATAGGGTGCCCCTACTAACAAGCTCTTTTAAATTTTTCTAATTTTTAAAAAATGAATTTAAACAGACATTTTCTGCTTGGAATAAATTTTAAAAGTAAAACAAAAAAGAGGATTCTACATGAAATTGAATCTTGTGTAATAGCTCACCTTTCCATTTCAGTATAATCAATTCCATATGTCACTTTCAAAGCTGTACTGCTTGTCTGTGGCTCTTTTTGGCCTTCCTTCTGTTCTTTTCAGTGACTCTCTTTTCTTTCTCTTCTTCTCTTTTTTTCAGCCACACATAGGCAGATTTCATATTAGATTTGGTCCTTACCCACAAACGTTCTACTTCCCTCCACAGAAATTCTGTCATTCCTCTGACTGTTGCTGCTTTCATTCCACCATTCCTAATGATTCACTCTTCTTAGACCTAAGTTCTTATCTCTCCTCAGGAGCCTCCCCCCATGTCAGAACTTCCTCAGCCAGTATCCCAGCTCTCACTTCACTATCCCTCTCCAACCTCAATCCAAAAACTAATGATTTCAACTCTACACCATCCTCTGCTCTTGAATCTCTCCCCCTTGTCTGGTGTCTGATCTTTGCTTTTCAAACCTCAGCCTTGGATTACTCTGCCTCCTCTGTCTCTACCTCCTCTGCTCCAGTTTACCAACTTAACCACTGAGCAAAGCCGGAGGAACTCTCCAAACAATATCGACTGGGTACTTTACAAATTCCTGTTATCTAACCTTAGAGGGGCCTTTGCTGCAGCAAAGTAGTCCTTTTATTCCTCTTTAATTGATTCCCTATTTCACTTATCACAGAAGCAATTCTAAAATTTCTCTTTCCTCATCAAATCTGGCACATCTTCCCCAACTCCTCTCTCTCAGCTGAGGACATTGCCTCTTATCTGACTGAAAAAAATTGAGACTGTTCAAACATGAGTTCCATGTTCACCTACTGTCATCTCAAAGCCCTTGATACTCTTTCCTCCTTTCCCCCAGTCTCTGACAAACAGGTGACCTATCTCCTTTCAAAGGCCAGCTCCACTACCTGTAATAATAATAATAATAATAATAGCTAGTATTTCTATAACTCCTACTATGGACTGCCTTCAGTACATCTAGGCACTTTATAAATATGACCTCATTTGATCATCAAAACAACCCTGAGAGGTGGGTGCTATTATTTATAGTTGAGAAATATATATATATATATTTATAGTTGAGGAAACTGAGGTTAAATAGTTTGCCCAAGGCCACACAGCTAGGACATATCTAGGGCTAGATTTGAACTCAGGTGCTGCTCATTCCCAGCCCAGCATTCTACCCACTGAGATACCTAGCTGCACATGTGTACTGGATCCCATCCTGTCCTGTCTTCTCCAACAGATTATATCCTCTCATTCTCCTTCTCTCTCGGATTTTTAGTATCTGTCCATTTGTTCCCTCTCTGCTGCCTTCAAACTTGTCCACATCCTCTATATAAAAAAAAAACCACTTCACTAGACCCTACCATCCTCTAAAACTTTCTATATCTCTCTTCCCTTCTGCAGCCAAACTCTTGAAAAAAGATGTATATTATACAAACTGATAGAAACTGAAATGCACAGAACCAGGAGAACATTGTACACAATGTTGGCAACATTGTGTAATGATCAACTGTAAATGACTTAGCCTTTCTCAGAAATAAAGTCAAGACAATTCTGCAAGGGCGGCTAGGCGGCGCAGTGAGTAGAGCACTGGCCCTGGAGTCAGAAGGACCTGAGTTCGGATCCGGCCTCAGACACTTAACGAACAGACAAACAAAAACCTAGCCGTGTCACCTTGGGCAGGTTACTTAACCCCAATTGCCCTCCAAAAGGCAAAAAAAGAGACAATTCTGCAGGACTCATGATGAAAAATCCTATTTACCTCCAGAGAGAGAACTGATGGAGTCTGAATGCAGATTGAAGCAGACTTTTAAAAACTTTCTTTATCTCTTTTTTCTTTTTTGTTATCTGTGTTCTCTTTTGCAACATGGTTAATATGGAAATATGTTTTATATGACTTCACATGTATAATCTATATGAAAGTGCTTCCCTTCTCGAGGAGGGGGATTGGAACTCAAAAAATTTTTGAATAATATTAAAAATGGTTTTTACATATAATTGAGAAAATAAAAGACAAATATTTTTAAAAAGAAAGAGGAAAGAAAAAAGCTGTCTACGATAACTGCCCCCACTTTCTCTCCTCTCACTCACTTCTCAGCCCTTTGCAGTCTGGCTTCCAAGCTCACACTCAAACTGAAATTGTTCTCTCCAAAAATGCCACCATTCTCTTAATTGCTAAATCTGATAGTCTATTCTCAGGCCTCATCTTTCTCAATCTATCTGTTGTATTTTGGCCACTCTCCTCTCCTCCTGGGTTTTTATAACACTGCTTTCTCTTCTGGTTTATTTACCCATCTAACTCACTTCTTCAGTCATTTTTCTGGGTCATCAAACACATCATGCCCCCTAACTGTGGATATTCCACAAAGCTCTTTCCAAGGCTCCCTTTTCTCCCTCTCTAGTTTCTCTCTCCCTCACCCTGCCTCCTTCCCTCCCACCCGCCCCCCCCCCCCCACACACACACAGACACATAAAGTCTTTGTCTCTATGGTCTCTATGTGTGTCTGTGTCTGCCTCTGTCTGTGTCTGTCCTTCTGTCTTTGTATATCTCACTGTGTTTGCCTGTCTGTCTCTCCCTCCATCCCTCTCTGTCTCTGTCTCTGTCTGCCTCTGTCTCTGTCTCTCTCTTTCTCTGCCTTTCTGTCTCTGTCTGTCTGTCTCTCTGTGGGTCTGTCTCCCTCCATGGGTTTCATTATGATCTCTATGCAAATGACTCCCAGATTTACATATCCAACCCAAGTGTCTCCACTGAGCTTCAGTCCTACATGCTTATAGCATTTCAGATTGTAGATTTCAGAGACATCTTAAAGTCAATAGGTCTCAAATCCAGCTCATTTTCTTTCTCTATGGTTTCCTCTTCCAAACTTTCCTGTTTCTGTTAAAGGCACCACATCCTTCCAACCTCTTCCTGTTCATACTTTCAGTTTTATTCTGGACTCCTTGCTCTCCTTCACCACACTCATCATTAGCAATCTTGCTATCTCTGCCTCCACAACATCCCTGGTATCTGGCCCCTTCTCTCTCATCACAGTCACCACCTTCTAGTTCAAGCCTCCTCACCTCTCAACTAGATTGTTGCAACCCCCTCTTAACTAGGCATGACTTCCAGAGTCATCTTCCTCAAGCAATGACCTAACATTTGACTCCCCTACTTGACCAACTCCAATGGTTTCCAATTGCTTCCAGGATAAAATAGAAAGTCCTTTGTTTAGCTTTTGTAGTCCTACATAACCCGACCCTACATAACCTGCCTTCCCAGCCCCATTGGACAGTATTCTCCTTTTTGCACTCAACCATCTTGTCAAATTGTCCTGTTCCTCACTCATCTCCTATCAAAGTGGGATGTACTGGCCATCTCTCATGCCTAGAATTCACCCCTCCACATCTCTTTTGTAAAGATACAGTTCAGGCATACAAAGATACAGTTCCTCCTTAGTGCCCTTGTATTTAACTACCTTGTGGAGATTTGTTAACTTATATTGTAGATGTTCTTATTTGTACATACTGTATCCCCATTAGAATATAAACTCATGGCCCCAAAGAAGAAATATGAGAAGAAACTTCCACCCCACTCCTTTGCAGGGATTAGAAGCCCACAAACAAGGAACTTTTTATATATTGATCAGTTCTTAGTGTGTTTTGTTTTTACTTTTTTTCCTCTTTTTCTTTAAAAAAAAGTTGGGCTCAGTTAGGTTATATGGGATAGCTCTCTGAAAGAGAGCAAAAAATACTAGGAGAAAATCTGGTGAAATTAAAACAAAACATATCAATAATTGCTTTAAAAGGACATAGATTCATTGTGATTAGAGACTGTTTTGTTCTTAGTGCTTGTGTCCCCAGCACCTAGCACAGTGATTGGCTTGGCTTATAGCAGGTGTTTAATAACTTGTTTGGTGATTGCTTGGATACCCTTGATGTTTTTCGAAATATTCCATTTCATCTCCTAGATTAATTTCCAACTGGCCAGCAAGGGTTAATACAAACTATTTAGTGCTGTCCCAGAACCATAGGCTTGGGCAGAGGGAAGGAGCAAGAGGGAAAGGGGGACAAGAAGCAGAGGAGTAGCCCAAGTATTTTCAGGTTATTCTTCCAGTGTCTGATAGATATACCACAGCCTCTTAGGAAGACTGTTCTTGAGAGAGCCATTGCAATGCCATGAAAAGTATTCTGGATGGACTCGGAGTCTGAAGATCTAGGTTCAAATCCTGGCTTTGCCACTTATGAACTGTGTGACTTTGGTCAAGTCACATAACCTCTCTGAGAGTTGAACTCGACCTCTGATGCCCTTTCCAGCTCTAAATCAGTGATCCTATCATCATGTTGCCAAAGAGAGCCAACAATGCTGAGTTGGTGGATCAATTACAGTTTTAATTGATGGCCAATTCAGATACTGTGCTCCCTAGCTGGATTCTTACTAGAGTTACATACAGCCTTCCTATGGGCATAAAGAAAGCAACACTCAACCCATGACCAAGGTTGAATGGAGGTACAATGTAACAAGTGTAATAATAATAATAATGGCTACTGTTTCTATAGTAAATCTTAAAACCTTTTAAGGTTTACAAAGCATTTTCCTTGCAACAACTCTATAGGGCAATTAAATCAGCTTAATAATAATAACAACAACAAAAAACCTTGGGTTCTTATGGGTTATATCAACAGAGCTCTAGCTCTAACTCTGGCAGCTCCTCTCAAGCTGAAAAGACTGAACATGGTCACAGTCACACACAGGATCTGCTATTTGATGGCCAACCTAGTTTAAAAAGGAAAAGCTCATCACTAACAGGTTGGTTTCTCAGATCATTACCTGTCATTTAGGATTGTGGTACTGATGCTAACAGCACAGATGTGTGTGTAGAGTGTTGGGTGTCCCAACAGACTTACAAGCAGATCAAATTTAAACCACAAAAGAATTTATTAGAAAAAAATACATAGAGATGTTGATATAGGCACAGATATTGATGTAGACATAAATACATCACTCAAATTCTGTTACAGTTAACATGGCTTTGAAAAGTTTATCAAAGGTTTCATTCGAGTCATTTATAACTAAAATTTCTTTGAGGTAGTACTTTGTACCTATCAAATTGGCAGAAATAATTAAAAGCAATAAAATCATTGGTAGGGCAGTGGAAAAAACAGGTACACTCATATGTTACTGGTGGAAATGGAAACCATTGGAACCTTTTTAGAAAGTAACCTAGCAATTCTCTACAAATGTTATAAAAATAAATCCTACCCTTTGACCTAATGATTCCATTGTTTATAATACATATGGAATACTCTGTTCAAAGATATTTATAGCAGCATTATGTGTTATCATTAAAAGAAAAACAACTGGAAACAACCTAAAATTCCAACAATTGGGAAATGATTAAATAATTTCTGGCACATTATGTAATGTAATATTATTATAAAAGGGCACACACAGAGCTGCTCAGCTATCTCAGCATCTGAGCTCTTGGAGGATGATGAGCTCCCTGGGTTTTTTAGGCCAGCTGAGTGTGACTCTGGTATCATGTAACTCTAGGACTTCCCATGAATGGTCAGGAAGGGTGGCCTTTCTCAACCCAGGCTTTAGTAGCTACATCAAGGAGACTTAGCTAGGGGAGCTAGAGCCTGGGTCTCTGTGTTTTCTGCTTTGGATTGCTTGGCCTGATCCTAGTTGACCTAACATTAATCCTTGTGGTGAGCCAAAGAGGCTCACCCAGGACTTCAGATAATTACCCTGATATCAGTGGACCTGAACAACAAAGACCTCTTCGAAATGCGACTTTTCACTAAGTCAGCTCCGGAGTTCTTTTGATATGGGTTACACTTATAAGGATGGTATTTGAGTTCTGAGGCTAAGAGGCTCTGCCCCAAAACTTTGGTTGTCCAAAACATTTGCAGGAAGTCAGTTCTTATGCAGATGTTCTTGATGCAGCCTTGGCCATTAGGCTTTGAGGCCAGCTCTCAAGAGCATCCTTTCTGATGTAACTGACTGAGATAAGAGATAACTGCCCAAGACTCTATGGCACCTAGGAAACAATAGGCCTTATTACCATGCTACTTCCAGGATACAACAGACTAAGATAATGATTTCTCTTCCTTCCCGTCCTTTGTCTCTTTGCTCTATAAAAACCTTTCCCTGAGTATCAATAAATGGAGTTCATGGTTCTTCCTTGAGCTACCCACATGGCCTGGTCGTTTCTTATTCACGTCTCCGAATCATGCTAAGTGCTGGACACTGAGCAGCCCACGGCAAATCCTGAGATTAACTGGTCCAAGTTAGCAATCCACCTAGTAAACTGAAGTGATCCAGAAACCTAGAGCCCTTGGTTAGTACTGGCTACACTAGTGACTCTCAGTCTTTGAATGCCCACTCTTTGAAATGACAGCCACTGTCTGAAAGATGATTCCAGTCCTTGGGTTGGTTTTCTCAGCAGACATCCACCATAAGGAAGACAGTACAGAACTGGGGGCCTGGCAAAAGATTTTTATCCTGATGGTTTTAAATCTCAACCTCCCAGCAGAGTATACCAGTAGTTATTATTTCTATTTTAAACTTATTTATGCTTTTCTGATAATGTACACTTACGAGATCCTTTTGTATTAAGCGTTTCTTTTGTATGTCAGAGATAAATACCTGTCTTCTACCTCATTCACATTGTACACTGAGTTCTCTCCCCTTTGGGAAGACCATAGACATGGGTAAAACCTGAGCTTTCAGTCTTTTCCAAGGCAACAGGGTGTGAGTTTAATGAACCCAAGGCTTTGAAAAAGGATTCTGACTCTTCTGGCATATAATAAGCATTTATTAAATGTTGTTAACTGACTTCTAGATGGTTAGCCTCCTCCAAGACTAAACACAGGTCCACAGCAGGTGGGCCCCTTTGTGAAGAAAGAGAATGAAAGGGTATGGAGTCTTAGCTCCAACTAGGCCTGGGTGCAGTTCTGATGCAACTAGAATTGTTACAAAGGAGGAATATAAAGAAATGCGTGGAGACCCTATGGAATTATACAAAGGGAAAGAATTAGAATCAGAATAGCAGGCACACCACAAAATGGAAGAATGAATAAAGGGAAGATTATTCATTAGACATGTCCTATATGGACAGCTAGGTGGTACAATGGACAGAGTACCAGGCCTGGAGTCAGGAAGACTCCCTTTCCTGAGTTCAAATCTGGCCTCTGACACTTCCTAGCTGTGGGACCCTGGGTAAGTGACTTAATTCTGTTTGCCTCAGTTTCCTCATCTGTAAAATGAGCTGGAAAAGGAAATGGCAAACCACTCTGGTATCTCTGTCTAGAAAACCCCAAATGGGGTCACAAAGAGTCAGGCATGACTGAAAACAACTCAACAAAAACAACAACATTATGTGCCAAGTGTATGCTATATACTGAGTGCAGGGGATATAAATGAAGAAGTGAAAATGGTTCTTGACTTCAAGTAACTTTCATTTGAATGGGAGACAGTGTAGCTAGGAAATGGTGGTCAGGGAGGAGTATCTTGATTTGGAAAGTTAGGGGATGGGGAGCAGACTCATAAGAGAATCTCCTGCCATAGCCTACCGAGGAACAGGAGTACAACTGACTTCATGATAGAAAATACGATTTCAGTAACTGCAAAGGTCAGTTAGTGAGTGGGGTTTGTGCCTGGCATCGAGGTTGCTGGGGAGGAGATGGCAGGCGAGTGTGTGGCTGAGGGCAGGCCTAGACCTATTGGAAGGCAGCCCCAATCAAAAACGAGGAAGAGTAAATAGAAGAAGAAAGAATTCTGATGGCTACTCAGAGCAAATAAGGAGTTGTTTGGGACATTTCATGGATTGAAATTCATTTATCCAAACGTAAATCATTATAAAGCATGTTCATTTTGTTTTATCGATGACTAAAGTGGAGTTGGTAATAAATACGAAAAGAAGTGAAGTCAGCTCAATAGCAATATAGTAAAGTTAAATTCATAACAAATCTTATTTTTTATAAATGTTAAATAGTGGCTGGCCAAGGATGAGGCAATCCATTCACTAGGAACTTTCTTCCCAGCTTCCTTGGAACAGTAGGAAGTACTCCTTGGGCCACCTCACCAGCTCCAAAGCCAGCTTACTCTGCTATCATGCAGTCCACATCTCACTAAGTTTTCCACAAGGATAGGATGAAAGGTCAAAAAGTGTTGCTGAGATCTAGGTCTGAGTCTAGAAACTGGGTCTATAGCAAGAGTTCCTGATCTTTCTTTGACATCAGGGAGGGACATCTCTGGCATTCAGTCTTGTGACACCTATAGACTTTCCCAGAATCATGTTTTTAAAAGGGCAAAATAAAATATGGATGATTATGAAATAAGGAAAATAAATATTATGCTGTATCATTTGATAATGTATCTTCTTCCTCATTTTGACCTCTCTTAGCCTAACTCAAAAGGAGACCTCTTCCAGCCCAAACTAAATGGAACATGATCACTCCTAACCCCTTCCCCACACCCTGGCTCTGCTGTCAAAGTGGGAACTCTCCTTCCTCCAAACCCCCACTTCAGAGAGGGGTTTACAGAGAATCAGCTTGGGCTAGGCCCTCTCTAGGGGATGACTCTCCTGTCCTTGCTTTTCCTCATCAAAGTTAGGGATAACTTGGTCTCCAAAGGGCTGAAAGGTGTGTGGGGTGGACCTGATTGAGATAGTTTTTGTTTTTCTAGCCAAGATTATCAGAGGCAGCTGAGTCTCATAAATTTAATTAGCTTCCTTAAGTGTCAAAGTTTGGTCTCAGAACTTACTAGAGGTTTGGCCCTAGGCAAGTCACTTAACCCTATCTGCTTCCATTTCTGCATCTGTAAAATGAGCTGGAGAAGAAATGGGAAACCATTCCAATATCTTTGTCAAGAAGACCCCAAACAGGGTGACAAAGAGTCAGAAACAACTGAACAATGGCACCTAAAGGCCAGCCCACTTGCCCCAGCTGCCAACTGATCTTGTCACCTGAGGGTTACTCCTGTCTTCCAACAAGGAAGCAAAAAGGAGGAGGGAACCAAGGTAATTCTTCATCAAAATGTCTACCAAACAGGATTATCCTACCTTTGTCAGGGGAGATACAAGTGATGTACTTTCAGGCCGATCAGAAGGACAACACACCTAGGTTACAAGACTATGCTGGTCTTCACTTGGGTCACTGAAAGAGGCCATTGATTATTGCTACTCTAACTAATATATTGATATGTTCAGGGCCGTGGCTTTTTGGCTGAGATGGTCAGCATTATGGTTAATAAAATGTTACCTTGCTCTGGAGAAAACCATCTCAGCCTGCCTTTATTGCAATTTTACTTGCTACAAAGGAAACCAATCATATTGAAATAAAGAATTATTTTTTCCCAAGTTCTGTAATCTCTGGTTCCCAGGTTAAGACCATTCCCTGGTCTAGAGAATTCCTCTGATCTACTGGCAGTAACTCTGTCAGTAAATTCAACCTTCATTGAACCTCATGGGCCTTCCTTGATGGAGCCAGGAGAGCTGTTATGGATGACTGTTTCCCTTTTGGAATACAGACAACCTTCCCTTTAATAACATACTCTAGAACACTGCCAACAAGTGAGGTTAAGTTAACTGACCTATATTTACAAATTCTATTTACTTTGATTTTTAAAAACAGGGACATTTTATCCCTTCGTCATATCTGTAGTACCTCTCCCAGTCTCCAAGTTATTTCAAAGAATGCCAAAAGTGACTCAGCAATTTCGACTGATGGTCCCGTCAAAGACTAGGGATTCATTTCATCTGTGCCTAGTTACTCAAACTCACTGAGAGCACCCAAGTGATTTCTTCCTTCCTTCCACTTGCTTTAACAAAAATGTGGTTCTCCCATAAGCACAATCCATACCTTTCAACCTTCTTCACTGGGGACCACTTCCACCTCTCCTTGATTCAGAGGCACAGAAAGAAGAGTGGACTTGCTCTTTGCTACCTGTAATAGTTTCCTAATAAAGGAAAGAAAGAGGAAAAGGAAGAAAATAAGCATTTATGTAGCCTGTGTTAAACATTTTTACAAATATTGTCTAATTTGATCCTGACAACAACACTACAAGATAGGTGTTCTTATCATCCCCAGTTTACAGTTGAGGAAACTGAGGCAAACAGAGGTAAAGTGATTTGCCCAATGTCCCACAGCTAGTGGTTGTATTAGGTTGGACATTAAGGAACAAGTGTTTATTGACTGACTTACTGCAAGAACACATGTCACAGGATGAAGTTGATGTTTGGCCTTCAGCTCTCTCCGATTTCCACCTCCCCAGCTGCTGGTGCTATCACCCTCCTTAAATTACCTTATAGTAGGCTTCTCTCTATCCACTCTCTATTTTCCATGCCTCTGCCTCAAGTAGAATATAAGCTCCTTGAGGGAAGGGACTTTCTTTTTCCTTGTTGTATCTCCATTGCCCAGCAATGTGCCTGACACACAAAAGGCTCTTAATACATACTTGTTGCAAAGAAGAGAATACAGCTGAATACCTCCTAAGGCAACTAGGCTGCTCAGTGGTTAGATCAACAGGCCTGGAGTCAGGAAGATCCCCTCAGATGTCACAGAGAGCTTAGTCTCATACTTCTCTGGTGCACTTATCAATGACTGGTGTATGATACAGCAATCTGTTTGTGTCTTGATGACATTTGAAGGCAGATTGCCAAGAGCTGAGGAGTGAGGAAAGAGAAGTAAAACAAAGGGTGTGACCAGCTTTTCAAAATTTCACTGAGAAAGGAAAGAGAGATACAGGACAATAGCTTGAGTTTCTGGTAAGATGGAGTGAGAGTTTTGTAAGGATGGAGAAATCTTGCACATATTTGGGGAAGAACAGAATAGAAGAAATTCATAGATAAGGAAAGATGGTAGATTAGTGGGAGAAGTCATAACTATGAATATTGTGAACTTGCCTTCAGTCTTTGATCCTGAACCTGGGATTTCATCAAGGGAGCAGGAAGTTCCCTTTGCTTTAAAAGGACTCTTTCTACCAATAGAGATCTTCCACTCTTTCCGAAATTTATACTCAGATTTGTCTGGGGGAATTAAGAAGTTAAGAGATGCCCAGAAGAGGACCAGCCAATCAGATGTATCAAAGGCATGATTTGAACCTGGGTCTTCCCTACTTTGCCACCAGCTTGTGCTGCCTTTCTATACATAAGACTCATCAGGCAAGGTTGGGTTAGAGCCAGAGAAAGATCAGAGGTAGAAAGACCTGCTGGAAACGTATTACAAATAGTCCAGGTGACTGTATAATGAAAGTAACTATAGGAGAAAGAGAGGATGAGAAATGTTGAAAAAGTAAAATTAACAGTATTTGGTAACAGGTGGCACATGAGAAGTGAAGGGAGGGGAGGGGTCAAAGAAAACATTATGTTTCTGAATTTGGGTGCCCTAGGGAAGGATGGTATCACATACAGAAATACCATGTGTAAGCCAGGTCAAGCCGGCACTGATCAGAATACCATGATGGGACTCCATTCTACCTCTTACCTAGTTCCTACTAGTTAGGCATTGGTACGAGATCCTGTATCACCCTGAGCTCACTGGGTCCAGTGAATGCTGCCAGCTTTCAACGATCAGTTAGGGATCAAGAAAGCACTGGTCATCTCTGACAAATTGCCCTAGGAGGCATTGCAGTTCATGCTGGAAGTTTGCTGAGACTCTCCAGATGGGATTTCAAAGACTTACTGAAGTGGGGACAGACCCCCTCCTCCTTCAGGGTATTTAATTACTCTTCTGACTCAATGGGTGATAATAAATCCTGGGTGATAACAAAATTCCAAGAGGTCATTGTCTTCCTGGACACCAAAAGCCTGGGGAAGAGTGAGGGCTAGTGGGTAGGGCCCACCAGGAGTGGCCACTTCTCCAGATGGTTTCTGAAAAGCAGAAGAACTTCCCCTGAGAACAAAAGGGGGGAAAGGTGGAGCAGCTGCCAGGGCTGGGAAGATGAACAGACCATGTCAGCTGACAGGAAAAGAGTGACCAAGAGAAGGACCAAAGGGAGCTGCCAGTCTCAAAAGCAAATGAAAGCTCAGTCTTCTTGGGTTGCCAAGAGAGCATGTGGGAAAACCAGAGAGTCTGCATGAAGGGAAAACCTTAGCTAGGACCCTAAATAAATAAGGTATGGGAGCTATGTAGTTACTAGAAGGAAGCCTGACCACAGTTGGCCCATAAACCAAGCAAGACAGACCTGACCACAGGAACAGGCCAGAGAACAGAGCCAGACTGTCCAGAACTGCCCCCAGACAGAGCTGACTGTGGAAACAGGTCAGAATACCTTGCATATATAGGTGCTTAAGTATTTGTTGGACTGTATTGAATTGAGATTTTGCTTATACAACCGAAAGAGGACAGATCTAGGAAAAGCCTCTGCTTGCAACAAGGGAGAAAGTCACAAGGATTTTTTGAGACTAACAAAAATTATTGTTCTGACAACTCAGTTCTAGAGCTATTTAAGACTGACATGACAATGCAAGGACTTCTATCCAGTGAGGATCACTGTGGGAGGGCAGAGGCACCCAAAGTGGGTGCTAGTAGCCTTGGGTGCAATTGGGGGGTGTTGAATAAAAACAAAGTTGGTAGAAGTATCAGGAAGGGGGTGGCTAGGTGGCGCTGTGAGAGTGCCAGCCCAGAGTCGGGAGGACCCAGGATCGGCTCCAGCCTCAGTTACTTGGCACCCACACAAAAGTAACTGGCCTCGTGACCTTGGGCGAGTACTTAATGCCAATGGCTTTAAAAAAAAGTGTCAGGAAAGAAGAGAACAAAATCTGAAAAACCGCTTGTGCGTGTCTCATCTGCTGTGTGACAGTCAGAGTCATAGCGCCTACGTTGTTCTCCAGAGACACACAGAATGCAAGCTATGACTACTGGTCAGTGGCCACATTAGCCAGGACGGGTCTTAGCAAGTGAGTGTCGGCAGCTGGGGAGCCCAGCATTTGTGGGCAGGAGTATGTGCATGTAATGACTGCTTACAATATACTGCATGGTTACGTGACAAAATATTGTGTCATCAAGATTCCAATGCAGGAGAAACCCACAAATTTACCATAAATTATTAAATTTAAGATGCATTTTAAAAATTATATTTTTAAATGATGAAAATTTAAAGGGTTAAAGAAAGCAGATTTGGGGGGGTGAGTAATTCTTTAAGGGGAACAGTAGGCCAAATAAGTTTGGGAACTTTTGCAGTAAAGCAATAGCTCTTCTAGTCCAGGGCTCTGAATTCCAAAGAAAGCCAAGAGAGGGAGGAGGCAAGACCTGAAGCCCACAGGGAAAAATCTTTGTGCCAAGTATAGCACAAACAATAGCTATCATGTCTCTAGCCCTTAGCAACTGTGGACAGAGGCCAGGTGAGCTCAGCTGGGGACTGATGCATGCTGGGGAGGACAGCAAGAATAGTGTTGGTCCCAGGCCCCGCAGAGGCAAGAAGCCCCACAAGGAGAATGGGGGGGGGGGGGGATTCAGTAGATTCAAGGATGTGAATAGGCAGCCACTATGGGGAAGAGAAAGGCTCACACAGCCATAGCAGAGCCCAGTGAGTGTCCCCAGCTAGGTCATACAGGGAAGAACCAGGTCATACTGAAACCCCTAAGATGGACCCTAGGAATTAAATCATAGGAACAGAACTGAAGGGTTGGCATGTGTCCTCCAAGGTGCTGGGCAGAGCTGGGGAGGACATTTGGGGAGACCAGCCCCCAGAGGTTTGGAATAGGGCAAGACCAGGACACTTGGGTGACAATCATCACCGCAAGATGAATAAAATAACCTTTCTGGGGAGGCTGTAAAGAAAATCCCTGCGTGAAGCAAGGGACTGGAGAAGATGACCTCCCCAGCTGTTTCCATCTCTAAGACCCTCAGGTTCTACTAGGGCACTGCTGTTCCGTTCTAAGCACATTTTAGAAAGGACATCGACAAACTGGAGCGTGTCTGCTAGAGGGCAATCAGGAGAGTGAGCAGATGGGGGAAGGACACGGGAACATTTAGCCTGGAGAAGGCTCGGGAACAACAGGAGAAGGGAATCATCGGGAAGAGGGAGGTGCAGTGTTTGGCTTGGCCCAATTGGGCTGAACCAGGAGAGGTGGGGTACGCGGCAAAAATATGGCTTTAGGCCTCACGTCCCCAAAAAGGAGAGCTGTCTCCTGAGTGGAATGAATGGGCTGCCTCCAAGAGTACAGAGCTGTCCTAGCACTTTCCTGGAGGCTGCTGACTGACCTAAGGGAATCTCTGCAGGAAGTCCAATGGCCCTCTGTACACCCCGCCCCTGGGGCCTCAGCTCCGGCCTCTTGCAGCAACCACTTCCTGGCATTTTCCGCGGGCAACCCACTGCGGGGTGGGGATGGGCATCTGGGCGAGGGGTCCGAGGCAGGACAAACCAAGTCAGGCCAAGAACAGGCAGAGGCGGGCATAAGACCGGGTAACTGGGGGTGGGAAAAAGGAGGACAGAGTGTCGTGACATCCGGGAGGAGTGTCTGGCCCCCGCTTCCGCAAAGCAGAAATGATCAAGCCTCAGCCCTGCCCCGCTCCTCCCTCGGTACCCGCCTGGCCCCATCCCAGGCTGAAGTTCCGGCGGTCCCCCTCCAGTAGGACCCGTTGCCCCAACTCCCCTCCTCTTCCCAAGATGCTCTGCTCCCGCCTCAGTCACGGGTATCTGGAGCTGGAGGTTGGGGTGGGAGTGGGGGTGGGGACAGAGTCAGACGGAAGTATCCCTGGGGAGGTGGAGGCAGCAGAGGACTCCCGAGGGCCCCTGGAGCCCTCCCTCCCACTCTCTCCGTCCCCGCCCCATTCCCCCACCTCCCAACTCTGCTCAGGCCCCGGGTCAGACAAACCGAACAGCGGACAGCGCCGCGCAGCCTCCGGGGTTCGTACTGGTCACTGCAGGCGCGGGACGATTTCTTGGTTAGTGTGGGCCCCACTGCAAAGCGGGAGGAGGGGGCCAGCCCAGGTTATTGGGGCGCTCGGGACCTAGAGGTCTCCTACTCCAACCCGCAGAATCCCGAGAATCCCTCCTCCAGCATTCCCAACAAGTGATCGGCCCACTTGTGCTGGGGGAGCCAACCACTCCCTGAGTCAGCCCACCTAGCTGTTGGACAGCTCTCTTCCTCCTCTTGGTGTCCCAACGTCTACCTCTAGGCAACTATCCTCCAGTTCTGCCCTGGGCGGGGAGTGGGGGGTATCGGGCAGATCAAGTCTAAATTCTCTTGCCCACGAAGATTTGGTCAGGGGACCTGGGTTTTTGTACAGCTTTGCTACTTTGGTTACCTGCATAACGCTGGGCAAATCACTAACCTCTCTGGGCCTCATTTTCCAAGCTGTAAGATCATGGGGTTGGATGTGACAGTCCCCAAGATCTTTCCAGGTCATCTAGCAATTATTAGATCCAGGACCCCTGGAATTTTGGGGTGGGAATGGGGTCAGGTCTGATTTTTGAGGGGTGTCTCAAAAGGGTGTCGAGAAGGCTTCAGAGTTCACGTGTAGGTTTTCCTGACAGATCTTTCAGACCAGGGACTGGGGTCAGCAAGCAGAAGGCACAATGGCCATTTTGTGGCCCTTAACCCTGGCCTTAGCCGCCAGCCTAGCCATTGCCCGTCCCCCCAACATCATTCTGATCTTTGCGGATGACCTGGGCTATGGGGACCTGGGCAGCTATGGCCACCCTAGCTCATCCACACCCAACCTCGACCGAATGGCAGCCAATGGCCTCCGCTTCACTGACTTCTATGTGCCTGTCCCACTGTGTACCCCATCTAGGTGAGGCTGATGGAACCCCAACACCCTGCCCTTTGAACCTTACCTTCCCCACCCTCAGCTCACCCACAATTTGTGCCTTTCCCACCACCCAACCTCAGTTCTACCTCCACTAACTTCTGTGTGCCCCACTCCCAGAAAGGCCCCTTCCCCCAGAACTCCCAATTCCTTCTTATTTCTCCCTCTCCCCCCCCCCCCCCGCCACCTCCTCATGCACATGCAACCTTCTCTGACCCATTCTTCTCCCTGTGGAGATCTCTCTCCACAGAGCCCTCAAGGATTCTCTAATCCCTATTCATCCCTTCTAGAGCAGCACTGTTGACTGGACGGTACCCTGTACGTTCAGGGCTCTACCCAGGTGTCCTATACCCTGGCTCCCGGGGTGGGCTCCCCCTGGATGAAGTGACCATGGCTGAGGTCCTGGCTGAGAGGGGCTACCTCACTGGGATGGCCGGCAAGTGGCATCTGGGGGTGGGGTCCAACGGCTCCTTCTTGCCCCCACATCAGGGATTCCACCGATTCCTAGGAATCCCCTACTCCCATGATCAGGTGTGGGAACAGGGGCTGGGGTCAGTAGGCAGATTGATAAATCAAGGGGATGGGAGGTCCTAGGGAGGCAGCAAATTGAAGCTAAGGACAGTGGACAAAGAATCCAAGATAGAACTGTGGGGATTGGGGGCTGAAGGGGCAATGGATCAGAGCTAGAAGTAAATGGGCAGGAGCTGGGGCTATGTAGCAAAGAGTCCTGCCCACTCTCCCTCTCATCCCTTTGTCCTTTGCCACCACAGGGCCCTTGCCAGAACCTGACCTGCTTCCCACCAACCACCCTCTGCTTTGGAGGCTGTGACCAGGGCGTTGTCCCCATCCCACTGATGGCTAATCTGTCTGTGAAGGAGCAGCCTCCCTGGCTGCCTGGGCTGGAGAAACAGTACATGGCCTTTGCCCAGAGCCTCATGATGGATGCTGCTGGCCAAGGCCGGCCTTTTTTTCTGTACTATGCCTCCCATGTGAGTGACCTCATGTCATCCCAGCCCCTGCCCTATGACACTGAGCTGATCTTGCCTTCCCCCCAACCTTTGCTGGGCTGGGGGAGGGAGAGAGGAGGTTGCCCAAATCCTTGGCCCAGAGACAAAGCAGAGATGCAGCTGTTTCTTTCACATGCACACCTAGCTGTGACCCTGTTTCTGCCCACAGCATACCCACTACCCCCAGTTCAGTGGGAAAACCTTTGTGGGGCGCTCTGGCCGGGGCCCATTTGGGGATGCCTTAATGGAGCTGGACTCAGCTGTGGGGGCACTACTGAACACTGTGGAAAGCCTTGGACTAATGGAAGAAACTCTGGTCTTTTTCACAGCAGATAATGGGTACGGGGGCTGGGAGGGTGGTCAGGCAGACATGTCTCATTGTCATCACAGTGTCTCTTCTGCTCTCATGCCACTGTCCCCCCCCCCATGTTTGTCCCTGTCTCTGTAGCCCTGAGACCCTTCGCATGTTCCGGGGTGGCTCGTCTGGCCTTCTCCGGTGTGGAAAGGGGACAACCTATGAGGGCGGTGTTCGAGAACCTGCTCTGGCCTTCTGGCCAGGCCACATTCTGCCAGGTCAGTCTCTGACCAGCAAGCTCTCCAGGCTGACCCTTGGGCAGAAACAAGCGAGGGAATAAGGGTGGAATGACACCCAACACTGAGCCCAGGCCCCTTCTCTGTGAGACTCTCCCGACTCCCATACCCTGGGTCCGTTCTCTCAGGGGTTGACTCTTCCAGTTCTGCCCATCACCAATACCCTCCAGCTCCCAGGGGGCCCTGGAAATCATCTGTCCTAATCTGGTCCTGAACCCCTCTACAACCTCTCAGCCTCGACTGCCTCTGGTGACAGGGAGCTCACTACCTCCTGAAGTGGACCATTCCACAACCTCCTTAATCTGCCCATCCCCCTCTCAGCTTCTCTGTCCATCCCTGGACTTTGTGTTGCTTATCGGGAGGGAGGGAGGGAAGGGAAAGGGAAGAAGAACCTGCTTCCTGGCTCCTCCTCTTAAAACATACATGGAGAACTGAGTGAGGCTGTTAAAAGCTTACATCAGTGATAAAGAGGGAGGTATCCCCATTCTACAGATGCCAATCTGTAAAGGCTCAGATGGGGGAGGGACTGGCCTCAGGTCACCCAGCCAGTAAGGGATAAACCCAGATCCTCTGACTCCAAGGCTCATGCTTCCTCTTCTAAGGACATTGATTGTCCATGGCCTCCAGATGTCAACCTCCCCCAGTCCCACCCCAGAGGGAAAGAGGCTCAGTAGAGAAGAGAGAAAAGGCATTTCATTTGGCATCCTCACCTGGCAGGCCCTGTGAGAGGTGCCCCCTGCTGGAGGCTCTCCTGATTGGCTCCTCCACGCAGGGGTTTCCCATGAACTAGCCAGCATCCTGGACCTGCTGCCCACAGTGGCTGCTCTGACGAGAGCCCAGCTGCCCAATGTTACCCTAGATGGGGTGGACCTGAGCCCTGTTCTGCTGGGCACAGGCAAGGTAAGAGTGCTGGGACCCTGGGTGGTCTTCCTTGCTGGTCTCCAAGCCCCAGATCCCTTGACCTCTATGTCCCTGCATCTCCAGAGCCCACGGAAGACACTCTACTTCTACCCTCCATCCCCTGATGAGACCCAAGGTGTCTTTGCCATCCGACATGGGAAGTACAAGGCACATTTTTTCACCCAGGGTAATTCTAGCTACTTATCATAACTTGAGACACCCTCCCCCCCAAGGGTTTCTTGCACTGAGGGACACAGCCACTGATGGGGATGAATTGCCTGGGTCCCTCATTGTCCCATCTTCCCTGCCTTTCCCAGGGGGCCCCACTCTCCCATATTCCTGTCCCCCTCCAGGCCTGGCTGACCAAGTTCCCTGGATCCCTGCCTGGAGTCTCCCCTTTGGTTGCCCCCTGTACCCTATATGATTCTACCCCACCACCACCCCAGGATTGCTTCTTCTATTCCCTACCCTCATCACTATCTAGGTTCTACACACAGTGACATGGTTGCTGACCCAGCCTGCAAAGGCCTCACTCCACTGACTCCCCATGAGCCGCCACTGTTGTATGACCTGAAGTCAGACCCTGGTGAGAACTATGAACTCCTGAGCCATGCTCCCAAGGAGGAGATTAAAAAAGCCATTGAAACCCTGAAGGAGATGAGGCTACTCAAGGCCCAGTTTGATGCTAACATGACTTTTGCATTAAGTCAGATTGCCAAAGGCCTAGACCCAACTCTGGAACTTTGCTGCCGATCCGGCTGTTCCCCCTGGCCACAATGCTGTAATTGTCCAGGTCCTCAGTATGACACTCCCCACAAGTGAATGCATAGACCTCAGAATGATTTCCTGGTCTCTCAGTCATCCCTGGCCCCATTGACTGCTAATTAAAACTGACATTCAAGGACTACTCTGACTTGTGAGCAGGGCCACACATCCTACATGTGTCCTCCCCACACAAATCTCAGGCCACTTCACTGGATACCCAGCCAGATTCTTCTCTATGCAGCAAGTTAAGGTAACAATTTTCACACTACCCTGGGATTCCTAAACAACCTAAATTGGTTATTTCTTCTGAAATCTCTATGTAGAGAAGTCCAACATTTATCCCTGTCTGCATGGTGATGCTTTGGGTTATGGAATTCAGGTCAGACAGTTGGGTCCATCGTCATTCATGAACATTCGTGAGAGATTAGATAAAATCACACGCTCCAGATCCTTAACATTTACTGTTAAAATAAACTCTTTACTAAGATATTAATATGAGCATTAAATTAAGCACTAATTATGAATTTTCTAATAAAATATAAGAGAAAATGCCATTTGGAGCAAGATTTAAATAAATTATTAATTTAAATAAATATCAACATCAAAGCACAATTTGGTGTCTTTCCTTTTTCTTCTCACCTCTTTGAAAATTCCTATTGAATGTTACCATGTCTTATCACTGTCAGTAAAAGTTTGAACTTATGTTCTAGGTACTGCCTGCCCACAGCTTTTCTTTCTGTGTGCACTGGCTCCTGACTCCCTCAGTAGTTTTGGGAAAAGTATGATTTTGTCCCTTACCTATTTGCTACATTATTCTCTCTCAAAATCTTCAACTCTTTTGCCTCTACCATACCTCAGCAAAGAGTTTCCTTTATTCCCTGTGGATACACTGCAACAACCCATAACACCAGCTCTCCACTATTAAAAGATGACTTTTTTCCTTAGTGCTAAGAATGGTGTATTGAGAATAGACATAAATAATTCCATTTCATTCTGTATTTGCTCTTTTTTGACATGAGTTGCCCCAGCACAAGCTGTGGGACCAGTTTGCAATAATCAGAATTCCTCCATTATCTTGCTTTATGACTGTAAAGGAGGACTTGATGGCCCCAAGAAATATGCTCCTTCTCTTTATCTTATCTGACTAGGGAACAATGATGCCCTAAGAACTAAAGGGAATGATATGCAAAGAAGGACACACTAGTAATATGCCACCTCCTTCATAAGGCAGCTGGGTATCCCAAGGGATCCGAAGTCAGACCTGGCCTCAGACACTCACTACCTGTGCAACCATGGGCAAATCACTCAATGTCTGTTTACCTCAGTTTCTTCAACTGCAAAATGAGGTTGATAATAACACCTGCCACTCAGGATTCTGGTGATGGTCAAACAAGACAATGTTAATACAGTACTTGGCACTTTGCCTAGAACATAGTAGGCATTTTTGGAAGTGCTTGTTTTCTTTCTTTTTTTCCTCCACCCTGCCTACAGACACACACACACACACACACACTCACAAACACAGAGACAAACACGATCAAGAATGTTTCCTCTTTTATCTCTCCCTCTCTCAAACAGGCTCAACTAGGAGAATAGTATAATAGTCACCTGCTGAATTATGACACACACATATCCATCAGCTTCTGGTGGTGACTCACTCTGAGTAAATAAGCCACAGTTCAGTTTCCTCATTGTTCGTTCTTGGCTGTATCTAGTTAATGGCCAACTGGACCATTTTGTCACACCAAATTCCCCATAGTTTTTTCCTTTATGGACATTTGAAAATGTAACCTAAGGTGCCACCATATACCTGGAGTCTTTGTTCCCATTGCCCTAGCTGAGGAAAAACTCTTTCCTACTTAGCTAGCCCACTGCAAGTGTTTGGTGAATTAGCATTTTCTTTGCATATATTCTCATAAGGTCATTAACTACTTTGTAGAGAAGGATGTGGCCTTTTTTCCTCTGTGTCTTTTTAACATGTTGCACGAGACCAGGCAAATTTGAACACTTGCATATGGTGATTTTTTTTGCAGGAACATAGTGGAAAGAAAAGACTCCCAGGTTATCAGCAGGCTGTGCTGAGTGTGTCCTTTAGGAAACCCATTCCAATTACATAACTCACAACTAGCACTACTAAAAAGAATGAGGGGACGACTAGGTGACACAGTGAATAGAGCACTGGCCCTGGAGTAAGGAAGACCTGAGTTCAAATCCAGCCTCAGACACTTAACACACTTTGGGCAAGTCACTTAACCCCAATTGCCCTCCAGAAAGAAAAAAGAAGAAAAACGAGGGAAGATGGGAGTCAACTGAAAAATTCCAAAGGTCTTTGAGTGAGAAGAGAGAAGGGAAAGGCTGACATGCTACTAAATGGCTCAGTGGATAGAGCCAACTTGGAATCAGGAAGACCTAAGCTCAAATCCAGTTTCAGACACTCACTATCTGGATGCTGCTGGGCAAGGTATTTAAGCTCTGTTTGCCTGTTTTCTCATCAGTAAAGTGGGTATAATAATAGTACCTAGCTCTTAGGGTTATTGTGAGGATAAAATGAGAAATCTAGCTATGTAAATGCTACTTATTAATATAAATGTTACCTATGAAAGGAGAAGGGGCTGCTTTACTAGCCTGAGGGTGGGGTACCTGCCCTAGCCATTTTGAGTGGAAGATGGCAACCATTCAATCCATTCTCCATCTTTAGTGTCTCTCTCTCCACATACACTCCCACCCTGAGTATCTGACTTAACTAGATATAACACAAACACTGAGTCTAGTTTTATTTGCTGAATTAATAAAGTTCTATGTTCTATTCTTAATTTTTAAGAACAAGTGAATTGGACCCTATTCTCTTTCTCTTAAAAAAAATTGGATTTTCTTTTTACTTTTGGGTGACTCTTGACAAATGTTCTCTTGTAGGACAATGTACTTAATTAGACAGAGAAAGATTAAGTAACTGATGGTAATTTTAAGACCCAAGACCCAATAAGGGAGGGGAGGCAACTTCCTGTGTGCTGTAGACTGATATTGAAGATCTTGAGGCACCACCAGCACTAAGGACTGGTCAAAGGAACAGAGTGGTTGGTGGCTCCCCCTGAGGAGTGCAGAGGTGAGCCTCAGGTGAACACTGGGTGGCTGTGTTCACTTCCTGGGATGAATGTCTAGGATGTGATGGAGTGCTGCCTGACCCTTGTCAAACTTGATGACCATTACCCATTTGTGAGACAAATAACACCATCTGAAACAATCCATAAGCAGTTGGTTGGGATTGTCATGTGCTGGGCAAAAAGCAGAAGTCAAGAGGAACACAAGGAGGCATTTCAGATCAATGCTGAAGGAAGACTGGATGGAGAAGAAGAGTGTAGGCAGTGAGCATTTGGTGAAGGAGATGGAGTTCAACAACAGAATTTTCCTTTCTTTTTTAATAATTTATTTATTTTTAATTTTCAACATTCACTTCCATAAGATTTTGAGTTTTAAATTTTTCTCCCCCTCTCTTTCCTCCCCTTTCCCAAGATGGTGAGCAGTCTTATATAGGCTCTACTTATACATTCATATTAAACATATTTTCACATTAGTCATGATATAAAGAACTAGAACTGATGGGAGGAACCATGAAAAAGAAGAAACAAAACAAAACAACAAAAGAAAAGGACAGCAAATAGTATGCTTCCATCTGCATTCAGACTGCATAGTCCTTTCTCTACGTGTGGATGGCATTTTCTATCACAAGCCTTTTGGAGTTGTCTTAGATAGTTACATTGCTGAGAAAATGTAAGTCTATCAAAGTCAGCCATTGCACAATGTGGCTGCTACTGTGTACAGTGTTCTGCTGGTTCTACTCATTTCACTCGGCATCACTTCTTAAAAGTATTTTCAGGTTTTCTAAAGGCCACTTGCCCATCATTTCTTATAGCACAATAGTATTCCATTACATTTATATACCACTACTTGTTCAGCCATTCCCCAATTGATGGGAATCCCCTCAATTTCCAATTCTTGCTACCACAAAAAGAATGGCTATAAATATCTTTGTACATGTGGGTCCTTTTTCTGTTTTATGATCTCTTTGGTATATAGACCTATTGCTGGGACAAAGGATATGCACAATTTTATAACCCTTTGGGCGTAGTTCCAAATTGCTCTCCAGAATGGTTGTATCAGTTCACAACTCCACCAACAATGCACTAGTGTTCCAATTTTCCCTCATCTTCTCCAACATTTATCATTTTCCTATTTTGTCATGTTAGCCAATCCGATAGGTGTGATGTGATACCTTGAAGTTGTTTTGATTTGCATTTCTCTAATAAATAGTGATTTGGGGCATTTTCTTACATGACTATGGATAGCTTTTATTTCTTCCTCTGGAAACAGCCTATTCATATCCTTTGACCATTTATCAACTGAGGACTGATTTGTATTCTTATAAATTCAGCTCAGTTCTCTATATATTTTAGAAATGAGGCCTTTATCAGAGATGTTGGCCATAAAAATTATTTCCCAGCTTTCTGCTTCTCTTCTAAAATGGCTGCATTGGCTTTGTGCAAAAACTTTTCAGTTTAATGTAATCAAAATCAGGATTCTCCTTTCTTGACCAAGTCTTAAAGATTCAAGGATAGAATGCAGAAAAGAACTTATCAGGGCCAAGGAGAATATATTTTCCTGGAGTCTTGCCTGCTCAAGAAGTCCTAAAAGTGCAAGTGGAAGGGAAAGGGACAAACAGACCCCTCAATAACTACTAAGCTAGCTACCATGGACAGGAGCAAATGCTGCCTTGAAAAGAGAATAGCAGTGGAGGGGACAGTAAGTCACAGGAGAAAATATACAGGCAGAGGAGCAATGATAATGGTCCCAGATATCTATGAAAGCACAGAGTGCAGGCAATAAGCAAAGTGAACTGGGGGCCTGAACACAGGGAAAGCAAATGTATACTCATCATTATCAGGGACTTTAGAGAGCTGGAATATGGTGATAAAAGCACAGCACAGACCCTCAGAATTAAAAAGGACCCAAAGGCATCTATGCCAACCTAGCTCTAGAGAGGAATTTCCTCCATAGCTTCCCCATAGAAGTGACCATCCTGTCTCTACCTGACTTCCTCTAGTGATGAAGAACTCACATCATACAAAGAGCCCATTTTCCCATTGAACAGCTCTAATAATTTTTCCTTCTTTTAAACCTAAATCTCACAGAGTTGTTGTGAAAATCAAACGAGAGAATATATGTGAAGTGCTAAAATGCTATAAATATTTGTGTGACCTGCATATTTATGATACATATAATATAAAGAATAATAATTATTATGAATCTACTGCAATGCCAGGCAGAACAATTCAAATCCCTCTTCTCTGTGATTTCCTTTCAAGAACCTGAAGACAGTTATGTCAGTAGAATGGAAACTTCTTGAGAGTAGAGATTGCTTCATTCATTGCCGTTGTCCAGCACCTGGCCCAGTCGAAGTGCTTCATGAACATTGACTGACAGATTCATTGGGTCTGTCCTTGCTAGACTTCTCTAGGCCAAATATCTCCCATTCCTTTAAGTGATCTCCTAAAGATCTCCATCCATTAACCACTCTGAACTCTCTCTTCCTCAAAAGAGAAAGGCAGAGGGGCGGCTAAGTGGTGCAGTGAGTAAGAGTGCCGCCCCAGAGTCAGGAGGACCCAGATCGGTTCCGGCCTCATACTTAACACCCACACAAAAAATAACTGGACATGTAACCTTGAGCAAGTTACTTAACCCCAATTGCTTTTAAAAAAAATTAAAGAGAGAGAGAGAGAAAGTCAGAACGGAGTGTGATACTGACAACGGGATGTGGCCAAGGCACTGAAGCTCTCGACATCCTTGGGCTAGATACTTTGGATGTCCTCATGTTGCTTAAGCTCACATCACCTTCTATGGTCCCCTTGTTGTCCTTGTTGTCCTGCTGCCTCCTACTGGACTTATGGTACAATCAATCCCCACTGGACTTTTTTAAAAGTTTAGATATTTTGTTTTGACATACAGGTAACTTTGGCAGAGTTTAAAGAGTCTTTATTAAGTGACTACCATGTTCCAGACACTAAGCAAAATACTTGAGATAAAAAGACATTTACCCCACCAAAAGGGGGGGGGGAGGAACCTGTCTTGCCTTCACTGAGTTTACATGATACTGGAGAGAATACCATATATTCATGAATAAATAAATCTTTACTCATTAGCTGAGGGAAACAAGCACTAACTATGGGCATCAGGAAAGCCCCCTTAAGGTGGGGAGGACCTGAGATGAGCTTTTGAAGGAAGCTCAGGACCATCAGAGGTGGAGCTGAGGAGGGAGAGCATTCCAGGCATGAAGGGCAACCTGGACCATGAAAAAGGAAATGTGTTTATTACCAAGTTCAGAGGACTGGAAGAAGACTGGTTGGGCTAGAATATCAAGCATATAAAGGGGAATGATGCACAACAATCCCTGAAAGGCAGGCTGGACAGGGAAGGAGGGAGGAGTTTGAATTTTATCTTCATGGCAATAAGAAGTCACTGAAAATTCTTGAACCAAGGCAATGATATAATCAGACCTCACCTTTTTGAAGATTTGTTTGGCAGATATAAGAAAGATAGACTGGAGAGGAGAGAGACTAGAGAGTCTAGGTAATAGGTAAAGACTGCCTGTTTGGGAGGTAGATTCTACAAGACTTGGCAACTGGCTTGAAAAATGGAATGCAGAACAGATAGAAGTCTCAAATGACTCCAAGGTGACCACAATATTGTGGTGAAATCAACAGGAATGGAGGAGTCAGAGAGGGGAAGGTGTGGACAGGGATGATAATTAGTTCCATTTTGGATGCCTGTGGGACAATATCTGGCAGGAAGTTGTCTACGTAACACTGGAGCTCAAGAGAGAGATTCAGGTTGGATCTATAGAATGGAGCATCATGTACATAGAGATCTTATGGAAACACATATCACTCTGGGAGATAGTGTAGAGTAAGAGAAAAGGACACAAGAACCCAGCACAGAGACCTGTGGTACAATCGTGACAAAGGAGGGGGAGATTGATAATGATCCAATAAAAGAGAAGTTGCCAGACAAATGGGAGGAAAAATGAAAAGAAAAAACAAGAAACTAGTGAAGGTCAAGAAGGATGAAAGTGGAACATGTGGGAAGGAGAAGTCAATTATGTTCAAAGTTGGCAAGTGATCAAAGACTGGGGGTCGGGCAGGGGACAGGGGTGGAAGGGGGGTAAGAGAAGCCATTGGGTTTAGCAGTGAAGAGATAGTGAAGTAGGAGAGGGGTTTGTTTGAGAGGCAAGTGGTTGAGTTGGAAGCCAGATTGTGAAGGGTTGAGAGGTAAGAAGGTAGTGAGGGACTGAAGGCAGCAAATGTATCTCATGATTTCCTTGAAGATAAAATGGAAAGTAGGGCATAGTTAAGGTGAATTTTGAGCTTTTCTAAGTCTTTAGACTGAAAGAATAGAGATGAAGAGTTAGATGTTGAACTTGAGGGATATCATTGATAGGGAATCTCAAAGATTCCTCTTAGGCAAATGTCATGCAGCATCTTTGTCTACAACCTGGATGAAAACATAAGTGGAGTGCTTATCCAACATGGATATGATGTAAAAATGGGAGGAATCACTGTCAAACCCACAGAAAGATAGACTCTCAAAAGAACTCCGTATAGAGAAAGATGAGCCAAATCTTAAATGGTTAAATCTAATTGCAACAAAAACTTCCAGGGCATGTGAGGAACAAGATGGAGGACTAGACATTTTCTCTGAGTCTCATCACCTCTCAGACCTCTGCAAAACAGAATGTGTGCCACAGATGAAGTCATTGCAGCTGTTGCCATGCAGTAGAACACCCAGAGTCCAAAAAATGATTTTTGAAAGTCCATAAACTGATGCTCACTGATGCTTTGCTCACTCAGCACCTCTCCCCCACTTCCCACACTCTAGGAGTCTTCTCAGGATGCACCAGACAGCCAGTGCAACCAGACAATGCTATAGTACCTGTGCTGCAAAGCTCTAAATGGCCAGGCTGAGGTGGACAGCCCTATAGAGCCAGTTGGTGAACTGTCATTGCTGGACCACAGAACTAAGAAACAGAGGAAGCAGGACAGGACACCATATTGCCTGTGTGGCTGACCACTAAGCCTAATGAAAAGAGCTCAACATCCAACTGGGGCCGATTCTATGTACCCCAAAATCACCTATAGCAGAGATGAACTAGTGAACCATGAACTACCCAGCATGGGAGGAAGCTCAGATGCTTTGAGATCAACCCCCCCCCCCCCAAAGAAACCACCACCATCAAAGGGGAGAAAGTCAGACAGGAAAAAATAAAACCCTGAAATTACCAAAGATTTCAAGAAGAAAGTTCAAAGTCCTTGAACATAAACATGTAATCAACAGGGAGAATATTAAGAATAAAAATAAATATGGCTCCCAGATCTATGAGTAAATGCTGCAAAACAACAGGAAATGATCCAGCATTTGATGAGACAGAGGATTCTGTGGAATTGAAGAACATGGAACCACAACACTTTCTCCCTAAGAGATTAAAAAAAGAAATGAGAATTATGAGAGCAGAATCTGGCCAATAGAGCAAAATATAATGGGTAAAATAGAAAAGTATAGTCTGTGATGACAACTCTCATCTCATTTTACAGATGAGAAAACTGAGGAAAACAGAGCTAAGTGATCTACCCAAGATCACACAGCTAGTAAGTGTCTGACGTCAGATCTTAATAAATCTTCTTGACTACATGCCTAGAACTCTGTCCATTGGACCACCTTGCTGCCCAAAAGAAAGGACGGTAGACTGGAAATGCAAATATACAGAAATGAAGGACAGTATAGAAGAGTAGCAGAAAGATGACAACATTAAAAGAAAATATGTTCACTATGCGAGCAAAGAATGCTTACCTCAAAGACAGGATGTGGAGAGACAACAGAAGGGTCAGAGGCCCCCCAGAAGAACACAGTAGGATGAAAAACCTTGATATCATAATGAAGGAAAAAGGAGCAGAGAATTGCCCAGAATTTCTGATCATAGAAGTTGAAAGATCACTTCCAGCAAAAAACCTTGGGCTACAAACCCTAAAACACATAGTGGTTAAATTCAACAATTCAATTCAGAAACAAATTCTGCAAGCTATAGGAGAAAATCTTCAAATGCAGAGGAAAAGACATTTGAATAATACAAGACTATTCTACACCCACCAGAAAACATGAGAGGAATGCATTCATCTATTCCAAAGAGCAATGAATGTAACTCTAGATGCAACCCAGAGTAACCTACCTAGGAAATCAGAACATAACAATAAATGAAAGAAAAAGGACATTCACTAGCAAAGAGGTGTTTAGAACATTTTTAGAAAGACCTGAAGAAATGTTTTGCTTCTAGAACACTCCAAACAACAGAAATGCAGGAGTGAATAAATGCCAAAACCAAGGACAGCAATGGTCATAGAGGGACAGGAGGGAGACCAGTAGAGACTCCTTTGTAAACAGACACAAGGAGATGGGAACAAAGGCAGAAATCCAAACAGATGTAAGTTAAGAGATAGGACTGGGTCATTATGCACAGAACCTGTTCATACTGCCTACGGGTGTATCAATGTTTTTCTTGAAGCTATATTATATGAGAGAGTACATGGAGTGGAAGGGGGAGGGGAGGGACAGGAATGTATAATGTGCTGGGGTCAAAGCAAAGGCTTGCAATGAGGGAAAAGCATCCCCTGTGGTCTCAGAAAGAGAAGAGCCTGGGAGTAGGTGAGGAGGAGGGGAAGGAAGGGAAAGAGGGCTTACTTTGGTAATTTGCGGGGGGTGGGGGGTGGGGGGGTGTTTGGGAAGTCAATTGATGAATGCTGCTGTGGGTGAAGAGAGATGGTCTATGAAGGGAGATGTGGTCTGGGGAATTTTGTGCTTGAAAAAAGTCTGCTCATCCTGCCTTTGGATGGGGGAAGTTGGATCTCCTGGAGGTAAATGGCACCTGGAGGAGTCTGAGAGTGTGGGTCCAAAGATATTTTGAAGCAAATGGGAAAAAAGGTAATCAGGGGATAGTATAGATAAATAGTGGACTATATAATTTGGGATTGTAGTTGGGGGAAAGGCTATACCAGGGGGAAGAGGGGGCAGTGTCCTCTCTGACATGCCCAATAATTGGCATTGTTCTCGGAATGAGCCACGTTGAAAAAGGGAAATACATCCTCTGGGCAAGCTCTACAAGGTAGTGGCAGAATCTGTATAGACAGGAGAACCTATAATAGATACCTTAAAAGTCTCAATTGCAAGCAGAATGTAGAGAATAGAGAGGCCAGATAATTCTAGGGGTCATGAATCAGAGAAGGACAGTCTAGAATAGGCAAAGAGAAGATGTATAATGAAGAGAGATAGAGGAATCATTTTGGAAAAGGGAACAAAAATGAAATTTTAAAAACTAATGAATAAAAGTAGCTTAAGGGAGAAGAAGGGTGAATCTACTTGACTGAGAGGAAAATAGAGGGAGAGGAAATATATAACCAGATAAAAGCATGAGAGAAAAAGAAACTAGTAAGCCAAACTGTAAAGGAAAGGGAAATCAAATGAGAACGGGAGATCAAAGGTGAGACGAAGAGAGCTAGTGGGGAAAGAGTCACCTTTTAAAAAAAAGGATTAAGATAAAGGAAAAACATGATATTGTGTTTACAGCAGAATGGGAGGGAGCTGAAATTATACCTTGAAAAAAACATTAGCCACAGGTGGAGGAAATATAAACTTCTCATAATTTAAACATGAATGGATTTAGAAATCCAACAAAATTAAAAAGAGTGACAGATTGTATAAGAAAACAAAACCTTACAGTCTGTTGTTTGCAAGAAACAGATTTTAAAAACAGACATACATATAATAAAACTGAGGGAATGGGGCAGGAGGGGAATCTACTCTTCATCAAGTGAATACCAAAAAGGAGGAGTTGCGATCATACTATCTGACAAACAAGCAAAAAATAAAGAGATAAATAAGATTACATTGTGCTAAAAGAAACCACCTCTAACAAACCTATGTTAGTTTCAAACATTCTAAATGCCCTAACATGCAGATTCATAAAGAAAATATCTGAGTTACAGGAAGCCATAAGACAAAGTGATAGGAGACTTTACTGTCTTTCTTTCAGTTTTGGATAAGTCTAACAGAAAGAAAAGCAAAAAAAGAAAACATGGAACTGAACAAACTGGAGAAACTAGAGCTAAAAAGTGTTATGGCATCTTCTAAATAGAACTATAAATGCATATACATATTTCTAAGCACCACATGGAACTTTTACCAAAAAAATTGCCAGGTACTAGGGAACAGAGATATTGAAAACAAATGTAAAAATGCATAATTAAATATGCTTAATATGAATGCATATGTAGAGTCTATACTAGATTGCATGCCATCTTGGGGACAGAGGAGGGGAAAGAGAGGGAAGAAAATTTAACACTTAAAAACTTGTGGAACTGAATGTGGTAAACTAAACTAAACTAAATAAATAAATATAACATATGTATGTATATATTATATATATATATTAATTTCTCTTTAGTAGTTCAATTGAACTCCTTTGAATTCTCCTTTGAATCTGCCAGGAAGAAGAGCTTTTTTTCCTAAACTAAAAATAAATAAATATAACATAAAAAAGCAGAATTAATTCTTTACAATTCATGATACCATAAAAATAGCGTTCAAGGGCCACAAACAAAAAATACAGACCCAAATGGAGACTGGATGATGATTTCATAAATAACAAATGGATCAAAGAACAGATCATAGGGGTGGCTAGGTGGCACAGTGAAGAGAGCACCAGGCCTGGAATCAGGAGGACCTGAGTTCAAATTTTACCCCAGACACAACACAAAAACTAGCCGTGTAACCTTGGGCAAGTCATTTAACCCCAATTGCCCTACCTTCCTCCCTCCAAAGAGAAAAAAAAAAACAGATCATAGAAGCAATTAATAAACTATGGAAAAGAAAATGGTGATGATGAAGCAATATACCAAAATTTCTGTGATACACCTAATGTATTCCTCAAGGGAAGATTACAAACAGACTTGAATAAAATAGAAAAAGAGAGAATTAATGAATGGAATATGCATTTAAAAATTTTTAAGTCAACAAATAAACCTAAAATAAGCAAAAAAAAAAAGAAAATATTAAAAATTAGAGGGGAAATAGGTTAAGTTGGAAAACCAAAAGAGTCCATAGAAATGATAAATAAAACTAAAATCTGGTTCCTTGAAACGACTAATTTAATTGAAAAGCCCTTAGCTAATCTGATTAAAAAGAAGATAGCAGGGGTGTCTAGGTAATGCAGGGAATAGAACACTGACCCTGGAGTCAGGAGGACCTGAGTTCAAATTTGACCTCAGGCACTTAACACTTACTAGCCCTGTGACCATGGGCAAGTCACAACCCCAATTGCCCTGCCTTCTTCCCTCCAAAAAGAAAAAAAAAAGATAGCAGAAAATCAAAGCAATAAAATAGTAAATGAGCAAGGTGAGATCACAATAAAACCGGAAGGAATAAGAATAATCAAAATATTACATTCAGTTACATACTAACATATAACTGAGAACACAAAAGAAATGCAGGAATTCCTTCAAAAATATGAAATACCCAAAATATTACAATACCAAATAAAGATTTCAAATAACTCAATATCAGAAAAGGAAATAGATTGAGTTGTAAAGGAACTATCAAAGGAAGGGGGAAGGCGGGGTGGAAAGCTCTTCTTCCTGGCAGATTCAAAGGAGAATTCAAAGGGGTTCAATTGAACTACTAAAGAGAAATATTCAGAAATTATTCTCCAAAATTGTGGGGTGAAAATATTCTACCAGCACATATATAAATGTGTGTATGTATATATATGCACACACTGACTTAGATGTGTGTGTATATATATGTATGTATGTGTGTATGTGTATGTGTATTCAACATTAGCAAAGCAATCAACATAAGTAATCTTATTAAAATTAAAACATCCAAAATCATATGAGTATCTCAATAGATGCAGGAAAAGCCTTTGACAAAGTATAGCACTCCTTTGTGCTAAAAATCCCTCAGAAAATACACATATAGGGACTTGTTTTAAATATAAAAAGCATCTATCTAAAACCAAAAGCAAACATCACTTGTAATGGAGATACACCAGAACCTTCCCCAATAAATATGAGAATGAAGTTAAGGATGCCTACTCTCAACACATTATTTTACATAGTTCTGGAAATGCTAGAAATAGCAATAAAACAAGATAAAGACATGAAAGGCATAAAGATAAGTGAAGAGATCATGGGTTTAGGGGCTCAGTGAATAGAGCACCAGTCTTGGAGTCAGGAGGACCTCAGTTCAAATCCTGCCTCAGACACTTAACACAAAACTAGCCATGTGACCTTGGGTAAGTCACTTAACCCCAATTGCCCTGCCTTCCCCTCTCCACAAAGCAAAAAGAAAAAGATAAGTGAAGAGGAGATAAAGCTATCTCTGTTTATTGATGTTATGATGGTATAATTAAAAAATCCTAGGGAACTGAAACAATTAATAGAAAGTTGCAAGCTAAAAATTAAACCCTCAAAAACCAACTCATCACCTTAAAAAATAGACTAGCTCAAATGGCAAAGGAGGCCCAAAAGGGCATTGAGGAGAAGAATGCCTTAAAAAGTCGAATTTGCCAGATGGAAAAAGAATCTCAAAAGTTCACTGAGGAGATTCATTCCTTCAGAGTTAGACTGGAGCAAATGGAAGCTAGTGACTTTATGAGAAATCAAGATGCTGTTAAGCAGATCCAAACAAACGAAGATTAGAAGGCAATGTGAAATATCTCATGGGAAAAACCACTGACCTGGAGAATAGATCCAGGAGAGACAATTTAAAAATTATTGGACTACCTGAAAGCCATGATCAAGGAGAGAACCTAGAAATCACCCTTCAAGAAATTCTCAAGGAAAACTGCCCTGATGTTTTAGATCCAGAGGGCAAAATAGAGGTTGAAAGAATCACCGATCACCTCCTGAAAAAGATCCCAAAAAGAAAACTCCCAGGAATATTATAGCCAGGTTCCAGAATCCCCAGATCAAGGAGAAAATAATACAAGCAACCAGGAAGAAACAATTTCAATATTGTGGAAACACAATCAGAATAGCCCAGGACCTGGCAGCTTCTACACTGAGGGATGGAAGGGCATGGAATATAATATTCCAGAGGGCAAAAGAACTGGGAATGAACCCAAGGGTCACCTACCCCGCAAAACTGAGTATTTTGTTTCAGGGGAAAATGTGGTCATTCAGTGGAATAGAGGACTTTCAAGCATTCTTGAGGAAAAAACCAGAATTGAATAGAAAATTTGACATCCAGACACAGGAAGGAAGAGATGCCTGAGAAGGTAATCGGGAAAGAGAGATCAAGGGGAACTTATCAAAGTTGAACTATTTTCATTCCTATATGGAAAAGCAATAACTGTGACTGATGATATCTTTCTCACTATGAAAATAATGGAAGAAGGGGGGTGTGGTCATATGAATACATATGTGAATGTGTGTGTATATGGTTACAGTTATATATGGATAGAGGGCATAGGTTGAATTTGTTGGGAAGGGAGAATACTCAAGGGATGAAATTATGAGGTGAGAGAGGAAAGTGGCAAGAGGAGATGGGGAGAGACAGGGTAGGGTAAACTATCTCATGTAGGGGAAGTGGGTACAAAGGAGGGGGAGAATAAGGAAGGCTAAAAAGGGAAAACCACATTCACATTGAATTTGGTTCAGGGAGAAAATGACATACATACTAAATGGGATATCTCAACCTGCAGCAGGATAGGGGAAGGGGGATGAGAGGAGGGATGATGGATGGGAGGGCATCCTTGGGGGGAGGGGAGGTTGGAAGTACCCACTATAGAAGAGGGACAGGATCATGTATGGAATGGACCAGGTGGGGAGTGGGATGAGTGGGAGGGAATTATAAGCAGCCTTGTACAATATATCTACTATGATAATGTTTTGCATAGCTAGACATGTGCAACATATACTGAATTACTTATCTCCCAAGAGGGAATGGGTGACAAGGGAGGAAGGAAATGGATCTGAAATTCGAGGTCGTAACATTAAATGTTTCAAATATATATAAATACTATTATTAATACTCTTTTGCTTGTAATAGGGAGATAAGATGTACAGGCATTGGGACACAAGATTCATCTTCCTCCAATGGAAAAGTCAAAGGGGGTATGGGAGAAGGTATGGGAGAGAGCAGATTGGAGGAAGCGATATCTTGTAGGACTGCTATTCTGGGAGGCTGGGTAGGGGAATAATGGGGGGAAAATGATTGTAACTCAAAATCTGGCGGAAATGAATGATGTAAAACAGAAGTTAATAAAGTATTTGTTTAAATAAAAAAAAAACCAACTCATTCCTGTAAAATAATAAAACCCAAGAAGTAAAAGATATAAAGATAAATCCCATTCTAAATAACTACAAAATTCATAAAATATCTAGGGATTGACCCACCAAAGCATCTAAATGATTTCTATAGAGTCCATTAGAAAGCAACCCTTAAAGAAATAAAGAACAACATAAATAGCCAGGGAAATTGAGTGCTGGTGGCTAGGCCGTGCCAATGTAATAAAAATGCCAATGCTACCAAATTTAACACTCGCTTTTAATGCTAGACCAATCAAATAACCAAGGGGATGTTTTCTAGAACTTGATAAGATATAACAAAATTCATTTGTAAAAACAAAAAATCTAGACTATCAAGGGAAATTATGAAAAGAGATAGGAACAGGGGAGGCTAGGTGGCATGGTTAGTCAGGAGGACACAGAATCGGTTCCAGCCTCAGAAAATGAGCATCCACACATAAATAATGACTGGCCGTGTAACCTTGAGCAAGTTACTTAACCCCAATTGCTTACAAAAAATAAATAAATAAACAAACAAACAAACAAATAAATAAATAAATATTTTTAAAAACAGATAGGGAAAAGGGGGGAATAGCCCTTCCAGACCTAAAATTTTATTATAAAGTGGTAGTCATCAAAACCATTTGGTGTTGGTTTAAAAAAATGCAGAAGTACAGAACAGACAACCAGGGATACTCAGAAACAGTAGAACTCAATAACTCAGTATTTGATAAAGTGGAAAACAAATTACCTAGGAAAAAGCTCATTTAACAAAAACTTCTGGAAAAATTGGAAAGCAGTCTGGAAAGCAGGTTTATATAAGTACCTTACAACATATTCCACAATACATTTTAATGTATTAGACAATAAGTGACCTTAATATTCAAGATTATATGGTTAAAAAATTAGAAGAGAAATAGATCATATACCTCTCACAGGTGTGGGTAGGAGATATATTCTTAACCAAACAAGAGATAGAGCTAATTGCAAAAAGATAAAAGAAATAACTTTGATTTTTTTGGAACTGAAAAGCTTCTGCACAAACAACATTAGTGCATCTAGGAAAAGAAGGGAAATGGGCAAATGGGTGAAAAAATCTTTGCATCAAATTTCTCTGATAAGGGTTTGGTGTCCAAGATATATCATCAGTTAGTGTGTGTGTGTGTGTGTATATATATATATATAACTAATAGCCATTCTCCAATAGATAAGAAGTCAAAGGATATGAATAAACAGTTTTCAAAAGAATTGCAAAGTATTCACAACTAATTGAAATAATACTCCAAATCACTAATAATAAGAAAAATGTAAACCAAAATACCCCTGAGGTTTCAATAAAAGGCAATACTCAATGTTAGAAGGATTGTGGAATGGCAAACACACTAATACAATGTTAGTGAAACTGTAAAATGCCCACTTTTAGAAAGAAATTTGGGTTTATGCAAATCAAATGACTATGGTGTCCATACTCTTTAAACCAGAGATCCCATTACTGGGAATATACTCCAGGGAAGTCATTGATAAGAAGAAAGTCTCCACAAGCACCAAAATATTTAGAGCAGCACTTTTTGTGATAGCTGAGAATTGGAAACAAAGTACATGCCCATCAGTTGGGAAATGACTAAACAAATTGAGGAATATGAATAGAATGGCATAGTACTGTCCTGTAAGAAATTTTTGGTTTAATTTGCATTTCTCTAAAAAATAGTGATTTAGAACGTTTTTATATAACTCTAAGAAGCTTTGATTTCTTTCTCTGAAAACTGCCTGTTTGGGAAATGACCTTATTTTTATAAATTTAACTGAGTTCTATATTCAGTATATATTTGAGAAATGAGGTCTTTATCAGAGAAACTTGTAAAGATTTTGTAAGTAATGTGTGTGTGGTGTACATAATGAATTCAGAGAAGCATGTATAGATCTAACTGAATGCAAAATAAACAAACAACATATACACTAACTACAACAATGAACATGGAAAGAAAAATGACACACACAAAAAGTAAATGTAGACAAACTTTTGAGGAGGGACAATATAAAAAGAGAGAGAGGAAGCAAAAGAAAATCATGGGATGGAGGGAAACACACAGTAATCACAACTGTGAGTGTGAATGGCATGAACTCATCCATAAAACAGAAGAGATCAGCAGACTAAATTAGAAACCAGAATCCAACAATATGTTATTTACAAGAGACACACCTGAAACAGAGAGACACACAAATAATTAAAATAAAAGGCTGGGGCACAATCTAATATGCAAGTAAAAAAAAAAAAAAGCAGGAGTAGCAAGTATGATCTCAGACAAAGCAAAAGCAAAAATAGATCTATTTAAAAGAGAAGATCAGGGAAACTATATTTTGCTTTTTAAAAAAGGTACCACAAATAATGAAGTAATATCAATTTTTTTTGCAAGTTTCTCTAATGAAGACCTCATTTTTCAAATATATGCTGAATATAGAACTCAGTCAAATTTCTAAAAATGAGAAGTCATTCCCCAGTTGATAAATGGTCGAGATATAAACAGGCAGTTTTCAAAGGAAGAAATCAAAGCTATTGATAGTCATATAAAAATGCTCTAAATCACTATTGATTAGAGAAATGCAAATTAAAACAACTCTGAGGCACCACCTCATGCCTACCCGAAAGGACAAATGCTGGAGGTGATGAGGGAAAAGTAATTCACTAATGTTTTGTTAGTGGAGTTGTGAACTGGTCCAACCATTCTGGAAGATAATTTGGAACTATGCCAAAAAGGACCATAAAACTGTGTTGTACCCTTTGGTTCATCAACATCACTACCAGGTCTGTATCCCAAAGAGATCAAAGAAAAAGGAAAATTATCTATATGTTCAAAAATATCTGTGGTAACTCTTTTTGTGGTGGCAAAGAATTAGAAATTGAGGGGATGCTCATTCATTGGGAAATGGCTAAACAAGCTGTGGTATGAGTGTGAAGGAGTAATTACTATGGTGCTACAAGAAATGATGAGGAGGGGGTTCAGAAAAACATGGCAAGACCTATATGAACTGATGCAGAGTGAAGTGAGAAGAACCAGGAGATTATTGCGCACAGTAACAGCAATATTGTAATGATGATCAACTGTGAAAGACTTGGCTACAATGACCGGAGACAATTTGAAAAGTCTCATGATTTTTTTTTAAAAATTCGATGTAGCTCCAGAGAGAGACCTAATGAACTCTGAATGCAAACTGAAGTGTAATTTTTCTCACTGTCTTCATTTTTCTTGCTTTAAAAGGTATGGGTAATATGGAACTATGTCTTCCATGATTTCACATGTATAATTAATACCATGCTGCTTTCTTTTTCAGTGGGTGAGGGAGAGGTTGGAGAGAGGAAGAGAATTTGGAACTCCAAGTTTAAAAAAGAAAAGAATGTTAAAAAAATTAAAAAATATTTTTTAAAGAATTAAAACTTTAAAAATTTTAAATTTAAAATATTTTTGAAAATTTAAGAGAATTTTAATAATTTAAAAATAATTTTACAAAGATGCATCAGGACTTAACCAAAGAGATATTGGATAATAAACCCCAAACCCTCCTTTGTGGAGGTGAGAGGTCCACAAGTGTTACACAGTGTGCATGTTTGGGGACTTTTCAATGAATTCATTTGTTCTGCTGATTTTTTTTCTTCTTTATAAAAAATACTATTTTTAATATGAGATGGCTCTCTGGGAGGAGGAGGGGAAAAGATATTTGGGATCCCTGTGATGATTTAAAATACAGAAGACATCAATAAAAATGTATTTTTTTAAAACTGTAATCATAGCTAACGTTAAGTTCTGGGCTTGATTTTAAAAGTCAGATGCACAAGAACAAGATGGGGATGTTGTTGGGGCTTCATGACACTTTGTGGAAGAAGATCCCAAGTAGAGAGGGAACTCACATTCCAACCTCCAAATGTCACAATAATGTGGAGGCCTGTTGTACATCAACATGAGGAGATAGCAGCTAGGTGGCGCCATATAGTGCACAGTGTATTTGGTCTGGAGTAAAGTTCAAGTTTTACCTCAAACACTAACTAGCCATGTGACCTTAGGCAAGTCACTTAGTCTCCGTTTGACTCTGTTTTCTCATCTATAAAATGGGCATAATAATAGCTCCTACCTCCCAGGGTTGTTGTGAGGATCAAATGAGTTAATAATTGTATCACTTCCAGCACACTTCCTGGCATATAGGAAGCACTATTTAAATGTTAGCTATCATTATCCTCATCATATTAATTGGAAGAGGGAAATATTCAGTTAATCAAGGGACAAGAAGTATTTATTTCTCCTTTCCCCTCCCCCCCATACACTTCACAGGTTATCACACTACCGGTGAGAGAGAAGACATAAGTGAGAGTATCTCATTCTTCAAAGGTGACATTGTTCTTGGAATCCTCCTCTGCTTCCAGTGCTGGCCCTTGATCCCTTACCGAAACAATGCTGCCTTCCATCATCACAAACTGCCCTCTCTCCTGAGCCAGGTCCTTGTGTCCCTCCCTGCTGGCCATGGCTGCTGAGCTGCTTTCTTCTGGTCTTTAGCTGCCATACAGCCTCTTCCCTGCCCCTATCAGAAAGTGCTTTCAACTTAACCCCGAGGGCTATTTCAGCTCTTTTGTGAAGTAGGACCTAGCCAGCTACATATAGAAACCCTTAAGCATGTAGGTATTTTTAATGCCTCTTTCCCTTTCTGGTGCCCAGACTCTTTTAGTCCAAACTCTGAGTTATGGTCAAAAAATTCATTTTGACTCCTATCATGCTTGTGAGATGGTTCCCTTTATACATCCCCAGGCTTCCCAAGTAAAACAGAAGTGCAGAGGGGAAATGAATCCCAGAAGAAGAACCCCATCTTGCCCCAAGTTTAGAGCAAACCTGAAGTGCCACCAGTGACTCTATTCCATCCTACCCCACTCCCCACAACTAAACCCATGCACTTTGGACCTAAAGATCTTTGGCCAATTTTCCCTGACCCTAGCAACCAAATGGATGCTCTCTCTTTGTGACATTGTTGTTCATCTTTTGTTTTCAAAGAGGGCCAATGACAACACAAGGTTGGGGTAAAATAGTGGATGACAGATAATGCTTGACTTGCCTCTGAACTGAATTTAAATGAGGCAGAGGTGTGCAAAAATATGCCCTTAATACTTAGTTGATCTATGTTCCCAGAATCACAAAATTTGAAAACTAGAGGAGACCTTGGGGGCATCTAATGCAAACCATATATGAAAAAATAAATCCCCACCATAACATAGTCATCCACCATTTGCTGGAGGATTTCCAAGGAGAGCTCCTCTTTGGTGTAACAACCCTCTCCCCTCCAATGATTCAGATTCTAACTCATCCATATCTTCCCATCCTGTGATATTCAATTCATAAATGCAAAGTTCAGGTATGGAAGTAGAAATCGAGTGTCCTGGATGAGACTAGATGCCATCATCCAATGAACTAACAGAGAGCATGCCACAATGAAGAGAGCTGCCCCACCTCTGACCTATACTGGTTAGGTGACCATGGACAAATAACTTCATTTCTTAGTGCCCCATGTGGCTCTCTCAGAATAGAAGTTGAAGAGAAAATGCTAAGCTGCCTTGGTGGGGGAATTTTATCCCCCAGAGCCTCATGAGCCAATGAAATAAGAAGTCCAGTTTAAAAACAGCCCCAAACCTGAATTATCCTTTCCAGCTTTGTGCCGTCTAGCTGTCTTGCTATCTCAGTCATCCATATCATAGAACAGCACACAGCCATGGGACTCCTCTAGAGTTCCTCCCAGAATGCCATCTATTGACGATAACTCTTCTGTTCCTTCAACTAGGTCACCACACAGCTTACTGTGCCTCATCCAGCCCACTCCCTTCCATATGGTCCATGGGAATACAGTAAGACTTTCAGTCACCAAAATCCAGTCTTCTGTCCCTATGCCATTACCTTCCTCTACCGTTCTAATAACCCTGTCCAAAAAGGAAGTGACAAGTTGGGAACATCTGACTTGTTCTTCGTGAAAGCATGCTGACTCATCTTAGAGATCACTGCTTCTAAGTATAAACAAACTATACCTTTAAAATGTGCTCCAGAATTTTGCCAAGAATAACAGAAATTTACAAACCTCTAGTTTGCTCTGTCCACTTCCTGGTTCTGAAAACTAAGGTAACCTTTGTCCATTTCCAGGTTCCAGGTCACTGATAGAGACTCAACAATTGCACCTATGAATTCTTTATGTATGCTGGGATGGGTGGCGCTCATCCAAGCCTCTGTATATTAATGGCAGCTCAGTGGTCTCTAGCCATTTTCTCACTTATCTTCATGGAACCTTGACATTGGAAGGGACATCAGAGATATGTAGTCCAACCTGCACCTACAACATCCCTGACTCATCCTCATTCAGCCCCTGCTTGTGACAGGGAGCTCACTACATCCCCAAGAAGCCCATTCCACTTTAGTTCAGCCCTAATTGGTAGGAAGTTTTTTTTCCCAACATTGAAGCAAAATTTGATGTTTTCAGTCATTTTTTTAGTGGTGCCCAACTCTTCGTGACATTTGGGGTTTTCTTGGCAAAGATATTGAAGTGGTTTGCCACTTTCTTTCCCAGCTCATTTTACAGCTGAGGCAAACAGGTCTTAATGACTTGCCCTGTGTCACAGCTAGTAAGTGTCTGAGTTTGAATTTGAACTCAAGCAGATAACCCTAACTTCAGATGACCCTAACTTCAAGTTGGGCATTCCGTGCACTATGGTGCCACCTAGCAGCCAGAGTCACAACCTATCTCTGCAACTTCCATCATTTTTCAGTACTGCCCACTGGGACCAAGCAGAGCAAATCTGATTTTTCTTCAACATGATAGCCCTTAAAATACTTGAAGATAGTGTCCATTCCCCATCCCTCCTCTTCCCCACCCCTCTGTCTTCTCTTCTCCAGGACTGACATTCCCAATTCTTCAGCTAATCTTCTATGGCCTGGTCTTCATCCCTCTCATTTATCCTGGGTTTCCATTCCACATTAAGCACCTTCATTTCATTTTTCTACTCTGAGGATTGTTCTTATTAAAGAAAAGAAAAGCTTGCTGGCTTTGGGCATTTCCACATCCTCTCAGTTATATTCTCATCATCCCATGCACCCCAAGGAGGGTTCTTAGCCCTTGTTCTTTCTCTTTATCCAACATAATTTTAACACCCCCCCTTTTTTTTTAAATTGTCCTTAGCTTTTTTCCCAAACTTCAGCTCCTGCTGGGCTTTAGCCTTTCTGATACTATTCTTATAGGATTGTGCCACTTTTAGTTTTGTCCTCAGGTGTGTGCCCTGGCTTCTGTCTTTTAAATAAACTTGAATGTGTCCTTTGAAATCTGAGCTCATTGGTGAGCTCCCCATGCAGTACTGCAGATCTCCTCAGATACCTCTTCTCTTGCTTCATCAGAATTCTCTCCTGAGAGTTTCCCCTTGGAGTTTCAGGCTTCTCTTTTCTCTGAACTTTTAGAAATATGCTTTCCTAAAGTTTCAGGTAGATATCTGACTGTGACCTCACCTGCCTTCTCTGCCAGGAGCCATAAGATTAAGGGAGTGTTGAAATAGATTGCACCTGCTTCGGATGATTGTTAAATTTTCTGTGTGAGCAATGGCACTCAAAAACTGTAGACCCATTCCCCAATTAATAAATAGTCAAAGGAAATGAACAGGTAGTTTTTAGAAAAAGAAATGGAAGCTATCTACAGTCATATGAAAATATGTTCTAAATCACTATTGGTTAGAGAAATGCAACATAAAACACCTCTGAGCTCCTACCTCACACCTATCAGATTGGCTAACATGACAGAAAAGGAAAATTACAAATGCTGGAGGGGATATGGACACATAGATACATTAAGGAACTATTGGAGTTATAAACCAATCCAACCATTCTGGAGAACAATTTGGGACCATGCCCAAAGGGCTACAAAACTGTGCATACTCTTTAACTCAACAATACCATTACTGGGTCTGGATCCCAAAGAGATTAAAAGAAAAGGAAAAGGATCTATATGTAAAAAAGTAATTATAGCAGTTCTTTTTTTAGTGACAAAGAACTGGACATTGAGGGGATGCCCATCAATTGGGGGATGGCTGAACAAATTGTGATATGTTATTGTGATGGAATACTATTGTGCTATAAGAAATGCTGATGAGTGATTAAAAAAAATAGCGAGACCTATATAAATTGATTCAGTGTAGACTGAGCAGAACCAGAAGGCCATTGTACACCATAACAGCAGAATTGTAGTGATCAACTATGAAAGACTTAGCCACTCTGATCAGTACAGTGACCCAAGACAATTCCAAAGGACTCATGATGAAAACATGTTATGCCCCTCCAGAGGAAGAGAACCAATTAACTTTGAGTACAAATTGAAGTATATATTTTTTTTCTTTATTTCTCTTGCTTTTTGTGTCATGGATAATACAGAAATATGCTTTGCATAATTTCACAGGTATAATTGATAACTTTCTCAATGGATGGGGGAAGGGCTGGAGAAAATTCAGAGATCTAAATATTTTTAAAGAATTTTTAATTAATTAACTGGTTTAAAAACCATGATAGATGTTACCAACTGCCCTGATGATGGATATCTAACATCCTCCCACTCCAAAGCTGCCTGTAGGCAGGAGAGAAGCAAAAAGTGAGTCCTTTGCTCTTTTGCTAAGGAAGCCATCTGTAACAGCAGCCACACTGGCATACCCAGAATGGCTGCTAGCATAGGTTCTTAGATCTGCTTTATTAGGAAAGATAGCTGTTCAAGGGGTCAATAATCTTTTTAAATTACATTCATTAGTTCAGGGAAAAATCAGTACCCTGAACTTCAAAGAAAAACCAAAGAAAATAGAGAAAATACAAGCAGAAAAATAAAGACCAGCAGACAGGGCTTCTGTCTGAGAAAACGGGACAGATAACAGACAGATCCAACTGTCTGAGCAAGGCAATACATACCAACACCTGGACTTTTCAAAGCTGGAGGAAGGCAGAGGGGCTCCTTACTGGCTGGCAGGGGTGGGGGGAGGAGGGACAGGGAGAGAGAGGGAGAAGGAGAGAAAAAAAGGGAGAGAGAGCGGGAGGTAGGGAGGGGAGAGAGAGAGAGAGAGAGAGAGAGAGAGAGAGAGAGAGAGAGAGAGAGACAGAGACAGAGACAGAGACAGAGAGACAGAGGCAGAGACAGAGAGAGACAGAGAAAGAGATTTTTATGGCCCCAGGGCAGCACAATCAGTGTCTAATTAGAAAGTAACAAAAGTTGTGAGTCTTCCTACAAAAAAGCCTCCCCTAAGCAAACTTCCCTTCATGGGCTTCTCCTGAGCCCTATTAACATTACACTGTCTGACTACAACTCTTGCAACCTCTCACCAGCGTCTTATCCTAGCAACAATTTCTCTAGTCATCCTGCCACCTGTCCCCTTCATACCACCTATCCTACCTTCATCCAGAAACCTTCTCTCTCAGTCTCTGTCTCCCCCCCACACCATCTCCCTATCTCCCTCCCATCTTTCATCTTACATGGACTCGATTCCTCTCTGCTCATAAACATTAGTTCCCCCAATTCTCTAGAACTTTTCCATTGACCCTTCTCCCTTGTCTAGTTACATTTACTTTCAATTATTGTGAAACTTCTGGAAAAACCTGTCTACACTTACCTACCTTTGTGTCCTCACCAACCTCTGCCTCCTCAGGCCCCTGTAACTAGGCTTCCACCCACACCAGTTTGGTGAAGTTGCTCAGTCCTCCTGGACCATTCTGACGTGACTTGTCATTCTTTCCTTCTGGCTACCCTGTTCTTTGGATATCCACTAAGAAGCTCAAACATAACATGCTCAATATGTCACTACCTTTACCCCCAAAATCCTCCTCCTTTTACCAAGTTTTCAATTATCAATATCCCTCATTTTATTGGGCTTCTTAGATACTGTGTTTTTTACAAATTGAAGGTCGGTGGCGACCCTACATCCAGCAAGTTTATCGGCGCCATTTTTCCAACAGTTCATACTCACATCATGTCTCTCTGTCATGTTTTGGTAATTCTTCCAATATTTCAAATTCATTCATTATTATTCTATCTCACAGTGATCCATGATCAATGATCTTTGATGTTACTAGTGTAATTGTCTGCAGTTACTTGAACCACACCCACATAAGATGACTCATGTAAAATCTAATAGATAAATGTTTCGTGTTCTGACTACTCCACATCTCCCCTCCCCACTCCCTCTCCCTGCCCCCCGCCAAGGTTCCCCATCCTTTCCCCTCTTTTCCAGCTTTCCTATGCCCTGAGACACAATAATGAAATTAGGCCAATTCATTACCCTACAATAGCTCTAAGCCATCAAGTGAAAGGAAGAGTCAATCAATGTAGCAAGCTTCATTGTTGTCTTACTTTAAGAAATAGCCACAGCCAGCCCAGCCTTTGGCAACCACCTCCCTGATGGATCAGCAGCCACCAACATCAAGACTCTCCCCCAGCAAAAAGCTTGCCACTTGCTGAAGGCTTTGAAGATGGTGAGCATCTTTTTAAATCAATAGTGTATTTTTAATGTACATTTTAAAATTAAGTTTTGTTTGTTTGTTTTGAGGCAATTGAGGTTAAGTGACTTGCCCGGGGTCAAACAGCTAGTAAAAATCAAGTATCTGAGATCAAATTTGAACTGAGATCATCTTGACTCCAAGGCCAGAGCTTTATCCACTGTACCACCTAGCTGCCCCAGGTACATTTTAATGTTGGGTTGGGGGTTTTTTGGACAATAAAACTATTGCACACTTACTAGACTACAGCAAAGAACAAACATAACTTTTATATGTACTAGGAAAGTGAGAAATTCCTGTGGCTGGCTTTATTGCAGCATTCACTTTATTGCAGTGGTCTGGAACCCAAGCCACAATATCTCCAAGGCAGGCCTGTACCATGGAGGGCACCACCATCCTCCCAGCCCCTAGATGCACAGCCTCAGCATCTTCCTGGACCTGTCCATCTCAATTGCCCCACCTAGTCAATCTCTTGCCAAAATGGGTTGATTCTACCTCCACAAAACTTCTCAGATCCAAGCCCTTCTCTCCATCCTGATAGCCACCAGCCCATGTCAGGCCCTCATCACCACTAGACTATTACAATAACCTTCTCATTGTACTCTCTACCACAAATCTCCCTAACTTCAATCCATCATTCACTTAGTGATTTTCCTGAAGTGAAGTTTTGTCCATGTCACTGCCCTCCCTTCCCTGTTCTTTTCCCAGGGCTCCCTCTTCCCTCCAGTATCAGATACAAAGTCCCTTCATTGGCCTTTAAGGCTCTTCATGGCCTGGCCCCTTCCTACCTTTCCAATTTTCTCACACTTTACTTCCCCTCACACACTCACAGATCCAGCAATATTGACTTGCTTTCTGTTCCCCAGCCTCCACCTTCCATCCTCTCACCCTTGCACTAGCTGTCTCCTATGTTTGGAATGTTTCCCTTCTTTCCTTCTACCTCAGGACATCCCTGGCTTCCTTCAAGGCATAGCAGAATGTCATCTTCTACAGGTGGCCTTTCCCAGTCCCTCCAGCTACTGGAGCCTCCCCCTGGTGGGTTACATTCCTTCCACTCAGTAGTATGTAATATGTATGTAACATACTTATTATGTTACTTATATGTTACCTCTTCTGGTATCAGCTCCCAGAAGCCAAGAACTGTTTGTGGTTTCTTTGTATCCCCATCCTGGCACATAGTTAAATACTTTATAAATACTTGTTGGCTGACTGACTGATCACACTTTCCTGGTCCTCCCACCCCCATCCCTCTAACCATTCTTCTGTCATATACATATATATGCATACACATATACATATATATGTGTGTATAAATATATGTATATTATGTGTGTATGTATATGTATATTGTGTATATGTATTTGTGTGTGTATGTATACACAAACATGCATATGTGCCCTGGAAAGTAGGTAGTAGCTGAATTGTTATTACCACTTGTGGAAAAGGAAGTTCAGGATCAGAGGGGGAAAGTGGTCCCATGTACATGGTCCCAGATCAAGGTCACCAGGCTTTCTGATTGTAAGTTCAGTGGTCTCTGAACTACCTCCAGACTGGCTTCCCCCACCTTCTTCCAGAAACTTTCATGTAGGTTGGACTCCCCCTATCCCCACCACATACCCACAGACTTCTCTTCTCTCCCCTCCCATCCTCTCCTCTCCTGAGGCTTCAGGCTCTGTGCAGCTGTAGCCCTCATGGGCTCTCCTTAGAGTCTCAGGGGCTCTTTCTCTAGTGAAGAGTGAAGGACTAAGTTATGTTCTTCCCATTGTCATAATGAGGGGGAGGATGTCAAGATTCCTCAGTTTGGGAGGTAGACCTAGAAGTAATTGGAATCCTAGGGAGCCATAGCAGTCTCCAGAGCCCCCTGCACTCCCCCTCCTGGGGCAGTGCCTCAGAAACAGGCAGGATCACACCAAGCAGATAGTTTATTGAGGGCCCCTTGGGCCAGGCCTGGATATACAGCATGAGGGGGAGGGGGCAGATACACTCTCACTAGACAGCTGTGAGCGGGCCAGTGGCGGCAAAGCAACGGTGTGGTCAGGCACAGCAGGGCCAGGGAGATGCTGAGGGACCCCCTGCCCTAGACTCTGCAGGGGGCACCCTTCTGTGTCCCCTGGACTCAGGAAGGAGCAGGGAGGGCCCTCCCTGTGTCTCACAGGCTCTTATAGGGGCAGAGAACATCTGCATGTCTCCTAGGCTCATTGAGGGGCAAAGAATCCCTCCACCTATTCCTGGACTCCCCAAGGGGTGGAACAGGGAACATCCTTTCCATATCTTCTGGGTTCTAGGGGCACTGAGAACCCCCTCCATGTCTCCTGAGCTCTAGGGGTGCATAGAACCCTTCTGTAGTTCCTGCTCTTGGGAGTAGCTGAGAAACCCACCCCCTTGGGGTGTGCCCTGAGCCTGGCCAAGCTGGGCAGAGCAGGATGGGGAAGACAGCTAGCTGAAACCTCTAGACTCTCTATAAAAATTAAAACTCCTTTAGAAATAAATGGGGAGGGGAGTTGAGGAGGAATTCCTTTGGGGGACAGAGTCATCTAAGCCAAAAGAGTGCCCTACCAGAGACCCCAGTTCTGACCAAGGGCAAGAGGAGGGGCAGAGGCAGACATGAGGAAAGAGAGAGATAAAGAGCAAGGGAGAAATATGCCAAGGAGAAAAAGACACAGAGAGAGAAAGAGAGAGAGAGAGAGAGAGAGAGAGAGAGAGAGAGAGAGAGAGAGAGAGAAACAGACAGACAGATAGACAGACAGAGAGACAGAAAGAGACAGAGACAGAGAGAAAGAGACAGAAAAAGGGAGAGGCAAACAGAGAGAGGGGGAAAGACAGACACAGAGAGGGATAGCCACAGATAGGGAGGGACATGGAAGGGGGAGGTCTCAAGTGATTCCTGGATCTGCTCAGGGCCCCCATTCCCTCAGGGAGAAGACCAGTGTCCCCCCCTTAATGTGCCCTGGGTGGGAGCAGAAAGGGATAAGGGCCTGAGTTCCCAGTGCAGCCTCAGAGATCTCTAAGCACATAAGGTCACTCCCTCCTCCTGTCTCCCCAGGGGAGGAGAGGGGCCCAGGCAGGACTACTCCAGGTAAATGTCTTCTGTGGGGCACGCATACTCCAGGTGTTCTTGGTAATATTCCAGGAAGGCTCGACTGGGAGAAGAGCAGGACAGGACAAGAAAAGGATGAGTCAGAGTAGAAGCAGGTGTCCAGTGATACAAGCAGGCAAGGTTGCCTCCTGGGGCATGTTCTTCCCAAGCTTGACCCAACTCTCCTCCCCCAACTCTCCACTCCCACCCCAACTTTCCCACCTCTTCACTCCAATCCTTGGGTGCCCCAGCCCTTCCTCCAGGTGCCCCCTACTCACCCCACACTCTGAGCAACAGGCCGCATGGACTCTTGGGAAACAAACACATGGCAAGCAAAGCGACTGAGAACCGGGTGTTTGGTGATGAAACCAAAATAGCTGTGGAGAGAGGGCCAGTGAGGGGTAGGTGGGAGGGAAGGGACAGACAGGACACTTCTGGGATTTCCCTTCTCTCCTGGTGATGATGGTCTACCCTGGTCTTCATTCCCATGACTTGTCAGGAGCTGTCATCCTCCTCCCGTGTAAATATCCACCTTGCTGACTATCCTCATAGTCTATCCCCAGTGGTTCAGTCATTCACTCTTGTGATCTTTGTCTCTACTGCAAAGGTGGAGGAGGGCTGGGGGGAATGTCACTAAGGATTTCACCCTCACTCACAATTGCTCATCCTGAACACTGAAGTTCCTCTCTGATCACAGTATTACTCCTTGAATATATTTCTCTACCTTCATCATTCGTTGCCTTTGGGACTTCAATTTTCCTTCTTATTCCATTCTATTAACCCTGGCCTGGTTTCATTCCCTCCTCCCCTTTGCAGCTGGACCCCATGAGAGATGATTCCAATAATGCCCTCTTTTCTATATTTGAATCCCTTGACCCCTATGACCTTATGACCTTATGTCTCCTCCAACAATGAATAAGTTCCCTGCCGCCTCTCTCCGCCCCCTTCTACTCCAGGGTGAAGATCGTGAAACTGTGTTATGTGACTTCAGCTGGGGCCTCCCTGCCACACAGCGAACCTCTCACTCACCTCTGAATGGCTGTCCAATCCCCAAACTCTCCTCTTTCCCCAACTTTCTCACTTCCTGCTTTCTCCCCTTACCCTCAGGGAAGCTTTCACCACCTCCTCCAAGGCCATTATGGACACCATTGTTTTCCCAGGTCCCAGAACCCTAGGATTGGCTTTTCCTCCTTCCTCTCCTTCATCCTACAAAGACGTCAAGTCCAGCCATTTTGACCTCTTTTATACTCATCCCCTCCTCCTCAAATCCACACAATCATAGAATTTCAGAATAGGAAGTGATCTCAGAGGTTGTCTAGGGTGACCTGATTCAAATGAGTTCCCTTCTCCATCATCCCTGACAAATGATCATTCAGTCTTTGTTGGAATATCACCCGTAACAGGGAATGTCCTACCTCCTGAAGTTACCTATTCTTGAAACAGCTTTTTCTTACCTTGCCATGCCTACCCAGAATTCCAGAATCTCAGAGCTAGAAGGGACCTCAGAATCTACCTGGCCCAATCCATACCTGAGCAAGAATCCTCAGGGTATCATCCTGTGTATGTGGCCCCCATCTAATACCCAAGACTCCCTCATCTCTAAACTCCTCCTTCATCCTCAACTGCTCTAAACTCCTGATCTCTAACTTCTGTCAGTTTGGCCCTCAGATGAAATTGTCTCAGCTAGAACTAATCCAGAATTCAGAACCAAAGTTACTGGTCTCAAAGAGTGGTGATTTATGGGACAATGGAGGGACATCTCCAGTGGAGTTCCCTCAGGGATATAACTTTGGCTCTATGCTGTTTAAAATGTTTAACCAATGACTCAATAATGGTGAAGTCAAGTGTGCTTGACCAGTCTTCAAATTTTACAAAGAGGGATGGTCAAGTATGTCAGATGACGATAAGATTCCAAGAAGGTCTTGACAGACTAGAACAATGGACTAAATCTAATAAGATGAAAACAAATAGGATAAATGTCAAATCTTACTTTGAGGTTCAAAAAATCAATTGTAGGGGTCGGCTAGGTGGTGCAGTGAGTAGAGCCCCAGCCCTGGAGTCAGAAGGACCTGAGTTAGGATCAGGCCTCAGACACTTAATACACACAAACAAAAACCTAGCCCTGTGACCTTGGGCAAGTTACTTAACCCCAATTGCCCTCCAAAAAGCAAAAAAAAAAAAAAAAATCAGTTGTACAAATACCAAATGGGGAAATTGTGACTGAATAACTGTTCATCTGGAAAAAAAACTCAGGGGGCTTTAGTGAACCGAAAATTCAAAATGAGTCAACAGCGATGCACAAGTAGCCCCAAAACCAATGCAATGTTAACCTGAATTAAGAGAGAAATAAGTCTAGAGAGATCATGGAGGCAAGCATCCCGCTGTGTTCTTCCCTGCTCACCCCACATGCAGAAAACTATATTATTCCAAGAGTATCCCCTTTAGAGAGGCCACTGACAAACTGCAGCATGCCCAGAAAAGGGTGACCAGGATTCTGAGGAAAGCGAAGGTACCCCACATGAGAATCAAGTGAAGAAATTGGTGACAGTTTGGAGAGAAGACTTGGAGGGAGGAAGGGATGAAAACTGTCCTCAGGTATGGGAAGTAGGGTCATATAATATCAGAACTGTTCTACATGGCCCCAGAGGGCAGAACTCAGAGGAAAGGGTGGCAATTTCAGACAGGAAGGTTTTAGTTCAACACAAGGGCCAACCTCCTAAAAATTAGAGCTGTCCAAATCTGAGTGAGAAGTATTCCCCAACCCCACCCTTGGATTCTCCCTTCCCATATCTTGCAGTATCTCCCTCTCCATTGGTTCCTTCCCCTCTACCTTCTAACATGTTCAGTTCTTAATCCAAGCTTAAAATTAAAAAAAAAAATTTTTTAATTAAATGTTAAAACCTTTCTTTAACCCAGCTGCCCCCTTGTGGGTAGCCTCAGTAATAACAGCATTTATATAACACTGAGGTTTGCAAAAAGCACTGTGGATCTCATTAGATCTTCACAACACTAGGAGGTAGATGCTATAATTCCCATTTTACACATGGATAAACTGAGGCTGAAAGAGTGTAAGTGGCTTGCCCGGAGTAACACAGCTATTAAAATGTCTAAGGAAATACTTAAATTCAGGGCTTCCTCACTACAGGTCCAGCATCTTATTGACTTCTCCATCTAACTGCCCAATGTGTGTCTCTGGGGACCCAAGTCTGACAGGAGTGCACAGCCACTCCATTACTTTGTAGCCCTGGCAGAGAATAGGGTGAGGATTTGGGACAAGGAGTAGTCATTCTGCAAGTTGAAAGAAGGGAGAGCCATCAGCTTTGGGGAAGAGAAGGGGTACTTAATCCTCTGAGGCTAGAGAAACAGGAGAGGCCAGGTAGCAATTCAGCAGGTAAGGAGGCCTCCATAAGCTGCGACAGGTCACTTTACCTGGTCACCTTTCTCACCTCCCCCCAACTACTTCCCTGAAGACTCATTTACACCCAAGACTTCCATTCTTTACCTCCTCTCTGCCATTGGGTTTTCAATGGTTACCAAACTCAATGACCTCTTTGAACCCTGACTGCTGCCTAGATTTCTCTGATGCTTTTGGCAGTGTAAACCCCTTCCTCCTAGGGTGCTAGGACACTCTCCTTACACACACACACACACACACACACACACACACACACACACACACACACACTCATTCCAGCTCTCATCCATAGTACATGTGGGAAATAGCCCCATCACATACATTCATACATGCTATCTACAGTATATCAGGCATGTGTGAGTCCAAGGAACACATGAGGTCTCCTAGGATATGCACCAAGGTGGGTCTCAGATTCAAAAGCATATATGAGGCGCATAAAGGCACCATAAAGTACATCCATATGAGGTTATATGGAGTTTCATGGGAGCACATAGAGACACATGAGGTCATAGGTCTCAACAGAGAATAGAGCAAGGATAGGGAACCTTTGGCCTCAAGGCCACACATTCATTTATTCTGTGAAGTTTGGATTCTGTCAAAGGGCCCCACTTGAGGACCTAGAGGGCCACCGTGACCTCGAGGCCACAGGTTTCCCACCCCTGAGATAGACAATCCATAGCAGGACAGAGGGGCCAAGAACACAAGCAGAAGTAGACAAGAATGACCAAGGAGTTTGTGGAGGACATGGGAAGTTATGGCAAACCCAGGACTATAGGAAAGCTATGAAGCTATGGAAGCCCCTAGCAGTATGCATAGGTGTTACAGGGTAATAGGGGAGCACATGGGAAATGGAACACAGGAGGGTCTCACCAGCTGTTTCGGGGGTGACAGCCACAGAATGAAATGTTCTTCATCTGGAAGAAGTGACTGCATCGCTCAAACTGGAACAGCAGAGAATTTGGGGGAAAAGTCAAGTAGGGACCTGCTAAGGAAGCCTGGGGCCAGCCCCACCCAATATCAGGGCCTCAAGGTCACTTTAAAATCAGAAGACCATAAAGCGTAGCTAGGATGGGATGTAGAGGTCATCTAGCCCAGCCCACCCCCACCCCCTCCCCACACACACCTATTTTACAGCTGAAATAACAGGTCTGTAAATAAGTCTCAGACAGTCAAACAGGCAGTGATGTACTGTTATCAAACCCAGATCTTTTGACTCCCCATCCCATGGTTTCTCCACTGAATCATGCTGCTTTCTATCCTGGATCCCTACCTCAAGCACCCAGGTCTGCCCCACCTTGAGTCCTCACCTCAGGCCCACCCCCACTCAGACTCAGCTTGACCCCTCGAAGGGAGATCTGGAGGTCACAGGAAGCTGGAGGACGAAGATGGACAGTCAGCTTCCGTGCTGTGGCAATCTGGAGAGGAAGAACTGGGGGTCACAGGGGCTCAGGGTGTGACAGAATTTGCCTATTCCCTTCCTTTGAATCATGTTTATGTCCTTTTCAGGATGTTTATAGGCTCTGGATTTTGCAAACTTGTTGTGACAGTCTTAGGAAACATACAGCCTGGGAGAGTGATGGGAAACATCATCTGGAAGCACCCCATTACAAGGGGCAAGGGGACCTCAGGGTTCAAAGTTGGAGGTGTTCCTCAGTTCCTCAGGAACTGAGTAGATGGGTAAAGGAAGCCTCTGAGTCCAGGAAAGATGGTCCCTGGAAAGGGTGGTGCTGCTATTCATCCTAGGCCTCAGGGAAGAGCAGGATGAGATCTGTCTCTGCAGAAATGGAGCTGGAGACCTTGCTTCTGTTGCTCCTATCTGAACCCCATCAAAATGGGGTTGAGGGGGTTGCATGAATTACTTAGTCAGACTCCCCCTTTTAGCCTCCAGCACCATCTCAGTCAAGGCTTGGAGTGAAACCAGGGCTGGGGCTACCCAGGGGTGGCAAGGGTCTGGGAGCTGCAGCAGATCTGGGAGAGATGGGGAGCAGAGATCAGGCCTAGGGGAGGTATCGGACATGATGCAGCCTCTGCCTCATCCTGGGCCACAATGAGTCTCAACCTGCCCAGCCCCTCTGCCCTCACCTTCTGCATAGCGGCACACAGGATCCCATTGCCCTGGTGACAAGGAACCTCCACAGAGCCCAGAAACTGCACGTTAAAACGTTCCACCCAGCACGGGCTCCTCTTCCCCCCTGCAGAATCAGAGCAGGAATGATGGTGAGGCAGGCACCGAGAGACTCTGCTCCTTGCCTTGCCTGCCCCTCCACAACAAGATCCCTATGGAAGAAAAGACAACCAATCCCATGATGCCTGGAGTCAGAAGTTTTGGGGCTTGTCGGGTCTGAGGCATAAATACCAAGGCCCAGAGGAGTGGGGGTCAGTGCCAGGGCCTGGGTTGGTTCTGGGAACTGGGGAAGAGATGGAGCCAATGTTGAAGTGAGAGCTGGAGTCAGGGTGTGGTCTGGGACCTACCCAGCAGGTCCTTGGTGGGACCAGGAACAGCGTGGGCATAGAAGGCCGGGAAGATGCCCCGCTCTCCTGTCCTCATGTTAAAGCCTCGAAACCAGAAGTCATCCTCCTCCGCCTCCACCAGAACAGGGTCATCCACATCTAGTTCCAGCTCATCAGCATGTCTTGGGATAAACCTGAGGCCAAGGACAGAGGTCACCCAGGGTTGAAGTGGTCAGTCAATACAGGGCAAAGGGTCAGAGGTCACCCAGGGCTGGAGGGGTCAGTAAATCCAGGGCAAGGGGTGGAGGTCACCAAGGGCTGGGAGAGCAGAGTTCACTAAGGGTAGGAGGCATAAGCAAAGTCAGGTCAAAGGTCAGTGGTCACCAAAGGTGGTGAGAGAGAGGAGCCTGATACCTGAACACAGCTCGATGGGTTTGCTCTCTTTCCTCCCCATTGATCATGCAGGAGAAAAGCCCAAAGGATTCTGTACCTAAGTAAGAAGAAGAGAGAGACAGAGGGGTAGGGGTAGGGAGGAAGAGAGAGAGAGAGGAGGGGGAAGAGAGAGGTGGACAAGAGAGAGAGGAGAGGGAGGGCAAGAGAGAGAGAAGGAGAGGGAACACGAGAGAGAAGGGGGGAGGGAGAGAGAGACAGAGACAGAGAGGGGGGAGAGAGAGAGAGAAATGGGGTGGGGGTGGGGGTGGAGGGCTAAGAGAGAGGAAGGCCGCCAAGATGGGCCCCCAGAAATTGAGTGTAGTCCTCCCTTCTTTTCACCCTCAGAGTCATGGTCGGGGGAGGAGGTCCTTTGGAGCAACCAGATTTGCTGGTTCGATATTAACACCCCTTGAGCTCCAACTATTAATCTCCCCGGGGTTTTCTTCCTCCCCGCCCCTTAAGCGCTGGGTGTACAGCTGAATAGTTGGCGCCCGGGCAGCTCTCCTTCTGGACACCAACCTTCCTGGTCCCCGATGTTACCAGTGCCGGCTCCTCCCTGACCCCCTCCCCCTGCGCACCCCAGCCCCCGGGCTCTTACTGGAGGAGCGGGAAGTGCTGTTGACAAAGACGTTAAGGAATTTCTTGGAGAAGGTGAGGTCGGGACTGTCCGGGCTGTCCGGGGAGGCTGCGCCGCTGTGGCCGCCCAGTAGCAGGTCTCGGGCCCCTGGAGCCCCGGGCCCCGGCGGGGAGCCCGCGTCCTCACTGCCGCTGTCGCTGCCGCTGTCGCTGGCCGGGCTGTCGTGGCTGAGCCCTGAAGCACAGCGCCGAAGGCTCACTAGCTCCAGCTGTGTGTGCTCGTCCACCACGAGTGTGTACTTGACCGCGTCATACACCAGAGATGCATCTCGGGCAGCAGTTGGGCCCGGCCCCAAGCCCAGCCCGCGCGAGGCCACCACCCCCGCCGCTTCCTCATCTTCCTCTTCCTCTCCTTCCTCTTCATCCTCATCCTCCTCCTCGTCCTCCTCGTCGTCGTCCTCGTCCTCCTCTTCTTCCTCCGAGCAGGCAGCCGAGCAGGCGCGGCTGGCGCGGGCGGCCCGGCCTGGCGCGCCCCACACGGGAGTGATGGTGTCCCGCGTGGGGTTACTGAGAAAGAGGAATGGCCCAGGCTGGGCTGGCGGGGGCCGCACCGGGGCCGGGGGTCTGCCAGGGGGCTGCAGGGCGCCGCCGCCGCCGCCGCCGCCTCCGCACAGAGTCTCCATGTCCACCAGCTCCAACTCGATGCTAGCAGGTGCCCCCGGGGCGCTCAGAGGCTCCCGTTCCTCTTCGTCCTCGTCCTCTTCCTCTTCTTCTTCCTCTTCCTCTTCTTCTGTGTCCTCGAAGGCCAGGCCGGGCCCGGAGCGGCCCCCGCGGCCCCCACCGTCCGGAATACGGCCTAGCTCCGAGGCGGAGACTGAAGCAGACGTTGGGGAGATGGTGTCGCTAGGCGAGGGCGGCGCCGGCGGCGCGGCTGCGGGGGCCGAGGCTGGGGCTGGGGGCGGGTGTCCGGGCCCAGGGGACAGGCACTGAGCCGGGCAGCTGATGGGCGACGAGCCCTCGGAGATGAGGCGGCTCACCAGGTTGCTGAGCAGCCACGGAGAGTCGGCGTCTTCGCTCACATCGGGCTCTGACTCAGAACCGGACTCGTACTCGCTGTTGGCCTCGTCAGGCCCGGAGGGAGGCCCGGCTCCGGCCCCTCCTGGGCCCACGGGCAGATAGGCGGGCCGTCGCAGGCTGCCGGAAGGCTCGGCTGGCAACGCGGGTGGCTCGGGAAACCTCGGAGAAGGTGCCAGGCCGGCCCCGGGGGGCCCAGGCTCCAGGCCAGGGGCGGCCTCGTGCTGGCGCTCGGGCTCTGGCTCCGGCTCGGGCTCAGAGGCGGGAGATGACGCCTCTTCAATAGAGTTGGTGAGATGGGAGGAGCGGCCGCTGCTGCTGCCACCATCGCTGCTCAGGTCCAGTTCCGTCTCGGAGATAGAGGAGATCATGTGGCCCAGGCCTCGGCCCCCGGACCCGGGCCCCGTGGCCGCCAGCTCCCCTTCAGCATCCTCGGAGTCCGAGCCCGAAGCCGAGCCCGAGCCCGGCGAGGACAGCTCCTGACTGCTGCGAATGCCCCGGCCCCGGCCCCGGCCTCGGCTCCTGCTCCGACTCCCGCTGGAATGACTGCGCAAGTCGGCCTCGATGCCCGGGTCCGAGGAGGGCGAGGAGCCGCCGGGAGCAGGCGGAGGGCCAGTGGACGCCTCAGACCCCTCTCCTGGTCGATTTCCTTCGCAGTCGCAGTCACTAGGGGGCCCACACTGTTCCTCACGGTGCCCATCTGCGGTGCAAACATGAGGTCCCCGATGGGCTGCAAGGAGGAAGGCGGGGCAGTAAGGGCCCCCACAACAACAACAACAACAACAACAACAACACACACACACACACACACACACACACACACACACACACACACACACACACCAGCTCTTTCCACCAGTTTAACAGATCCTCTCCACCCACTGCCCAATCCAACTCTGCCCCCAACCTCCCAGACCCTCTTTATTTACAACTTCCCCAGCCCCCTTCACAACTCCCCAATCCCCCTTCATTAACAGCACCCTCACCCCCTTCATTCACAGCTCCCCAATCCCCCTTCATTCACAGCTCCCCCAGCCCACTTTACCCCCCAGCTCTCTGGTCCCTAATCCATCAGCCATCCCTTTAAATGGATCCCCAGGCTTGGGGCTGCACCCCAGGTGCTCTACATCTCCCTTGTTTTCCTGAGACCCTCTCTCTTTCTCTGTGCCTTGTTTATATAGTCCTTCCCTCCACTCTCTCACCATTGTGGGGTTCCTCAGGAGGTGAGGGCAGCAGGGTTTCCTGCCAAGTGGCCGGAGGAGGAGAGAAGCCCCCGTTGTTGTTCAAAGAGTCCTGGGGGAAGAGTGTGTGTGGGGGGAGTAGATTGTTAGAAATGAGGAAAACACCTGGACAGCCTCATCAGGTTGAACAAATCCACTCCAAGCTGGGTTTCAAGCTCTTGTCACATGGATAGACCCACCCCCAAATTCCCCTTCTTTTTCCACATAGAGCATGCAAAAAAGTGGGTGAGGTCTACAGGTGGAAGATGGGTGAACTAGCTCTACTCTCAAAGTCTGGTCTCACCTGGGTCCCAAGTGAGGTAAGGTTCAAGGTGGTGGGACGAGGCTTCTGGGGCTCCTGGGCAGAGGGAGATGGAATGAGGGGTGGTGATGGGGGTGCTTCATGCCTGCGGCCCCCTTCCACCTCCCCTTCCCCATCCTCTTCCTCTTCCTCCTCCTCATTCTCATCAATCATCTCAAACTCCTGAAAATCATCCTGGAAGGAGCAGATAGGGTGCGGGTGTTCTGAGCGTCCCAGAGAGAGACTGTCCTGGAGGGAAACAGAAACCCAGAAAATGAGGAAGGGACACAGAGATGGTGGGTCAGAGGTGGACAGAGACAGAAACTGAGAGGTGGGAAGTGATAAAGAACCAGCAAAGGGGAAGATGGACACCCAAAGATGGAGGAGAAGACAGAGACCCAGAGATGAAAGGAGATCGAAAGCGAGAGACAGTGCAGTAATAAAGGCAAGGGCTCTGTATCAGCAGAAACAGAACAGGGTTAAAAACCAATGGCCCAGAACAATAGGCCTCAGTTGAGTAAGGCCACAGGAGTAGTTTGCCCAGTGAAGAGAATAAAGAAAGACTCAGAGCCCTACACACCAGACTGTCCTGACAGCTCAAGACACCACATTTGGGGAGAGCCTTGACAACCTGCGGAATATGGGTCCAGGCCTGACCAGGATGAAGAGGGGCCATCTAGGTCTTGCCAGATAAGATGTCATTGAAGGAACTGGGGATATTTTGTCTGGAGAAGGGAGGGTGCTGGGGGCCAGGAAAGATGCTGTCTTCATGTTTCTGGAGGGCCTTCATTTGTAAATGACATTAAGCCTGAGATGGCTTTGAAGCCAGGAGGGCCTGGGGTCTATTTAGGTTCAAGTCCCCTGATTTCTCAGGCTTCTAGTCATCTTTCTAAGGCTGAGTTGCAGAGGTGCTGAGCTGCCCAAGTGTTCCCTATATCAATGAAATGGTAGGTCCAGTTCCTTTCTCTGTCCCTGCTGGCTCCCAGAGGGCTGAAGCAGGAGCAATGGGAGGGATTTTCAAGGAGTCACATTTAGACTAGATGTAAAGAAAAACCACCCAGAAGTGGGAGCTGTCCAGAGTAGGAAGGACTGCCTAAGAATGTAGTGGTCTCCTGCTGCTTGGAGATCTTCAGGTTGTTTGCTGTTGATCCCTCAGTCTGGTTTGTTATAGAGGAGCTCTTTGGATAGGAAGGAGATGGACCAGGACCTTCTGGGAAATTCCTCTACCTCCAGATTCTGTTATTGGGTTGAGCCTGGATTGGGATGGCTGGAGACATGATGTCACAACATGAACTAGCACCCTTAGGGATAAGTCCCAACAGGAGGGTGTCCAGCAGTAAGAGGGAAGAAGGTTAGGCCCTGGCAGGATTTCCACATTAAGGGACTGATAGGGGCCTAAAGATTCCATTTCTCAAGGTTACCCAACAACAGACTGCAGGAGAGCAGAACAGTAAAAGCCTGAGCCCAGCCCTCCTTATTACACCCAGTCTGTCTTGCATGGGCTTCCATGCATACCTATGTTTCACACACTTCTACCCCTGCCAGCCCCACCTCTTTCCCACCTTCTCACAAGGGTCCGAATCATAGTTGAGACCAATGCCACAGTCATCGGTGATCTCGGATAGGTCTTCATCATCAAATTCTTCCAGGCTGATGTCCTGGGGATGCCTGAGGGGGCAGAGGGATGAGGGATCCTGTAAGGACTGCCTTCCCACCCTAACCCCATCCTTTCATCCCTAAGAGGCTCCTGCTGAAGCAGGGGACACTGTTTCAAAGCAAGCAATATTGGAGTGGAGCTGGGACACTGCTGAGCTACCCACCTTCCCTATTTTCCTGAGCTACTGAATGGGGGGGGGGGAAAGAGCCCACCTCCCTCCCTCTGTTCTCTCCAGGACACTGTTCTACTTCTTTACCTTTCATGTCCCCTGAGAAGAGGATTTTTCCAGAGACAGAAGTAGGGGAGAAGCAGAATGGTCTGGGTTCAAGTCTTGATTCTAACCTATTCTGACTGTGTGACCCTAGGTAAGTTACTTTACAGTGTTCCTAGGTTATGCTCTAAAATGATATTGAGTTATGACAAGTCTCATTATAAAACTATAAGAAGAGTTGTTTGAAGGTTTGGAGGGAGAGAAAAGGAGAGGAGAGGAGAGGAGAGGAGAGGGGAGGAGAGGGGAGGAGAGGGGAGGGGAGGGGAAGGGAGGGGAGGAGAGGAGAGGAGAGGAGAGGAGAGGAGAGGAGAGGAGAGGAGAGGAGAGGAGAGGAGAGGAAAGGAGAGGAGGAGAGGAGGAGAGGAGAGGAGAGGAGAGGAGCAATAAACAAACCCATAGAGTTAGGCCCCTTATTCAGCCCAACTAGACCTCCAGGTTCCAAAATTCCTTACACTCTTCCCAGCAAATAGTCCTCAGATACACAGTTCACATTTCCTTTTTTCCTACCCCAATGCCAATTCTACCAATAGCCCACTGATTTCAGGACAGTTACTGGGCCCTCAGGAAGTGTCCATCTGGAACCTTGTTTCAGACAAATCTCAGAATTCTCAGCAATAATGTAAGGTCATTTCAACAGAGAGAGAGAGAGAGAGAGAGAGAGAGAGAGAGAGAGAGAGAGAGAGAGAGATTTCAGTGCCCTGGAGCACATGAATGTCTGACCTACAGACTCCTCTTAGCACCCCCACCTATAGTGAGCCCACCTCCCTCCCTCTGTTCTCCCCATATTAACGAAATGTACTTCATGACATTTGACAAATATTTTTGAGGCCTGTTTCATCCATTATAAATTTGTGTTTGCATAATACTCCTGCCTGGCAATCCCTTGTATTCAATCTGTATTGTCCCCTATTACACTCTCCTCTGCATGGTGCCCATCCATCTTCTCCTGAAGTGCCCAGTGCAACCTCTGTCCCCCTCTGCTTCAGAGGGGAGTCTACCTCAGGTTTTGAAAAGCTTGAGGTCATCTACTGAGAGGTACCTGACTCCTATTCCAGAGAGGTGGCCCAGTGAATAGAGGACTAGACCTGGATTCAGAAACACATGATTCAAATCCAGACTCAGACACTTACCAGCTCTTCTTCCATTTCTGGGTCCCCTAGTGTCATTGAACCCAAGAGGTCTGTCCTCAGTCACTTTCTCTTCTCTCTTTACTCTTTTGCCCACCATGCTTTGTGATAGCATTCACTCTTCTGCCTCAAGCTGTCACCCCAACACAGAAGGCCCCCAAATCTGTATCTTCAGCCCTGCACTCTCTCCTGAGCTCTAGACCTGCCTGGTCCACTGCTTGCTGGACAGCTCCACCTGGATATCCCACAAGAGATTCAGACCTACATGTCCCAAAGCAACCTTTCCCCCCAGCCCTGTTCCTTCTCCCAAAGTTGTCATTTCTATTAAGGGAGCCACCATCTTCCTGGGCACCCAGACTTGGAAATTCATTGTCACCCTTTCAACCAAATCTCTAATCGGCTATCAACCATTCCTGTTTCTACACCCACATCTCTGTATCCATCCATCCATCCCTTCTTCCCCCTCACAAAGCAGCACCTGAATTCAGACCTTCACCACCTTTCTCCTGGATTATTGCAGTAGCCTCCTAACTGGTCTCCCTATTTCCAGTGTCTCTCCTCTCTCCAATCTGTCTTGCTCATGTTATCAGACTACTTTTTCTTATGTAGATCATCTCTCACCCCAAACCATTCAGTGACTCCCAAGTGGATGGAATGCCTTTTGTTTCTGGTTTAAAGTCTTCTGCAAGCTGACACAACTTTCCCTTTCCAGCCTTGCCTTCAACCTCACTCCAGGCCAGCTGGAGGGCTCCTCATGGCCTGGCACACATTTCATCTGCCTGAAACATTATCCCCCTTCTCCATCTGCATTTGGTGAAATCCTACTCATCCTTAAAGGTCCAGCTCAAATTCCACCTCCTCCAGGTGGCCTTCTCTGATTCCCTCCTCCAAGGCCCAGTTGGTAACAAGCTTCCCCTGAGCATTCTCTGAGTACTTGGCTTATACCTCCCTTTCTGATGCCCTTATTCTTTATGATCTTGTCCTACAATTGTTTATGTTTTCCTCTTAGGCTAATGGTGAACCCCCTCTACCCCCTACAAGGGCAAAGCTGATGGCTCATTGGTCTTTGTCCCTCTGCCAGGGCCTATCACTGCTGTAACTGGCACAAATAATGCACAAGTCAACACAGTGAATGGTGGGGACTTACTGTGTCCTTGACTACTATGTTGCAGTCCCTTGGCTCTCCAATGGCTCCCCTTGCCCCCCCAACAAAGACCCTCTCAGGCCCCACCTCCTGTAGCCCCCAACTTCCATCAGTCCCCCCACACACACCTCTCAGACTGCTCTTATACCAATACCAAAACTTTGGCTCCCCCAGGACAGTACAGAGTGGGGTAGGACTAGGCCAGCTCCCATAGGTTTGGAGCCTGCCCAAAGGTTTGGGTTAGGACAGGGTCCCTCTCCTCTCTGTTCCCGTTCTTCAGTCCTATTCCACAACCCCGCCCTTCCCCAGGGGAGCTTTGCTGAGCTGGAAAGGGGATGGGGGGGGGGGTGTAGGGACTGGTGCTGAAGCAGCTGATGGGGAGGAGAGAAGGGGTGGAGCATAATGGAAGGAGCAAGGCCCTGTTTGTCCCCCTCCCCCAGGTATTCTACCCCTCCCCAAGGACTCCATTTCCCTTCCCTAGCCTACACCCCTGGCTCCACCCCCTAACTTCAGCTCTGACCCAGGCCCCATCCACCATCCTCCCTATCCCCCTCCCCCAAACTCTTCCACAGATTCCATCCCCTTTCCTTAGGCCCTGGACCTCAGCCTTTTACTCAGGCTGCATTACCCGTTGCTGTCCAGGCCCAGCTGTAGGCAGGGCCTGCAATGGTAGAAGGATGTCGCAGGTCTGGGACCTAGGGGTCATCTCCCTAGGCCCAGGATTGTGGCCAGCTATGGCCTCTCATTTTGGGGCCCAGACTTCGGGGATAAAGGGTCCAGGCCCAAGAAGGAGAGTGCAGGTCTGATAGGAAATGGGGAGATCCAGAGACTGGAGGAGTTGGGGGAGGGGCAGGAGGCCTGGAACAAGAGAGCAGCTGAACAGTTGGTCAGGGCATGGGGGACAGTGGGTGGGAGGTCAAAGGTGGGTTATCAGGGGGTGGAGGAACCAGGAGATGACGATGGGGGGTGGGGAGGTGGGCTCCAGGAAACGAGGTTGCAAGGGAACCAGAGAATGGGGAGGGAACAGTAAGAAACCAAAGGATAAGGGACCAGGAGATGGGGGTGGGAGAGGGGCCAGGGGAGGGGGGAGGGTGGTGACCGGGAGAAGGCCGGAAAGGAGGGGGGTGGGAGGGGTCGGGGGAGAGGGTGCGGGAACCAGCCGAGGTCTGGGTGTCCCAGGTGCCTACCTGCCTCCCGGCGGTGAAAGGGAGTGGAAGGTAGAGAGAGAAAACATCTCCGCCCGATCCGCCATCTTCTCCCGGGGAAAGGCTGCCCGACTGCGGAGATGGGGGGAGGGGTGGACGGCGCCGCCAGCCCCCGCCCCAGCTCCCTCGCTCGCAGCTCTCCCCCCCCACTGTCCAGTGAGCCCCACGCACCCCGCGCCCGCCGCCGCTGCCCGCGACACCCAGAGCAGATGCCGCGGCTGCACAGGCGGCAGTGCCGCAGGGGGAGGGGGAGGGAGGGGCAGGATCAAGGAGGGGGAGGTGAGATGAGGGGGGAGGGGAGCCCGGTCGGGAAGCTGGTTGGTGGATGCGAGACCAAGGGGATCCGGTGCAGATGAGGGGATCGGGTGTAGGGGAATCAGGCAGGGCAGTGGTGTGGGGGCGAGGACCGCGGAGGCAAAGGATGCTGAAGAGCCATCCGGTTAGGGACTGATGATGTCGTAAGGAAGAGGAAGAGGGGCTGCTGGGTAGAGGCGCGCAGCTGCAGGGGAGCACACAGGGCCAGGGTCCAAGGTCTCAAGGGACCAGGGGAATGTGGGAACCAGCTGGAAGACAAGCGACTGACTAATCTTTCAGTCTTGAGGATTCTGGAGGCTCGGTCAAGAGTGCAAGGTGCAGAGGCAGTGGAGCTGTCCGTGACTAAGCTGCGATGGAGCTGTCCATTAAGAGGGTTCTGATAGGGATGCGACCTAGCTGCAGATCCTCAGGGAACTCATGGGAGCTGCTGCCTCTGAAGAGGACATTGCAGGACAGAGACAAAGCTGTCCATACCAAGGTTCTGATGGGGTTGGAAAGGAGCTGTCCGTGAAGGGGATGCTGCCTAGGAAGAGTGCTGATAATGCTGGGACAGAGCTGTAGATCTATGAAGACTCTGGTGCGGCTGAAAAGGAGCTGTCCATGAAGACCTTACCGACGGGTTGGAACGTAGGTGTCCATCCTTTGGTTACTGCTGGGGCTGGAACGGACCTGGAATTGGGGCTGGGACTAAGCTGCCCATCCTCTGTGTGAATCTTTATGTTTTAAGCATGTTACTCGTAAACAACAAATTGCTGGATTTTGCTTCCTGACTCATTCTGTCCTCCTCCATTTTGTGGGCAAGTTCATCTCCTGCACATACAATTACGGTTGTTAGTTGTTTGTTTTTTATCCCTTCTCCATCATATAGCTTCACACTTTAAAAAGGGAAGATAGGGGAGGGGAGGTGATAGGAGCACAAATTATCTGAAATTGGAGCAGTATTACCCCCCCAATCCTGTCCCTTCTGCTGCTGCCAGGCTCTCTCTCTCTCTCTCTCTCTCTCTCTCTCTCTCTCTCTCTCTCTCTCTCTCTCTTTCTCTCTGTCTCTCTCTCACTCCTCCCTTCTGCAATCACCCTACCAGTTCTTCTTGTTTAAAATTTATTTTACTGATGACTAACCCTAACTCTACCTCCTACCTCCTTTCCTAAACCATTCTCTTGCTTCACCTGGTCCCAGTCCAGTTCCTTGTCGATTTAATTCCATTTCTACACTACACTACAACTTCCTCCAGGACCACATAAAAGTTATCCCTTAAATTCCCTACTCTCTCACCCGAAATTCCATATTTTTGTATTTTTTTCCTTGGGGTATGTCAGTTATTTAAAACGATAAGTTCCTCCATCCTTTTCTCTATTCTGTCCCTATGATGTTCCTACAATAAAAAATAATGACCAGGATCTAATCTTGCCTGTTTTGTTCCCTTATTGTCCCTTAAAGTATTTTGGGGGGGTGACTTCTGAAAAGCTGAAGTCTCTTCTTCCCCATTCAGGATGCATGTATCTGGTAATTATTAGTCCTTTTGACCCTAAATTGACCATCCTGTAGACAATTGCTCCAATGTGATGTGTTAGAAAGAGCACTAAGAATGGCATCAGAGAATCTGGGTTCAGATCCTGATTCTACTACTGGTATGACCTTGACCAAGTCACTTAATGTCCTTGTGCCCCTGTTTTCTCATCTGCAATGTGAGGGGTTGGCCTGAACAGCCTCCAAGGTCCCTTCCAGTTCCCAATATATGGTCATATGATGGAGTTTTAGTGGAGATGTCTACTCTGAAAACAGTGATGGAGTTGGATCAGGGATGCTGATGCCTCAGGAATAGGACTTCCTCTCCAAAGAGTATTGGCATGACTAGGTCAGTCAGTGTTATCTATCCGAAGTGAACTGTGGGACTGGGCCAATGTTAACTATACAAAGTGGGATATCAAAATGGGACTGAATTAATGCCACTGACCAAATGAAACAGCATGTGTAAAGTGTTTCACAAACCTTAAAGTGCTACATAAACGCTATTAACAACAACGATAATGACAGTGATGAGGATATTATTATTATAATTATTCAGAGGACATTGGTCGGGCTGTCATGATGCATTTATCCTAAAAGCATTGATGGAGCTGAAACAAACCTCTTCATCCTTTGTACATTTTCATCTATTCAGAAAACATTTATTACATTCCTTTTGTTTGTAGAGCACTATGATGGGTTCTAGGGGAAAATACAAACTTTAGATAAGATGTAGTTCCTCCCCTCAAGGAACTTCTAGCCTAGAAAAGGGATAAAATATCAATGCTGATAACTATAGGACACAGTAAAAAATAATAAGAAAAAGTAAGTGTTAGAGAACCAATGATACGTGAGTTCTGAGAGATGGTCATTACTGACTGACAGGATTAGGAAGTTTTCATAGGGGCACAGTGCCTGGCATATAACAGAGACTTAACAAATCATGCTGTTTGACTGATGAAATTAGGGTTAAGGTTAGAATAAAATGTCACTGGAGCTGGATTTCAAAGGATGGAAAGAATTCAACAGAAGAAGGAGAAGGGAGGACATTTCAGCCATGAAGAACAACCTAAAACAAGGTGGGGAGATGCATTGTGCATTTGTGGGGCAGAGAGGAGAGTAGTTTGGGCTAAGTGAATGAAAATATTAGATAAGGTTGGAAAATGGGGGTGGCATCAGATTGTGGGGGCCTTTTTGTTTTGGAGATGAGTTTATGGATGGCATAGAATGAAGTCAGAGCCTTTCTGGCCCTGGAAGCAGCGGGGTGTGGGGAATAATTTGTGATTCCCCTCCCCCAGGATATCTCCCTAAATTCTGTAAACAGACTTCTGCTCCAGGACCTGAGCCAACCAGAACCCAGAGCTGGGTTCTCTTCTTTTTCTTCCCCCACCCCAAGGCAAAGCTGAAACAGCTGCTCTCTTCTCCTTAGCCTCTTCTTTACTCAAGGGGACAACAGCACTGGGCTCTTAGCTGTTGCCATGGTTCAACTGGGTGGAGTTTTCAGATCTGTGAAACCTGAGGGGCCTTCAACAAGCAAAGCTATGACTCTCATCAATAGGGGAATGGAACCTTTCCCAGCTCTTGCCCCATATCCCTGAGTCTCAAGAAGGAATCTGGTCCCAACTTATGAAAAACAGTGAACTCCCCCCCACCTACACACACACAAACACACACACACACAACGGGGCACATGCCTCATCCCTACTTATCTCCTTTCCCCAGACAATGGCAGTCCCCATCCCTTTGCAGCATGCCCCACCCACTCAATCTTCCCATCATTATTCCTTAAAGTCTATCCCTTTTCTCATCTAATTCTTTTTCCCAACTCAGTGACCACCACCAACAACCCTCCACCTGCGATCTCTATTTCCCCTTGGGAACAAAGTTCCTTTAATAATATTTTTCTCTGCATAGCTGAAGAAGGAAAGAAAAGAAAGTAGAAAGACAATATGTAGAAGTGAATGATATGAAAGTACCTCTATGGGACATAAAGCCCACAGATCTCCTAGAGGGCAGAGAGGCCATGGCCTCTCCAAAGCCTCTAGGGTTCCCCTGCAGTTTTGCCCTAAGAACTTAGTATTCCCTAGCGATTTTTCCTGGTTTTCTCCTTACAGTGAAATTTGTTCCCAACATGGTTCTCAGATGACCAATAAGACTTCAGGTTTGACAAACCATCAAATGACAGAATCTCAGTCATACTTGTCCTCAGTAGACAATTAGTCCAACCTATATCTGAAGAGGAAGCTACACTACAATATCTTCAATAAGTGATTATCAAAATTCTACTTGAATACAGTCATTGACAGGGAACTCACAACCTCAAAAAGGAGTCTGTTCCCATTTTGGATTAACTTTCATTGCTGATGATTTTTTCCTTACGTTGAACAAAAGCCTTTATCTCTAAATTTTCTACCCTAGTTCTACTTTTTGAGGCTACCAAAATAAGTTCTATCCTTCTTCCAAAAGACAACCCTTTGGTCTTATTTCCAAGACACATAAGAAACTCATTCCAATTTATGACACTAGGATCCACTCCCCAGTTGATAAGTGGTCAAAGATCACGAGCAGATAGTTCACAAGGGAAGAAATCCAAGCTATTAACAGTCATATAAAAATGTCCTAAATTAGGAAGCCGCGCACACCTCCCCCACCGGTTCCCTCGCCGCCCCCGCCGGCCCCATGTCCACGCTGCCCGCAACCCCGCTCCGCTCTCCAGGGCCACCGCTGCGGCCACCCCGGGCCAAGAAGGACGAGTCCTTCCTGGGCAAGCTCGGAGGCACGCTGGGCCGGAAGAAGAGAGCAAAGGAGGTGAGTGACCTCCAGGAAGAGGACAAGAACGCCATCAACTCTCCCTTGACGCCTGCCACAGCGGACATCCACCCCGAGGACACCCTCCTTGAAGAGAATGAGGAACGGACGATGATTGATCCCACCTCCAGGGAAGACCCCAAGTTCAAAGAACTGAGCAAGGTTTTAATTGACTGGATTAATGATGTGCTGGTGGAGGAGAGAATCATTATCAAGCAGCTGGAGGAGGACCTGTATGACGCACAGGTGCTGCAGAAGCTTTTGGAAAAGTTAGCCGACAGCAAACTGAACGTGACTGAGGTGATGCAGTCCAAAATAGGTCAGAAGCAGAAGCTGCAGACCATCCTGGAGGCGGTTTGTGACGTCCTGCGACCCCATGGCAGGGTCATCAAATGGAATGTGGACTCAATCCATGGGAAGAACCTTGTGGCCATCCTCCATTTCCTGGTCGCCCTGGCCATGCACTTCCGAGCCCCCATCCAGCTGCCTGAGCACGTCTCCGTGCAGGTGGTGGTCATCAGAAAGAGGGAAGGCCTGCTGCACTCGGCCCACGTGGTAGAGGAGCTGACCAGCACCACGGAGATGATGATGGGAAGATTTGAACGAGACGCCTTTGACACACTCTTTGACCACGCCCCTGATAAGCTCAGTGGGGTGAAGAAGTCTCTTATCACATTCGTGAACAAACACCTTAATGAACTGAACTTGGAGGTGACAGAGTTGGAGACGCAGTCTGCAGATGTCATGTACCTGGTTTTGCTCATGGGCCTGCTGGAAGGGTGCTTTGTTCCTCTCCATAACTTTCATTTAACTCCAGAGAATTTCCACAACGTCTCCTTCGCTTTTGAACTCATGCAAGATGGAGGACTCAAGAAGCCAAAGGCTTGCCCAGAAGATGTCGTCAACCTGGATCTCAAGTCTACCCTGAGGGTTTTATACAGCCTGTTCACCAAGTACAAAAACACGGAGTGATCGCAGCAGCTGCTGAAATATCCATCCAGATGTCTTCTTGAAGAGAGACCAGGCCTCAATCTCTCCTTTGTGCCTTAGTCTAGCTTGCCTGCCTTTGTGATGCCACAGGCTTCGCTGCCTCCTCTGTCTCGTTGGTGCTGGGGAGTAAAGCCCACTGGACATGACAGGTCCAGGGTCAGGGGCTGGGGCCTCCCCACCTCAAACGCTGGATCCCTGCTCCTGCTTTGCTCTTAGGACAGATGACAATCTCAGATCCTACCCCCAGCAGAGGCCACCTGGCCTGGTCTCAGACGGAATCACTGGTGACCCCAGGTCTGTCCAAATGTCCTCACACTCTCCTGGCTTTCCCACTGTTTCTTTCAGACTGGAACTCCCTTTAAAACCTGTGCTTTCCAGTAAAAACCGCTTTGTATTTTCTTTCTTTCCACCCTCTCCTTCCTTTCAAAGAAAGTCTGAAACTATTTATTAAAAAGTAAATGTCCGGGGCGGAGCCAAGATGGCGGAGTAGAAACAGCTCGTCCAAGCCTCTCTGCCCCCAGATTCTCCACAAACTATGTAAAAAAGGACTCTGAAAAACTTCTGGAGCCCCAGCACCCACAGAACGACACAGAGAAGCTAACCTCCCGCTGAGGACAGCCCAGCACCCTGCAGGAAGGACCAGCGCAGTGGTCTGGGAGCCGGCAGCGCGCAGAGCGCAGGAGCCGAGCCGAGCCCAGGTCCACGTGAGCCGAGGTTTTAGCCCCAGGGCGGCAGGGCCAGCAGCCGGCTGGAGGAACCCCAGAACACCAGGAACTGTGGAGACTCCAGAATTATCAACACAGACTTGCCTAGGACAAAGTAAGAGGTTAGTGTCCTATGGACTTTGGGACCTGTATTTGGGGAATGCGTCAGCTCCCTCCCCTGGGGGCTAGAAGCTGCTGAGGAGACACGCCACTGTGTAGTTTTCAGAGGCATTTCCGGCTCCCAGCCTACAAATCGTGGGGAGATCCAGCGATCAGTCTTGGGGGTAATCGCTCTTGCTTTAACCTCCCTGGATCTGGATTGTGATCTAGGGTGGAAGTTGTGGGTGGGTTTACAGCTTGCCAGAAACGGAAGTTGCCCCCCACACGTTCGGGACGAAAATTCCTCTATCTGGCCTTAAAGCCATAGTGTGGCAACAAGCCCAAAAGTCAAGCAATTAAGTGGCAACATGCCAAGGCAAAGGAAACAGAAAAATGCAACCCTAGACTCCTATTTTGGGGGCATAGAGCGGGAAAAGGACTGTGAGGTCAGAAGTCCTGCTCCAAAAGCCCCAGGGGAAAACATGAGTGGGTTGCAGGCCATAGAGGACCTTAAGAAGGACTTTAAAAATCAAATAAGAGAAGTGGAGGAAAAATTGGAAAGAGAAATGAGAAGGATGCAGGAAAAGTATGAAATGAGGGTCAACAGCCTGACTGAGGAAAACAACACCTTAAAAAATAGACTAACTCAAATGGCAAAGGAGGCCCAAAAGGGCAATGAGGAGAAAAATGCCTTAAAAAGTCGAATTTGCCAGATGGAAAAAGAATCTCAAAAGTTCACTGAGGAGATTCATTCCTTCAGAAGTTAGACTGGAGCAAATGGAAGCTAGTGACTTTATGAGAAATCAAGATGCTGTTGAGCAGATCCAAACAAATGAAAGATTAGAAGGCAATGTGAAATATCTCATGGGAAAAACCACTGACCTGGAAAATAGATCCAGGGGAGACAATTTAA
>WOXC01004229.1:0-58358 GCA_011680675.1 Gymnobelideus leadbeateri | reverse complement strand
AGGGTCAACAGGGGCATATTAGAACAGCTTGCTTTTACTTCACCATCTTGGTTCCTGGAAGTTAAGGTAGGTGATTTTTAAACATCCATGTTGTGGGTTGATGCCCCCAGGGGTAGCTGCTGTCATTGCTGTAGGTCCTGGGCTTGTGTCTTACATAGATCCAACAGATCCCCCATCCTGCAGCAAAAGATCTGGGAATCACAGCTATGGTAGGTGAATCAGCTTTCATGGGATAGCTCCAGCTCTCTGCTGATGTAGCCATTCCGTACACTGCATCTGACTCTTTGCACAGCTGTCCAAATCTGAGTGTAGCTGTCTGCCTCTGTGTATGTACCAATACGCCATGTTTTGAAAAAAAATATGTAAAACATGAGCAAATTTGAGCATAGGGAAACTCTAAAGACACCAGTGATTGCTATCCCTTCCTTAAGCTTGAGATTCAAGTTGCAAGGGACTGTTAAGTTGGACCAGAAGATCAGCTTACACAAAATAAAGAAAAACGTACACCAAAAGATATTAAAGAAACAAAAACACATGCTGTTTAAAAGAGAAAAAAATATACAAAGAAAGGAATTAAGTCTCTTGTTGTCATCTTTGAAGATGATGGGATAACAGTATCCCTGAAACTTTTAACAAAATATTGAATTCTTATTACCATTTTTATTTTTTAATTACATGTTTTATCCTTTAAAACAATAGGTTGACATTCACTATATTCATATATAAGGTTTTATCGGCAGACAAAAAATGAAGTAGCATTGACTTGCCACTTCTTTTTTATGTATGAGTTTGGGATTGACAGATACAGAGACACTACATCCTAGGCCAGACATAACCCTAAAGTACAGGAGGCAGATGGTATGATGAGGGGCATTTCAGACTCCTCTCTAATATTTACCTCCTGCATCTCTTTCTTGTTTTCTCTCATTTTTCTGTATATCTTTCTATTTTCCCCTAGTTTCACCCTCATTCCTCTTTTTTTCCTACTCCTTTGGCATTTAACCCTCTTTTCCCTGATTATATTTTATATTTGATATGTAATAGGCCCTCTGTGGCTCTGAGATAAAAAAAAAAATTAAAGGCACAATGTCTCCTGGAATAAAGGATCTCATGAAAATAATTAATAAAGTTCTCTGGTAATTTCATATTTTAAAAGCATAGTTCCATAATCCTGCAAGTTTCATTATTCAATAAACCAGACCTGAAAAGAATCAAATGATTCCAGTTGTCTTATTCATATTAGGGAATTTAAAAACATTGCTCTCCTTGAGAATGAAAGAAAACCTTTCCCTTGTCTCTTTCCTCAATTCTCCCCTTTAACTGAGTTTGAGCAGCTAACTGCCATTACAATTATATACGTGTGTATATGTAATATTGATCTATACATATCTATGCCCATAATCTATCTACCTGTCTGTCTATATATCTATCTATACATACATACACACAATATTTGTTCTAACAATCAGATAAAGTATAAGGATCTTTTATTTCATCAGCCTCAGTTTCTTGCTGTGTGAAACTTCTGTTTGCTAACTGTTGATCACAACCCAGAATATCATTCCTAGGAAATTGCATGTTCTTACCATGCCATCCCTTACTCAAAAAACTTCAATGGCTACTTACTGCCCCCAGGATATTTGATTTTCCATTCTCTATTTTTTAAATCTTTAGCAGAGTGACAATTTTTACTCCTCTCTGCACTCTCTATGATTTGAAAATAGCTACCTTATTGATATTCCTTATCCACAATACTTCAAATAATTTCATCCCACCTTCTACAGGGTTGAAAACATAGTAAGAGCATGATGAAATGTTCATTAAGTGATTTAACCAGGGCCATGAAACTAGGAAGGTATAATTTGAGGTAAGCCTTCCTAATGTTATCTGATGCACCATGCTTCCTAGAATATTGTGGGGGTGATGGATAGGGAATTATGATGGAGCTGCCTCCATCTTGACCTTCTTCTTATTTGTTTATTTTTTGGTGGGATTACACATATAGAATCATGTTAACCATATTTCCAAATTAGCCAGGTAGTGAAAAAGGAATCAGAACAAAAGGGAAAAAACAATAAGAAAGAAAACAAAAAGTGAAAATACTATGCTTTTATCACCATTCAAATTCCATAGGTCTTTCTATACATGTGGATAGCAATTTCCCCCACAAGTCTTTTGGATCATTCTGTTCTTGAAAAGTGCTACAACTATCACAGTTGATCTTCGCACAATGTTGCTGTTATTATATACAATATTCCCCTGGTTCTACTCACTTCAGGCAGCATCAGTTCATGGAAGTTTTTCAGGTCTTTCTGAAGTCCACCTGCTCATCATTTCTTATAGTACTCTATTATCTTTATAAACCACAACTTGTTCAACCTGTCCCAAATGATGGGCATCCCCTCAATTTCTAGTTCTTTAACCACGACAAAAAGGGCTACTATAAATACTTTTGTACATGTGGTATTTTCCTTTTTTTATGATCTCTTTGGGATAGAGACCTAGTAGTGATTTTGCTGGATTTAAAGAATATGCTCAGTTTTATAACCCTTTGGCATGGCTCTTAATTGTTTTCCAGAATGTTGGATCAGTTCGCAGTTCCACGGTTCACACTAGTGTTCCACTTTTCCCACATGCTCTCCAATAGTTATCATTTTCTTTTTTTTTGACATATTAGTCAATCTGATAGTTGTGATGTGGTACTTTGGAATTGTTTTAATTTGTATTTATCTAATCAATTGTGATTTAGAGTGCTTTTTCATATGATTATAAATAGCTTTAATCCCTTCCTCTGAAAATTGCCTCTTCATATCCTTTGACTCTTTATCTACTGAGGAAGGACTTGTATTCCTATAAATTTGATTCAATTCATTTTATATTTGAGAAATAAGGCATTAATAGAAATACTGGAAATAAAAAATGTCTCCTGGCTTTCTGCTTTCCTTCTAATTTTTACTGTATTGGCTTTTTTGTGCAAAAACTTTTTAATTTAATGTGATCAAAATTATCCATTTTATATCTTATAATGTTTTCTTATCTCTTGTTTTAATCATAAATGATCCCTTTTCCATAGATCTGACAGGTAAATACTCCTTGGTCTACTAAATTCCTCAGGATATCATCTTTTATGTCTAACACATGTGCCTATTTTGATCTTATATGGGTATAGAGTGTGAGATATTGGTATTTGCTTAGGTTCTGCCACAGTATTTTCCTGTTTATCTAGTACTTTTGGTAAAATAGTTTTCTTATCCCAGAAATTGGAGTCTTTCGGTTTATTAAACAGATTAATATAGTCATTTACTATTATGTCATGATAATTTAATCTATTCTACTACTCAATCCTTCTGATTCTCAGTCAGTACCAAACACATTCAATTGGGTATCTTAACATACAGGAAAGTAGGGAGGAAAGGGAAAAGAGGGGGCAATGATAGAAGGGGGCCAGACTAGGAGAGTGGGTAGTCAGAAGCAAATTCTTTTGAAAAGGAACAGGGTAATAGAAAAAAATAGAATAAATGGGGCAAGGGATAGCATGAAGGGAAATATAGTCTTTCACAACTTGACTACTATGAAAAAATTTTGGGTACCTGCACATGTACAACCTATATTGAATTGTTCTCTTCCCAGTGTGGGGTGGGTAAGGAGGGAAGAAGGGAGAAAATCTGGAACTCAAATTTTTAAAAACAAATGTTAAAATAATTGTTTTCACATGAACTGGGAAATAAGATATATAGGCAATGGGATATAGAAATACATCTTGCCCTACAGTAAAGTAAAGGGGAAGAGGTGAAGAGGAGGGGCTGGGGAATACATGAGAGATAAATTGTGGGAAGGAGTAATCAATATGCTTGACATCTTGGGGTGGGGTTAGGGGAGAGATGAGGAGAAAATTTGGAACTCAAAATCTTGTGGAAATGAGTACTGGAAACTAAAAATGAATAAATCCCGGAAAAAAAGAGTTATTTGGGAGAAATAACATCATTTTACCTTTTCTCTTTTGGGGAAGCCTCTTTATTGGGACATAGATGCCAATTCTTCTATGGGTTTCTAGTGAGGGATGGGGGAAGTAGAACATTTCTTCTTTCCCTCAGTCCCAGAAGCAATGGCAACTGTAAACACCTACAATTAAGAACATGTATTTTCCTAGGTGAACCCAAGATTGAACTTCATGTGCATGTCTGCTTCTTCTGTTGTGGTTTTCTTTCCCTGGGCCGGGGTCATCCTGAGAAATGGAAATTCCTAACCACGTGAGCAACTGTAAATTTGATAGATTGGGAGCTGGTTGTCCAGCAAATTCTGTAACAAATTCTTGGAGGAGATGATCACAGACAGGAGGAAATTTTATTTCTGTGGAACTCCAGAGTTAAGAAAGAAAGGGAGAATTCTAGAAAAACCTCATTCCCTCTTTTAGGAATCAGATGTCCCCAAGATGCATTTGGGTCTGCTTTAATCTAGGACCTCTTTGTGGGAAATCCTGGCCCTACACTTTACACATAAGCCGTGGGTCAACATGATACCATCAGAAAAAATAGTCAATACCATTGCCAGCAGTTGTAATGAAACTAAGTAGATGTCAAGAATCCATTAACAACTGTTTTAGACTGAGGTGTTATGTGTGGTTATCACTCCTGAAATATTTAAGGAAATGAGAAAATATGGCTACCAATACCATTAGGTTTGATTGGAATCCAATCTTTTTGAACTTTGGTGAGTTCAGAGGCAGGGGATAAATATTGCTACATTTTCTAGACCTCCTACAGATAAAAAAAAATGCTGGGGCTGGGGGGTGGGGTTAGGATATCAGCATCTACACATCGTTTAAAAATTTTTCTTATATCATGTGACAGAGTTTTGTACCATTTTTACATGACAAAGGACTTATTCTGATTCTTCACTCTATCACTAAAAGAATATTTTCAGGTTTCAGATATCCTAGTATGACTATAGTATCAACATGATATGACTGAAAGAATTCAGGGTTTGGGTTAACAGATCTAACATCAGGGCACTCCCTGTCAGCAACCTTCTCCTGAAGAGGTGAGTTTACTCTATACCTTTCTCTTCTGGTGGTAAGCTATTCTCCCATAAAACAATTTTATGTAGCAATCAGACCATTCTTACCTACCTCTACTCTACACCCTCCAGAGATTTGTCATCTCCTCTTAAGCACCCTCCCCTTTTCCATATGCCTTTTATGTATTGTTGTCTCCATTAGAATGTAAGCTCCTTTAAGGTAAGTATTTTTTGCCATATTTTCCTTTCTTCCTTTCCTTATCAACATATATGACACTAGAGGAACAGGAGTGGAGAAATTACTTAAAGAATTCTTCTATTATTATATCATGATTAAGGAAGAGAATGGGGATATCTGATAAAAGTCAAGCTAGTCAAGCTAAATGGAGTTAAGCTGGTTGTTTCCATATATAGAGAAGATATTCTCTATCTATGTATTTAGCATACAGAATATTTCACAATAAAATTGTTTGCTATAAAAATTAAAGATGTAAAATACATTAGGTATTCAAAAACTCACGCACAAACACTTATTGATGTTTGCTATGTTCATGTCCATACAAAGTGATTCAGATAATGTAAGATTGCTCAGATGTTGTGCTCCTAGAATCCTAGAGTTTACCATAGACATGGCAGGCAAAAATATATACATAGGAAGAATTTTGAGAAGTATAATGTGACCAGAATACACTTAAGGGAAAGATAATAATGATAGTAAAGGTTCAAAGAACCACAAGAGGGGTTTGAATAGAATAGAATATATAGATTATAGAATTCATGAAAGTGAATAGTGGAAGATAATATGAGAAAACTAGATTTGGGCCAGATCATGGAAGACTTTTTTTTTTCTTTTCAGAAGGAGCAAGACAGGGCAATTGGGGTTAAGTGACTTGGTCCAGGACACATGACTAATATGTGTTAACTGTCCACTCTAGCCACCCCAATGGAAGTCTTTTAATGTCATGTAGAGTAGCTGGACTGTGGTGTGCCCCAAAATCATAATTTGGTAAATTAAGATAAAAAAAATGAGAGGTATTAAATAAACAAAACACAATCGTGAGTATAGACATCTGAATTTTACTGATGGGGATACTATTACTTGAACAACAGTGCCCCATGTAAAATGAGGAGTATAAATTTAATTATAGGTTTATGCATTATGTAATCTTGATTGTATCCTTCCATACTTAAACTCAGAAAAATCAGGTCAGTTTCCGAGACAATATTAAGGAAAAAAAACATAAGTTTATCTGGGAATAATAAATAGCAAAGGGTAAAAAAAAAGAGGAGAAAATACACGAGATAGGAAAAAAAAAGTTGGGATGTATTTCAAATAAGTTTAAAGCATCTCTTGCTTCTTGTGTCTGGATGTCAAATTTTCTATTCAGTTCTGGTTTATCCTCAAGAATGCTTGAAAGTCCTCTATTCCACTGAATGACCATATTTTCCCCTGAAACAAAATACTCAGTTTTGCTGGGTAGATGACCCTTGGGTTCATTCCCAGCTCTTTTGCCCTCTGGAATATCATATTCCATGACATTCAATCCCTCAGTGTAGAAGCTGCCAGGTCCTGTGCTATTCTGATTGTGTTTCCACAATATTGAAATTGTTTCTTCCTGGCTGCTTGTAGTATTTTCTCCTTGATCTGGGGATTCTGGAACCTGGCTATAATATTCCTGGGAGTTTTCTTTTTGGGATCTTTTTCAGGAGGTGATTCTTTGAAACTCTATTTTGCCCTCTGGATTTAAAACATCAGGGCAATTTTCCTTGAGGAATTCTTGAAGGGTAATTTCTAGGTTCTTTTTTGATCATGGCTTTCTGGTAGTCCAATAATTTTAAAATTATCTCTCCTGGATCTATTTTCCAGGTCAGTGGTTTTTCCCATGAGATATTTCAAATTGCCTTCTACTCTTTCATCTGTTTGGATCTGCTTAACAGCATCTTGATTTCTCAAAGTCATTAGCTTCCATTTGCTCCAGTTTATCTCCGAAGGAATGAATCTACTCAGTGAAATTTTGAGATTCTTTTTCCATCTGGCAAATTCGACTTTTTAAGGCATTCTTCTCCTCATTGCCCTTTTGGGCCTCCTTTGCCATTTGAGTTAGTCTATTTTTTAAGGTGTTGTTTTCCTCAGTCAGGCTGTTGACCCTCATTTCATACTTTTCCTGCATCCTTCTCATTTCTCTTTCCAATTTTTCCTCCACTTCTCTTATGTGATTTTTAAAGTCCTTCTTAAGGTCCTCTATGGCCTGCAACCCACTCATGTTTTCCCCTGGGGCTTTTGGAGCAGAACTTCTGACTTCACGGTCCTTTTCCTGCTCTATGCCCCCAAAATAGGAATCTAGGGTTGCATTTTTCTGTTTCCTTTGCCATGGCATGTTGTCACTTAATTATTTGACTGTTGGGCTTGTTGCCACCATATGGCCTGGTTCCTGCCAGACAGGACCTTTAGCCCCAAACATGTGAGGGGGCCAACTTCCGTTTCTGGCAAGCTGTAAACCTACCCATGACCTCCACCCCAGATCACAATCCAGATCCAGGGAGGTTAAAGCAAGAGCAATTACCCCCCAAGACTGAACGCTGGATGGCCCTACAGTTCGCAGGCCAGGAGCTGGAGCTGCCTCTGAAAACTACACAATGGCATGTCTCCTCAGTGGCTTCTAGCCCTCAGGGGAGGAAGCTGACGCTTTCCCCAAATACTGGTCCCCAAGTCCATAGGGCACTAACCTCTTACTTTGTCCTAGGCATTTCTATGTTGATAATTCTGGAGTCGCCACAGCTGCTGGTGTTCTGGGGTCTCTCAAGCCGGCTGCTGGGCTGCCACCCTAGGGCTAAAACCTTGGCTCACTGGGACCTGGGCTCCACTCTGCTCCCCACACTCTGCGAACTGCATGCTGCCGGCTCCCAGAGTGCTGCGCTGGTCCTTTCTGCAGGGCTGCTGGGCTGTCCTCTGTGGGAGGTTAACTTCTCTGTGTAGTTCTGTTGGTGCTGGGGCTCCAGAAGTTGTTCAGAGTCCCCTTTTACATAGTTTGGGGGCAATCTGGGGGCAGAGTGGCTTGGATGAGCTCTTTCTACTCCACCCTTTTGGCTCCCAAAATAATTTTTTCAAATGCTCTATTTTTTTTTCAAATTCAATTTTATTTCTCTTGTAGATGTACTTTATTCCCTTTACTAATGTCTGCAAGTGTTTCATTCTATTTAAAATCTTGATGTTTCTACCACTATATAAAAGCATATGAACTATGGAACCTTAAAATGATATACATGTCTCCTACAGCCTCAACTATATCTCTTTTTTATATATTTGAAACATTAATTTAAAAATTCGAATTCCAGGCCTATTCACTTCATTCCTTGCCACCCACTCCCACTGGGAAGATAAGTAATTCAGTATATGTTGTAAATGTACAGGAATCCAAAGCATAAGCATAATATATATATATATATATATATATGTATATATATATATATATATATATGTATGTATGTATGTATAGTGAAAGACTGACAATATTTCCTTCCCACCCACCCCACCCCCCCACCTGGTCTATTCCCTAGTTTGATACTGTCCTTCTTCAAAGGTGGGTGCCTCCATAAGCCCCTCCCCCAGCATGCCCTCCCCTCCACCATCCTGCCTCTTATTACCCTTCCTCCTACTCTCCTGCAGGGTGAGATATCCCATTTATTATGTATGTCACTCTCTCCCTGAGCAAAATTCAATGAGAATATGTTTTTTCCTTTTTGCCTTCCTATTCCTCCCCTCCCCTGCAACCACACCCCCTTATCTCTTCTACATGAGATAGTTTACCCCAATCTGTCTCTCCCCATCTCCTCTTGCCATATTCCTCTATCACCTCTTAACTCACCCCTTAAATATCATCCCTTCCCACCAAATTTGACCTGTGCCCACTATCCATGTATAAATGCAAACATATATACACACATGCATTCATATGCCCATATACCCTTCTTCAACAATTTTCATAATGAGCAAAGTTTCATCAGTTACAGTTATTGTTTTTCCACGTAGGAATGTAAATAGTTCAACTTTGATAAGTTCCTTTTGATTTCTTTTCCATGCTTACCTTCTCAAGCATCTCTTGCTTCTTGCATCTGGATGTCAAATTTTCTATACAACTCTGTTTTTTTCCTCAAGAATGCTTGAACGTCCTCTATTCCACTGAATGACCATATTTTCCCCTGAAACAAAATACTCAGTTTTGCTGGGTAGGTGATTCTTGGTTTTAATCCCAGCTCCTTTGCCCTGGGGAATATCATATTCCATGCCCTTCAATCTCTCATTGTAGAAGCTGCCAGAATAGCTGTGCTATTCTGATTGTGTTTCCACAATATTGAAATTGTTTCTTCCTAGCTGATTGTAGTATTTTCTCCCTGATCTTGGAATTCTCGAATCTGGTTGTAAGATTCCTAGGAGTTTACTTTTTGGGATCTTTTTTAGGAGGTGATTGATGGATTCTTTCAACCTCTATTTTGCCCTCTGGTTCTAAAACATCAGGTTATCTTTCCTTGAGAATTTCTTCGAGGGTGATTTATAGTTTCTGTCTTTGATCATGGCTTTCAAGCACCCCAATATTTTTTAAATTAGCTCTCCTGGATCTCTGCGCCTCTTTTGCCATTTTAGTTAGTCTGTTTTTCATGTGTGATTTTCCTCAATCAGGCTGTTGACCCTCATTTCATAATTTTCTTGCATTGTACTCACTTTTTTTCCCAATTTTTCCTCCACTTTGATTATCTGCTTCTTAAGGTCCTCTATGGTCTGTAACCAGCTCATGTTTTTCTTGGAAGCTTTTAGTGCAGGTGTTCTGACTTCTCTGCCTTTCTCCTGTTCCATGCTTTGATCCTTTTTATGCCCAAAATGGGATTCTAATGTTTGATTCTCCTTCTTGCTTTGCTTCCTTTGCCTGGTCATGTTGCTACTTATTTACTTGACCCGTGGGGCTTTTCCCACAGTACGGCTCTGCCACCAGACAGGGAACCTTCTGTCCCAAACACTGGGGTTTTCTCAGCTGCCAGAGGTATCTGTTTTGTGCCCTCTCTGAAGCGTCCACGCACTCTGGCAAGCTAGTCACACACCCCAGGACATCCACCCTAGACTGCAATGCAGATCCAAGCAGTTTAAAGCAAGAGCAATTATCCCTCAGACTGGTCGCTTGGTCCCACTTAAGTTTTTAGTCCAAGAGCTGAAGCTGCCATGTGGCATTGGCTGCACTGCTGTGCCTCAGCCTATTCTCACCCTGGAGGAAGAGGGTGATGCACTCCCAACTACTGGATCCCAAAGTCCACACCACACTGACCTCTCACTTTGTCTTTCACATCTATGTGTTGATTATTCTGTATACAACCATAGCTGCTGGTGTTCTGGAGTCCCTCCAGCTGGGGGCTGCTCAGTGTCACCATGGGGCAAAGCCCTCTGACTCCTGTGGGTCTGGTTTTGGTTCCCAGAGCAATGACTTGGCCAATTCCTACCGGCCTGCTTGGCTGTCCTCAGCAGGAGGTTAGCTGTATCACTTTGTGGGTTCTGTAACTCCAAAGTTTGTTAAGAGTCACCTTTTACATGAATTGGAGGAGGTGAGAGCCAGAGCTGTAGAAGTCCTGTTCCTACTCTGCCATCTTGACTCTGCTACCCAGGTTAAAATATTTTTGAGGGTAAAATTGGATTTATAAACAAGTCTTGCAAAAAAAAAATTAATTTAGAGGAAATCTAAGAACGGGACATGTAGGGAACAGAACTAATGGATGCAGATAAAGAGATTCACTATATCATTTGGGATCAGTTACTGTGTCATTTGGAAATAAAATATTATATATAATAGTGTTAATCTCATTGTCAAAAAAGACAATATGAAAGTGTTGATCTTAAAAGCTAATAATAATCTTTCAGACTGACCAAAGTTACTGCTTGAAACTGTGATATTCTTGTAGGCTTTTTAATTCTAAAAATGCACTATGGTGAATTTTTCACAAGTGTAAAAAAAGCAATAAAACCAAGGATATAAACCATAAAATTGAAAGTGTAAAGTCCAAAGATATAAGTGATAACAAACAAGACCACAGAGATGTGTAGTAATTTTTATTATATGATAACTCTTCAAAATATTCATGCATCACATGGTGAATTTAACAATGTTGCTATGAGATGTAGAAATTTGACTTTCTGGATTTATTTTTTTTTTACGAATCACAACAGTGGTGAAGACTATGATGATGATGATGATGATGATGATGATGATGATGATGATGATGATGATATCTTTAAATATTTGTTCACATACATATATTTAAATTAGATTATTTTTTCACCTAGAAAAAAATCCACTTTTTCTCACCCCAAGCCCAAATTCCTACTTAGGATTGAGAATAAAGTAAAAGCAAACATCTCTTTTCAAACACATTAAGATTGGCAAAATAAATTTCTGCATTTGCCATGTCAAACATATAGATATATGGATAGAGAGGTGTATGTATATAAATATATGCATGTAGTGTGTGCATGTGCATGTATGTATATAGTGTCTATGTGTGTGTGAGTGTATAGTCTGTGTGTACATGGATAGACAGACAGACAGACAGATAGATAGATAGATAGATAGATAGATAGATAGATAGATGGATGGATAGATAGACAGATAGATGGAATCACCCTGAGTTCTGTTCTTCTATGTCAGAAACTGGGCAGCATAAATCATCATCGGTTTTCTGTAATTATAGTTGGTCATTACATTGAGCACAGTTCCTAATTATTTCAAAGCTGTTTGTTCTTATCATATTGTTAATATAAATACTGATTTATCTCTGTTTGCCTCACTCTTCATAAATTTATACATACCAATTTCGATGGCCCTTTGCGATTAGTTCCAAACTGCCCAACAGAATGGTTGAATAAGATAACAACTCCACAAAAATGCATGAGCATACCGAAAACCAAAGGAGCGATTAATAAAATTGAAATTGAGGAAACTATTGAAATAAGCAATAAAACTAGCTGCTGGTTTCATGAAAAAAAGATAAAATTCATAAAGCTTAGTCAAATTGATAATAAAGAAAGAAGAAAAGCAAATTATCAGCATCAAAAATAAAAAGGGTGAATTCTCCTCCAATGAAGAGGAAATTAAAACAATAGCTAGGAATAAATTTTGCCCAATTGTACTCTAATAAATTTGACAATCTTATTGAATTGGATGAATATTTTTAAAACATAAATTGTCCAGATTGATAAAAGAGAAGAAAAATACTTAAATAAGCCCATCTCAGAAAAAAAGAGATTAAATACGTCCTCAATGGACTCCCTAGGAAAAAAATCTCCAGGGCCAGATGGATTTACTAGCAAATTCTATCAACTATTTAAAGAAAAATTGATTCTAATATGTCATAAACTATTTGAAAATATTGGAGGAGTCCTAAGAAATTATTTTATGACGCAAATATGGTACTGAAGCTTAAGTCAAGAAGAGCCGAAATAGAGAAAGAAAATTATAGACCAATTTCCCTCATGAAATCAGATGCAAGAATTTTAAATAAAATATGAGCAAAAAGGTTAAAGCAATGTACCACAAGAATAATGCACTTTGATCATGTAGTATTCATTTCAGGAATGCAAGAATGGTTCTACATTGGGAAAACTATCAACATAATTGATCATATCAGCAACAAAACTAGTAGAAACTGTATTATTTTCTCTACAGATGAAGAAAATGTTTTGTTTTGTTTTGTTTTTTTACAAAATACAACATGGATTCCAATGAAAAACACTAGAAATCAAAGGAATAAATGAAGACTTCATTACAAAGATGAATAGCATCTACCTAAAACCATCATCAATTATTGTATGCAATGGGGATAAGCTAGAAACATTTCCAATAACATCAGGGGAGAAACAAGAATGTCCACTATAACTCCTGTTATTCAATTTTGTACTAGAATTGTTATCAGTAGCAATAACAAAAGAAAAAATACTGAAAGAATTAGAACAGGCAAAGAAGAGGCTAAGTCATCACTCTTGCAAATGACATAATGACATACTTAGAGAATCCTAGAGAATCAAGTAAAAAACTTCTCAAAATAATAAGTCACTTTATCAAAGTTGCAGGATATAAAATTAACCCATATAAAAGTTTTATATTAAAAAATGCCTTATTAACTTCTGTTTTACATGATTCGTTTCTGCCAGATTTTGAGTTACAATTATTTCCCCCCCCCTGTTTTTTCCCTACCCACCCCCCCAGAATAGCAGTCCCACAAGATATCACTTCCTCCTATCTGCTCTCTCCCCTATCTTCTCCCATACCCACTTTGACTTTTCCATTAGAGGAAGGTGAATTTTTGTGTCCCAATGCCTGCACATCTTATCTCCCAATTACAAGCAAAAGAGTATTAATAATAGTATTTATATATATTTGAAACATTTAGTCTTAAAACCTTGAATTTCAGATCCATTTCCTTCATCTCTTGTCAACCATTTCCTATGGGAAGATAAGTAGTTCCGTATATGTTGTACATCTATAGCTATGCAAAACATTATCATAGTAGATATATTGTACAAGGCTGCTTATAATTCCCTCCCACTCATACCACCCCCCCACCTGGTCCATTCCCTATTTGATCCTGTTCCTCTTCTATAGTGGGTAATTCCAACCTTCTCTCCTGGTTCTATTTTCCAGGTCAGTTGTTTTTCCCATGAGATATTTCACATTGCCTTCTAATCTTCCATTTGTTTGGATCAGCTTAACGGCATCTTGATTTCTCATAAAGTCATTAGGTCCCATTTGCTCCAGTCTAACTGTGAAGGAATGAATCTCCTCAATGAACTTTTGAGATTCTTTTTCCATCTGGCAAATTCGATGTTTTAAGGCATTCTTCTCCTCATTGCCCTTTTCGGCTTCCTTTGCCATTTGAGTGAGTCTATTTTTTAAGGTTTTGTTTCCTCAGTCAGGCTGTTGACCCTCATTTCATACTTTTCCTGCATCCTTCTCATTTCTCTTTCCAATTTTTCCTCTACTTCTCTTATTTGATTTTTAAAGTCCTTCTTAAGGTCCTCTATGGCCTGCAACCCGCTCATGTTTTCCCCTGGGGCTTTTGGAGCAGGACTTCTGACCTCACAGTCCTTTTACTGCTCTATGCCCCAAAATAGGAGTCTTGGGTTGTATTGTTCTGTTTCCTTTGCCTTGGCATGTTGCCACTTAATTGCTTGACTTTTGGGCTTGTTGCCACACTATGGCTTTAAGGCCAGATAGAGGAATTTTCGTCCCAAACGTGTGGGGGATAACTTTCATTTCTGGCAAGCTATAAACCCACCCACGACTTCCACCCTAGATCACAATCCAGATCCAGGGAGGTTAAAGCAAGAGTGATTACCCCCCAAGACTGATCGCTGGATCTCCCTACAATTCCCAGTCCAGGAGCTGGAGCTGCCTCTGAAAACTACAAAATGGCGTGGCTCCTCAGTGGCTTCTTGCCCCCAGGGGATGGAGCCGAAGCATTCCCCAAATACTGGTCCCAAAGTCCATAGGACACTAACCTCTCACTTTGTCCTAGGCATGTCTATGTTGATAATTCTGGAGTTGCCACAGCTCCTTGTGTTCTGGGGTTCCTCCAGCCGGCTGCTGGTCCTGCCTCCCTGGGGCTAAAACCTCAGCTCACGAGGACCTGGGCTCAGCTTGGCTCCCCGTGCTCTGTGCTGCCAGGTCCCAAACTCCTGCACTGGTCCTTCTGGCAGGGCTGCTGGGATGACCTCAGTGGGAGGTTAGCTTCTCTGTGTTGTTCTATGGGTTCTGGGGCTCCAGATGTCGTTCAGAGTCCCCTTTTACATAGTTTGGGGGGAATCTGGGGGCAGAGTGGCTTGGACAAGCTGTTTCTACTCTGCCATCTTGGCTCCACCTCGAATTAGTCTATTTTTTAAGGTGTTGTTTTCCTCAATCAGGCTGTTGTCCCTCATTTCATACTTTTCCTGCATCCTTCTCATTTCTCTTTCCAATTTTTCCTCCAGTTCTCTTATTTGATTTTTAACGTCCCTCTTAAGGTCCTCTATGGCCTGCAACCTGCTCATGTTTTCCCCTGGGGCTTTTGGAGCAGGACTTCTGACCTCACAGCAGTCCTCTTGCTGTATGCTCCGATCCTTTGTGCCCCCAAAGCAGGAGTCTAAGGTTGCATTTTTCTGTTTAATTTCTTTCCTTTGCCTTGGCATGTTGCCACTTAATTACTTGACTTTTGTCTTGTTGCCACAATATGGCCTGGTGCCAGACAGCAACTTTCGCCCCAAATGTGTGTGTGTGGGGGCAACTTCCGTTTCTGGCAAGCTGGAAACCCACCCATGATCTCCACCCCAGATCACAATGCAGATCCAAAGAGGTTAAAGCAAGAGAGATTACCCCCCACCCAAGACTGATAGCTGGATCTCCTTAAAGTTCGCAGTCCAGGAGCTGGAGCTGCCTCCTAAAACTACAAAATGGCATGTCTCCTCAGCGGCTTCTAGCCCCCAGGGGAGGAAGTGGACACATTCCCCAAATACTGGTCCCAAAGTCCATAGGGCACTAACCTCTCGCTTTGTCCTAGGCATGTCTGTGTTGATAATTCTGGAATCGCCAAAGCTGCTGGTGTTCTGGGGTTGCTACAGCCAGCTGCTGGCCCTGCCACCCTGGGGCTAAAACCTCTTTGCGGCTCATTTCGGCTCCCCATGTACTGTGCACTTCTCTGCTGTGGTCCTTCCTGCAGGGCTGCTGGGCTGGTCTCAGCGGGAGGTTAGCTTCCCTGTGTTGTTCTGTAGGTGCTGGAGCGCCAGAAGTTGTTCAGAGTCCCTTTTTACATAGTTTGCAGGTGACCTGGGGGAAGAGTGGCTTGGGCACACTGTTTCTACTCTGCCATCTTGGCTACACTCCCCCCACCACATATAAAACTTAAGCATTCCTATACATTTCTAAAAAAAAAAAAAAGCCCCATCGCAAAAAGAGATAGAGAAATTCCATTTAAAGTTTTTGTAAATATTATAAAATATTTGGGAGTCTACTGCCTAAACCAAACCCAGGAACTATATGAACACAGTAAAAAAAAAAACAACACTTTTCACACAAATAATGTTAGATGTAAATAATTGAGGTGAATAACATCAGTTGCCCATGGTTAGTGTGAAATAATATAATAACAATTTCAATTTTACCTAAATTAATGTACTTATTTAGTGCCATACCAGTAAAACTAACTAAAAAATTCATTTATAGAGCTAGAAAAAAGTACTTCATCTGTAAGAACCGAAAGTTCAAAATATCAAAGGAATTAATGAAAAGAAATGCTAGGGAAAAGAAATGCTAGCAATACCATATGTTAAATTGTATTATCAAGCAGCAGTCATCAAATCTACTTGGTATGGTTGAAGAAAGGATGGTGGATCAGTGGAATAGACACAGTAATCAATTATTATAGTAATCTACTGTTTGGTAAAGTCAAAGACTCCTGTTTCTCGGATAAGAACTCACGATCTGACAAAAACTGCTAGGAAAACAGGATGGCAGAAATTGGGCATAGAGCAATATCTTACATCTTATACCAAAATAAAGTATAAAAGTGTGTAATATCGAGGTATAAAGGCTGGTACTTTAAGCAACCTGGTAGAGCAAGGAATGGTTTGCCAGTCATATTCATGAAGAATGAAGAAATGCAAGATGAAACAAGAGATGGAGAGCTTTATGGAATGCAAAATTGATAATTTTCATTATATTAAAATGAAAGGGTTTTGTACAAATAAAGCCAATGTAACTAACATTAGGAGAAAAACAAAAATTGTAAAAGAAATTTTATAAACGGTGTCTCTGATAAGGGCTTCATTTCTTAAATATACAGAGAACTGTGTCAAATTTATAAGAATATAATCATTCCCCAAGTGATGAATAGTTAGTGGTTATAAAAACACAGATTTCAGAAGAAGAAATTAAAGATATCTATAATCATATGAAAAAATGCTCTAAATCTTTGTTGATTAGAGAAATGTAAGTCAAAACATTTTTTAAGCACCACATCTCACCTGACAGATTCTCTAACATGCCAAAAAAGGAAATGTTCAATGTTGGAGAAGATGTGGGAAAATTGGAACACTAATGCATTTTTAGTGGAGTTGTAAATGGTTCTAACCATTGTAGAGAGGAATTTGGAACTATGCCCAAAGGGTGACAGAATTGTGTTTACCCTTTGATCTAGCAATATCATTTCTAGGACTGTATATCAAAGAGCTCATGCAAATGGCAATTGGGCCTTCTTGTAGAAAAATGTTTATAGCAGCTCTTTTTGTGGTGATAAAGAATTAGAAATCAAAGGATACCCACCAGGTGGGGAATGGCTAACAAATTGTGGTATATCAATGTAATGGAATGCTATTGAGCTATAAGAAATGAGGAACAGACAGACTTCATAATAACCTGGAAAGTCATATTTGAGCTGACACTGAGTCAGGGGCACACAACTAGGAGGACATTGTGCAGAATTACAGACACATTTTATCTGTGATGACTAACTGGTAGACTGTGCTCTTCTCAGCAGTGCAGGGTTTTAAGACAATTCCTAAAACCTCATGATAGAAAAGATTATCATATCCAAAGAAAGAATTAAAGACTCTTAATGCAGATTAAAGCAAACTATGTGCTCTATTTTTGTTTGTTTGTTTTGTTTCTTCTTTCTTGTGGCTCATTCCATTGATTATAATTCTTCTTTACAACTTGGCTTTTGTGAATATATGTTTAATGTGAAGGTATACATAGAACCTATTTTTGATTGCCTGCTATCTTGGGGGAGATAATTTGGGGGGAGGAGAGAAAATTTGGAACTCCAAAGCTTATGGAACAAATGTTGTAAACAAAAAGAAATAAAGTTAAAGGGAAAATGTGGTAGTGTTTCTATCTTCCCACATCTAATCCAGCATTTATAATTTTCCTGTTTCATCATGTTAGTTAATCTGATACATGTGACATGGTACCTCAGAGTTGTTTTGATTTGCATTTCTCTAATCAATTGTGATTTAGAGCATTTTTTTCATATTATTATATGTAGCTTTAATTACTTCATCTGAAAACTGTCTATTCACATTCTTTGACCTTTAATTAATTGGGCAATGACCTGTATTCTTGTAAAATTGACTCAGATCTCTATATTTTAGAAATGAGGCCTTTATCAGAGACACTTGTTATAAATATCTTTTCCCACTTTTCTTCTTCCCTTCTTATCTTGGTTGCATTGGCTTTGTTCAGGCAAAAACTTTTCAATTTAATGTAAATAAAAATTATCCATTTTGCATTTCATAATGCTCTCTTTCTTTTGTTTGGTCATAAATTATAATTTGCTTATGGTATCTACCTTCATATCTAAGTAGTGTACCCATTTTGACTTTATTTTGGTATACAATGTTGGTCTACACCCACTTTCTGCCATGCCATTTTCCAGTTTTCCCAGTTTTAGTCAAATAGTAATTTCTGAATGAAGAAACTGGAGTCTTTGGGTTTATAAAAGAGTAGATTGCTATAGTCATTGACTTCTGTGTCTTGTGTACCTAACCCATTCCCATTTCTTAGCTAATACCAAGTAGTTTTGATGACTTCTGCTTTATGGTACAATTTAAGAACATGTGTGGTGAAGCCACCTTTCCCAACATTTCTATTCCCTTAATACTCTGGACCTTTTGATCTACCAGATAAATTTTGTTTTTATTTTTTCCAACTCTATAAAATATTTTGGTCATTTGTTTGGTATGTCACTGAATAAATAAATTCTTTTAGGAATAATTTTCTTTATTTTATTATATTAGCTCACCCTACCCATGAGAAATTGATGTATGTTTTTTTTTCACTTTATTTAGAGCTCACTTTATTTCTATGAAAAGTGACTTGTAATTGTGTTCATATACTCCTGTGTCTATTTTGGCAGGTAGACTCCCAAGTATTTTATCATGTCTATAGTAATTTTAAATGGAATTTCTTATATTTTTTTGTAAATGTTCATTTATTTGCTAAGATTGTTAGATTTTTAGTTATACAGTTGGGCAAAAAAGTTTGAAATTAATGTTTTAATTTCTTCTTCACTGGGGATGAATTCATCATTTTCATTTTTGACACTGGCAATTTGGTTTTCTTTTTTATAATCAAATAAACCAAAGGTTTATCTATTTAACGTTTGTTTGTTTGTTTGTTTTATTTCATAAAAGCAGCTCTTAGTTTTCTTTATTAGTTCAACAGCTTTCTTAATTTCAAGAAATTTCTCAAAATTTCAATTTTACTATTCTCTTCTTTGGCTTTCATTACTTCCCATTCGGTATTTAATTGAGAAGATGTAATTTGTTCTTTTTCTCACTTGCTTAGTTGCATGCCAAAATCATTGATCTTTTGTTTCTCTATTTTATTCATGAAAGGATTTTGATATATAAAACTTTTAAGAACTGCTTTTCCTGTATCCCAAAGTTTTAGTATATTGTCTCAATTATTGTCATTCTCTTGGATGAAGTTATAGATTGTTTCTATGACTTGTTTGTCCCAATCATTCATTAGAATTAGATTATTTAGTCTCCAACTGATTTTTATTCTATCTTTTCATGGCCCTTTATTATATCCAATTTTTAGTGCATCATGATCTGAAAAGGATCCTTTAAATATTCCTTCCCTTCTGCATTGGATTGTGAGGTTCCTAGGCCTTAGTGCATGGACAATTTTTGTGTAAGTGCCATATAATGCTAAGAAAAAGGTTTATTCCTTTCCATCCCCATTCAATTTTCTCCACAGTTCTCCCATGTCTACTTTTTTTATAACATTCTATTCACCTTTGCTTCTTTCTTGTTTATTTTGTGGATAGATATATCAATTTCAGAGAGAGGAAGACTGAAATCCATGAGTAGTTTTGCTGTCTATTTCTTCCTGTAATTCTCCTAACTTCTCCTCTAAAAATTCAGATGTTATACCACTTGGTGCATACATGTTTAGTAATGATATTGCTTTTATGGAGCATTTTAGGAGGATACAGTGTCCTTCCTTTTCTCTTTTAATGAAATCTATTTTTGCTTTCTCTGAAATCTGCATTACTACCCCCACTTCTTTTTTTTTTTACTTCAGTTGAAGCATAAAATATTCTACTGCAGTCTTTGTGTGTAACCCTCTTTTTACTTTTTGGAGGGCAATTGGGGTTAAGTAACTTGCCCAAGGTCACACGGCTAGATTTTTGTTTGTGTGTGTTAAGTGTCTGAGGCCGGATCCGAACTCAGGACCTTCTGAATCCAGGGCCAGCACTCTACTCACTGAGCCACCTAGCCGACCCCTTTTTTTTATTTTTTTTATTTTTTTTTTGAGAGCAGAGAATGTTTTTATTTTGTCCTTAAATCTCTGGTGCCCATCATCTATAGTTTTTGCTTAATAAATGCTTGTTGTTTGACTAATACCTTACAGTCCCCTCTACATTTTTGGTTCCTATTTAAAATTTTGTATATATGTGTGTGTGTGTGTGTGTGTGTGTGTGTGTGTGTGTGTATTTTTTCCAATCAGCAAAACCCTGCCTTCTCCCCACCCTCCCCAGCCATTGAGAATGAAGGAAAAATAAATCCCCTATTACAGCTATATAGTTCCAGGTCTAAATTTAAAGGTATCATTGGTCCATGGCTTGGGGAGATGCACCCAGTCATAGGATTTATTTTGATGGGGGGAGCGTCTATTAATTGCAAAGTCTTTTCCCCTAAAGCACAGGGGAAACTCAACCACAATAGGGTGTAGCTAGGGTCTTATTTTCTTTAGGAAGCTACAATAGATATAAGCAGGGTTCTTAAGAAAAGTGATTACAAGGTCTTGTGAGTATCAACAATTTCCATAATATCTTGTAATCACTTTCTTTTTTTTCTATTTCTTTTTTTTCAATCTTACTTTTTTATTAACTTCTGTTTTATATCATTCATTTCTGCCAGATTTTCAGTTACAATCACCCCTCCTTGTTTTCCCCCTACACACCCTCCCAGAATAGCAGTCCCAAAAGATATCGATTCCTCCAATCTGCACTCTCCCATATCATATCCCATACACCCTTTGACTTTTCCATTAGAGGAAGGTGACTCTTTGTGTCCCAATACCTGCACATCTTATCTTTCAATTAGAAGCAAAAGAGTATTAATAATAGTATTAAAAGTCAGATAACAGAGGCAGAAGAAAAACTGATCATTACTTTTAAAAATATAGTTGACAAAATGGAAAAAAAAATCACTGAAGAGAACAATTCCTTAAAAAGTAAAATTGGCCAAATGGAAAAGGAGGTAGAAAATCTAACTGAAGAAAACAATTCATTAAAAATTAGAAATGGCCAATTCATTGCTAATCACTCTATGAGGCATCAAGAATCAGTCAAAAATGAAAAGAAAGAAAAAATAGAATAAAACATAAAATATCTCATTGATAAAATGAATGACCTGGAAAATAGATCCAGGAGAAAATCTCAGAATCATTGTTCTACTGAAAAATCATGATAAAAAGATAAAAAGAGAACCTGGACAGAATGCTATAAGAAATCAACTGCCCTGAGGCAATCCTAAAACCAGAGTGTAAAATAGCCATCAAAAGAATCCATATGTCACATCCTGAAAGAGATGCCAAAATGAAAACACTAAAGAATAGTTTAACCAAACTGAACAATTATCAGGTTAAGGAGAAAATACTGCAAGCTGCCAGGAAGAAACAATTCAAATCTCATGGAAATACATTCAGGATCATGAAGGACCTTGTAGCTTCTACACTGAAAGATCAGAAGGATTGTAATATGATATTTGTAAAGCAAAGGATCTTGAACTACAACAAAGGATCACCTAAGAAGCAAAATATGGCATAACCTTTCAGGCAAGTGATGGACATTCAATCAAATAAGAGACTTCTGGAACTTCCTGATTTTACTGAAACTTCGATTTTCAAATGCATGATTCAAAGAAGGCATAAAAGGGAAGGAGGAAAATATTTTTAAAAAGGTTATTAAATAAAGGCAGACTGTTTACATCCTTATCTTGGAGGATGACATTTGAAAATCTTGAGAACTCAAAAGATTTGCTTTTGACCACTGCCTTCCTCAATCTACCCTCCCTTCTATTAACCACACTCCTTTTTTTTCCCTTTTGAGGAGGGTAAAGGGAAAGGGAGAAATAAAAGGGAGGATTGGATGGAGATAAACGCACAAATAGTTATCATAACTTTGAATGTGAATGGGATGAACTCTTCCATAAAATAGAAGTGGATAGCAGAATGGATTAAAAAACCATAATCCTACAATATGTTGTTTACAAGAAAAATATTTCAAACAGGGGAACACATACAGGGTAAAGATAAAAAAGCTGGAATAGTATATAGTATTCTTCATCCGAAGGAAAAAAAATGGAGAGCAATCCTAATCTCAGACAAAGAAAAAGCAAAAATAGATAAACCCAAAAGAGATAAGCAAAGACACTATATCTTGCTAAAAGGCATCATTAATAATGAAGCTGTATCATTACTAAATATATATATGCATGAAGTGGTATAACATTTGAATTCTTTGAGGAGAAGCTAAGCCAATTATGGGGAGAAATAGAGAGCAAAACTAAAAAAATTCATAGCAGCTCTTTTTGTAGTGGCCAAGAACTAGAAACCAATAGGAGACTGACTGAACAAATTGTGGTATATGAATGTAGTGGAATACTATACTGATATAAGAAATTATGAACAGGTGGACTTCAAAAAATCCTGGAAAGACTTATATGAACTGATGTTTAGTAAAGTGAGCAAAACCAGGGGAACATTATTCACAAAAACAACCACAGTTTGTGATGACTGATTTTGATAGACTTAGCCCTTCTCAGCAATGCAATTACCTAACACACTTCTAAAGGTCTCATGCCATCCACATCAAGAGAAACAACTATAGAGTCTCAATGCAGAGCTAAGCAGACTGTTTGATTTTTTTTGTTTTATTTTGTTTTGTCTTTTTTTTCCTTTCTCATATTTCCTAACATTCATTATAATTCTTCTAGGTAACATTACTAATATGAAAGTGTATTTAATAGAAATGTAGGTGTACGGGGCAGCTAGGTGGCGCAGTGAATAGAGCGCCGGCCCTGGAATCAGAAGGACCTGAGTTCGGAGCCGGCCTCCGACACCTAATCCGCACAAACAAAAAAACCTAGCCGTGTAACCTTGGGCAAGTTACTTAACCCCAATTGCCCTAAAGGGGTGGCTAGGTGGAGCAGTGAGTAAGAGCGCCGGCCTCGGAGTTGGGATGATAGGAGATCAGATCCGGCCTCAGAAAATGAGCACCCACGCATAAATCAAATGACTAGCCGTGTAACCTTGAGCAATTGCTTTAAAAAAAAAAAGAAAGAAAGAAATGTAGGTGTAGAGCCCATATAATATTGCATGCCATCTTGGGAAGGAAGTGGGGATAGAGGAAGAGAAAGTTTTAAGTTTATAGAATGGAATAGTGAAAACTAAAAATAAATGAATTGGGAGCCAAGATGGTGGAAAGGAAGCAGTAACCTCGCTGGAAAATATTTTTAAAAAGGTTATTAAATAAAGGCAGACTGTTTACATCCTTATCTTGGAGGATGACATTTGAAAATCTTGAGAACTCAAAAGATTTGCTTTTGACCAATGCTTTCCTCAATCTACCCTCCCTTCTATTAACCACACTCCCTTTTTCCCCTTTTCCCATAATACTCCTTCCCTCCCTTCTAACTACCCTTTTCTTTCTCCTTCCCCTGATACTGTCTGTAGGGCAACTTAGATTTCTATGCTTAACTGATGATATTATTGCCTCCTTGAATCAAATCTGATGGGAGTCAGGTGAAAACAATGCTCATCTGTCTCCCTTCTTTCCCTCTACTAATGTATGTTTTTGTGCCTTTTCCTGTGATGTAATAGGCCCTTTTCTGCATCCTCCTTTCCACTTCTCCCATTATGGTCCCTTTGAACCCCCTAATTTTTTTTTTGTCATCAAAACATTTAATTAATATCTACCCCATCTCTCTGTGTATATCCCTTTTAAATGCTGTACCAAAGAAGATGGAGAGTGGCAGAGCCCAGCCCAAGAGGTTGCCCAGTGTATCTGGATGGGGCGAGCACAGAGTGAGTGGGGTCTGCTCAGCTCAGACCTGGGAGTGGACAAGCAGCCTACACCAGAGAGAGAAGAAGGCCTGGCCTGCAGACTTACCAAGGATGAATCACAGTCATCTTGCCTTCCTCTCAAGAAAGGAGGGGAGGGGTTGTTGGAGCCAGGTAGGAGAGTCAGGCCCCCAGGGGAGAGAGCTGTTTCTCTAGTTGCATTCGGCCCCCAGCCTGGAAGGTTAGAAACTGCCTGCCTGTATAATACAGGAGCTGGAATGACAAAGTAAATTCTAGCTGCTCAGATCCTCCCATCCCTCTTTCATGAAGCAGAAAACCCAAAGATAAGTCTCCCACCCAGATTGAAATCCCAAGTTAATGGAAATAGCCCCAGGATTGAGAGTCTCCAAGAAAGGGTGTAACTGGGATAGCCAGGAATCTGAAGAGAAGAGAGGGAGGGGTCCCAAAAAGCCCCACCTCATCTCACCAACAAAAGCCTACTTATAGCCCAGGGGTATAGAGGCAGAAATCTGAAGTGGTCAGAGGCACCCATACCTACTCATCTATATTCTTCACTGACATACCTGACTTAGCCATAAACTAGCCACCCAGAGGTATTCAAAATCAAGGATCATGGCCTAAACTCAAAGCCTGAGAAAATAAAAAGTAGGAAGTCACAATGGGAAAGAAGGAAGCTGAGAAGGAGAAGGGGAAGGCAAGAAAGTCTATTTGAACCTACTGTGCAGGGCAAGAACAACCAAATAAACAGGACAATATAAACTCTCTACCCATAACTGAGACCACAGAAGGAAACATGATCTGGTCTCAAACCCAAATAGCATTGCTGGAGGAGCTTAAGAAAAATTTAAAGACCGAATCAGGGAGGCAGTGACCAACTTGGAAAAATAAAATAACTCCCTAAAAAGGAACTTCAAAAACTAACTGAAGACCATAATTCGCTAAAAATTAGACACAATCAAAGTGAAACTCAGAACTCTATGATTCAGCAAGAGTCAATCAAATGAAATAAGGTGATAGAAAAATTGGAAGAAAATGTAAAATATCTCACTGGAATAATAACTGACCCAGAAAAAAGATCCAGGAGAGACAACTTAAGAATTATTGTTCTACCAGAAAGCCATAATGAAAAAAGCAGCCTAGACAACATCCTCCAAGAGATTGTCAAAGAAAACTATCTTGAGTTGCTAGAATCAGAAAATAAAATAGCTGTAGATAGAATTCACTAGACTCCTCCCGAAAGAGATCCCAAACTGAAAACTCCAAGAAATATGGTAGCCAAATTCCAGAATTACAATAATAAAGAAAAAATTCTACAAGCACGCAGATAGAAATAATTCAAATATCAAGGAACTACAATTAGGATCACACAGGACCTAGAAGCTTCTACATTAAAAAATAGGATGGCGTGGAATTTGATATTTCGTAGGGCAAGAGAGCTAGGACTACAACCAAGGATTAACTACCCAGCAAAACTGAGCATAATCTCCCAGGCAAGGAGATGGTCATTTAATGAAATAAGAGACTGCCAGACTTTCCTGATGAAAAAGCCAGAGCTGAATGGAAAATTTGATCTCCAATTACAAGATTCCAGAAAGACATAAAAAGGTAAACAAGGGAAACAGAGACTCACACATGCATAAGTGCACACACCCACAAACACATGCTAATTACTTGGGATGCAACAAGAGCAAAATGTTCACATCCCTATATGTGGAGCTGATAAATGTCAATATTAGAAATCTTTATGATTATCCTGACCCTCAAAAGGGTTATACTTAGATAGAGGGTGTGGGTATGAATGCACTAACGTGAAGACTAAAAAAAAAAAAAAAACTATTAAGGGGACCAAAAGGACTGTAATTGGAAAAAGGAAAGGATGAGATAGGAAAAGGTAAAATATGCCATCTGAACAGGTCTCAAAAACACTATAGAAGAGGAGAAAGAAAGAGGGAGAGGAACATCATTTAAACATTATTCTCAGTGGGTCTGGTTCAAAGAGGGATCAATTTAATCAGTGAAGTTTAAGATTCCAATGTGAATAGAGACATAATTTAATTAAATAGAGGAAAAGGAGGGAGGGAGAGGAGGGATTTTTGAAATTTACTCTCATTGGTTTGGAATCAAACAGGGAGTAATTTACTCTAATAAGTATAAACATTTATTCTGTCCTATAGATAGTGGAAGGGTAAGGGGGGGCTGAAAAGGAGAAGACTAAAGGGGGGATTAGAAGGGAGGGAAATATTAGTAATGGGAGAGGGTAGGTTAAGAAGAGGGGGTCACTGGGTGGGAATACTGATGGAGGAGGTGGTCAAAGGGGAAAACTTCAAGGAGGGGAAGGGAGAAGGAAGAAACAAAAACATAAACAGGGGAGGGAATAGGATGGAGGGGAAGAAACAGATAGTCATCATTACTGTGAATGTGAATGGGATGAATTCTCCCATAAAACAGAGGAAGATAGCAGAATGGATTAAAAACCATAATCCTACAATATGCTGTCTACAAGAAACACATTTGAAACAAAGGGATACCCACAGGGTAAAGGTAAAAGGTTGGAGTAAAATTTATTATGCCTCAGCTAAAGTAAAAAAAGCAGGGGTAGCAATACTTATCTCAGATAAAGCAAAAGCAAAAATTGATCTAATTAAAAGAGATAAGGAAGGAAACTATATCCTACTAAAAGGCACCATCGAGAATGAAGCAATATCATTACTTAATATATATGCACCAAGTGGTATAGCATCCAAATTCCTAGAGGAGAAGTTAAAGAAATTAGAGGAAGAAATAGATAGCAAAACTATACTAGTGGGGGACCTTAATCTCCCCCTCTCTGAACTCGATAAATCTAACCTCAAAATAAACAAGAAAGAAGTTAAGGAGGTGAATAGAATCTTAGAGAGACTAGATATGATGGATTTCTGGAGAAAACTGAATGGGGATAAAAAGGAATTTACTTTCTTCTCAGCAGTGCATAGTACTAGGCATAAAAACCTCACAATCCAGTGCAGAAAGGCAGAAATATTAAATGCATCATTCTCAGATCATGATGCAATAAAAATTATATGCAATAAAGAGCCAGGGAAAGATAGACTAAAAACTAATTGGAAACTGAACAATTTATTCCTAAAAAAAACTGGTGTGTCAAACAAGAAATTATAGAAACAATCAATAATTTAATTCAAGAGAATGATAATAATGAGACAACATACCAAAATTTGTGGGATGCACTAAAGGCAGTTCTCAGGGGAAGTTTTATATCCCTGAGTGCATAATTAATTGAAGCAAAGTGAAGGGAGTTCAATGAATCGGACATGCAATTGAAAAAGCTAGAAAAAGAACAAATTGAAAATTCCCAATTTTGTACTAAATTAGATATATTGAAAACCAAAGGTGAGATTAATAAAATTGAAATTAAGAAAACTATTGAATTAATAAATAAAACTAAGAGCTGGTTTTATGAAAAATTCAACCAAATTGATAGACCCTTAGTCAACATGATAAAAAAAGAAGAAAACCAAATCATGAATATCAAAAATAAAAAGGGTGAATCTACCTCCAATGAAGAGGAAATCAAAAAAATAACGAGGAATTATTTTTCCCAATTGTATGCACATAAATATGACAATCATAGTGAGATGGATGAATATTTACAAAATCACAAGTTGCCCAGATTAACTGGAGAGGAAGCGAATTACTTAAATAACCCCATCTCAAAAAAAGAAATCAAACAAGCCATCAATGAACTCCCTAGGAAAAAATCTCCAGGGCCAGATGGGTTTACTAGTGAATTCTATCAAACATTTAAAGAAAAATTGATTCCAATACTCTACAAACTATTTGGGAAAATTAGTGAAGAAGGAGTCCTACCAAACTCTTTCTATGACACAAATATGGTACTGATTCCTAAATCAGGAAGAGATAAAACAGAGAAAGAAAATTATAGACCAATCTCCCTCATGAATTTAGACGCCAAAATTCTAAATAAAATATTATCCAAAAGACTCCAATAAGTTATCACAAAAATAATACACCCTGATCTGGTAGGATTCATTCTAGGAATTCAAGGATGATTTAATATTATTAAAACCATCAGTATAATTGAGCATATTAACAATAAACTGGCAGAAACCACATGATCATCTCAATAGATGCAGAAAAGGCTTTTGACAGAGTACAACATCCATTCGTATTAAAAACACTAGAAAGTATAGGAATAAATGGAGCCTTCCTTAAAATAGTTGATAGCATCTATTTAAAACCATCAGCAAGTATAATATGCAATGGGGATAAACTAGAGGCCTTTCCAATAAGATCAGGAGTTAAACAAGGGTGTCCACTATCACTGCTCTTATTCAATCTGGTACTAGAAACACTAGCAGTAGCAATTAGAGAAGAAAAAGAAATCAAAGGAATCAAAGTAGGCAAAGAAGTGATCAACCTATCACTCTTTGCAGATGATATGATGATATACTTAGAGAATCCTAGAGAATCAAGTAAAAAAACTACTTGAGACAATAAATAAATTTGGCAAAGTTGCAGGATATAAAATAAACCCACTTAATCCTCAGCATTCCTGTACATCTCTAATGAAACTTAACAGCAAGAGATAGAAAAGAAATCCCATTTAAAGTCCCTGTAGACATTATAAAATATTTGGTAATCTACTTGCCAAAACAAACCCAGAATCTGTATGATCTAAACTGAAAAACACTTCTCACACAGATAAAATCAGATCTAAATAGTTTGAAAAATATCAATTGCGTGTGGCTGGGTCGAGCCAATATAATAAATATGACAATTTTACCCAAACTAAACTATATATTTAGTGCCATATCAATCAATTTACCAAAAAAAAACAAAAACAAAAAACAAAAAACCCCTACTTTTTAGAGTTAGACAAAATAATTACAAAATTTATTTGGTAAAAGAAATGGTCTAGCATATCAAAGGAATTAATGAAAACAAATGCTAGGCAAAGTGGTCTAGCTATGCCAGATCTTAATCTTTATTATACAGTAGCAGTTATCAAAACTGCTTGGTACTGGCAGAGGTGTAGAGTAGTGGATCAATGGAATAGATTGGGCACAGGAGACTCAGCAGTTAATTAATATAGTAATCTACTGTTTGATAAACCGAAAGATCCCAGTTTTGGGGATAAGAATGCACTATTTGACAAAAACTGTTGGGAAAACTGGAATACAGTATGGCAGATACTGTGCATAGATCACTATCTAACACCATATACCAAAATCAAGTCTAAATGGGTGCATAATCTAGGTGTAAAGGATGATACTGTAAGCAATTTGGGAAAGCAAGGAATAGTTTACCTGACAGATTTATGGAAAGGGGAATACTTTAGGACCAAACAAGAATTAGAGAGCATTATAAAATGCAAAATGGATAATTTTGATTACATCAAATTGAAAAGCTTCTGTACAAACAAAGCCAATATAACCAAGATTAACAGGGAGGTTGGAAATTGGGAAAGAATTTTTACAACTTGTGTCTCTGATAAAGGACCCATTTCTAAAATTTATAGAGAATTGAGCCAAATCTATATGAATATAAGTCATTCCCCAATTGATAAATGGTAAAAGGATATGAACAGGCAGTTTTCAGAGAAAGAAAATAAAGATATCTATAAGCATTCGAAGAAATACTCTAAATCACTATTGGTTAGAGAAATGCAAATCAAAAGAACTCTGAAATACCACATCCCTCCAGGCAGATTCGCTAAGATGAAAAAACAAGAAAGTGACAAATGCTGGAGAGGATGTAGACAAATTGGAACAGTAATACATTGCTGGTGGAGTTGTGAACTTATCCAACTGTTCTGGAGAGCAATCTGGAATTATGCCCAAAGGGCTATGAATAATTTCATACCCTTTGACCCAACAATACCACTTCTAGGATTATATCCCAAAGAGATCATAGAAGTGGGAGGAAGACCCATATGTAAAAAAGTATTTATAGCTGCCCTCTTTGTGGTTGCAAAGAATTGGAAACTAAAGGGGTGCCCATCAATTGGGGAATGGCTAAACAAGTTGTGGCATATGAATGTAATGGAATATTATTGTGCTATAAGAAACGAGGAGGAGACAGATTTCGTAGTTACCTGGAGAGATGCATAGAAACTGATGCTGAGCGAGAAGAATAGTATCAGAAGAAATGTGTATACAATCACAGACATGCCATCTCTGTGATGACCAACTATGACAGACTGGACTCTTTACAGCAATGCAGTGATATAAGTCAATCATGAAAGACTCAAGAAAGAGAGAAATGCGCCATCCAGAGATATAACTAGAAAGAACTGAGCCTGAATCCTGATGGAAGCAAACTAAATGATCTTTTTCTTTTCTTTGTTTGGTTTTATTTCTTCTTTACCATCTTTCATCCCACCTAGTACAGTTCGCCTTTGTAATTGGAATAATATCTAATATGAATGTATTTGCAGATACTACACTGGACTATATGCTGTTGTAGGGGGAGGGGGAATGGAAGTAAAGGAAATTTGAAAATCAAGTAACTATGGAATTGAATCTTGTTAACTGAAACTATACTAATAAATTAACTAAAAATAATTTAGAACAAAAAAAAATAAAAAATAAATGAATTAGAAAAAAAAAGATTCTGGATCTCATTTTCTATTTGGTTGACTTTCATAATCTTCTTGATGGATTATTTTTTTTTCAATTTTCTTTATCTGTGTCATTTTATTTTCAGTCTTTTTTAAGATGTTTTTTTATTTTTAGGCAGATGACCATTTGACATTACTATTTGAGGGTTTCTTTATTTCAATACCCCCCTCTGAAGATGAAACCTTATCTTCTCTATCCACATAATAGCTTTCTATGGTTTGATTCTTTCTCCTTTGCATGTGCATTATTTTTTTCGTAGTAATAGCTTAATTTTTGTAATCACCTCTAACCTTGGGGTATTGAGCATAGTGCCTCTTGCCCCAGATCTTTAATCCTCCCCTCTAGCTTAGAACCAAAGCCAAAACTCCAACCTCTTCTGCCCACAGCCAGTGCTTTCTGTCTGGTACACTTTGTCAGAAGAAGTTCTCTGTATCTTGCCACCCTCAGATGCCTAACTCCCCTCACTGTCCCTTGCGTATAAATTCCTGTGGCTTAGGCCAAGGCATTGTCTCACAACAACTAACCCCAAGGTTTGCTCCTTGTTGCTTAAGCAGACCATAGACAAAAGTTTATTCTTTATTCTTCACAGGGACCAAACATTGTCCTGGGATTTTTCTTCTGATCTTCTCAAATTGTCCGAGGACGACCCCTGTTGTGCACATATTCTTATTTATTTTTTATCACAATTTGTTTGCACTAAGGTTCTATGTTTTCTTTTCTGTAGGGCAAAATGTTAAGAGCTTGAAATTTTATGATGGACTCCACTATTTTCCCAGAATCCTCTGAGTTAGGATTTAGAAGTGACTATTTCACATTTGGCAAAATGAAAACAGATTCAAAATTTAGCTGTTCTCATATAATCTACAAATAAAGACTTAATGGCATCTGGACAATAGAGGAACAGAATTAAGCATAGTTTTTGCATTCGTTCTAAGGATGTGAGATGGAGAACTGTCTAATCCCTGAACAAAGTGCCAAAGCAGAAAATAAAGCTGAATATATGAATAATCAAAAAGAATGAATAAATATTAAGGTTTAATGGAAGTTCATGAGAAAAAACTAGAAGAAGAGAAGAAGTCTACAACTTCTAAATTGGAGCTTAAAAGAAAAAAGAGTTGGTCAAATTGTAAGAATGACTAGGAAAAAAAAGAAATGAGAGAAAATAAGAAATTACAACTAAGATTAGAATCTTTGAAGGACTTCAAAGGAAAATAAATAACTTTTAAAAAGTGGGGAAACTTTCTTCAAATAGTGGGCTCCCTGAAAAATAGGAGGTAACAAACAAATCAATAATTATATGTGAAAACATGCAATATCAGAACAAAGTCAAAAGCATGAAATGTAAAGTATCTACAACCAAGAACAATTGACCTGGAAAACAGGTGAAATATTTATTGTTCAGGAATTGCAGAGTTCTCTGAGAACTCTGATCAAATTAAAAAGAAAAAAAACTGGATACTCTGTTTCAAGAAATATATACATATGTACATATGTAATTATACATATATGTGTATATATATATATTACATGTGTATATATATATATATATATATATATATACATGTTATATATACAAGTAAATTCCAGGAGACCAATGGTTACAGTAATATTTTTCAATGGGCAGGAGATAATAGAATGTAGAGTATTAAATAAGAAATGGTTCTATTAAAATCAATTAACTGATATTTTCATAAAATAATAGCTTCTATTATCCTACTATTTACTGAATAATATTGGATTCCTAACACACATGTATTGATTATCATATTTTTCCCCCATCCTGTCTTAAACTTACATTCTGGATAAATAGTATAATCACTGAGTTTTAGAATTTGAGTGAAGTGTAAAGATGCTATACTTCAGAGGTTCCCTAACTAAATTTACTCTTCCTCCCCCTTTAACATTAACAAATAAACAACAAAATCAAAGCAACCCCCAGAGAATCTACCTTCTTTCACCCTTTTATGTATTTTTTTGAAATTTACTTCATATATGTGTGTATTAACCTGACACACATTAAATTTAATAATTTGTTGTATTTCTTTTCCTGCAATGAAAGTTTGATAATACAATATTGTGTTATGGAACTGTATAGTATTATATTGTAAAGAAATCATTAAACACACATATTCTTACCAGTGCATGTTAGACTTCCTTACAATGAGTAACACACTTACTTGCCAACATTTGTTTGTTAAGATCTGTCAGCTGTTTAGTTATAACTAGTTATTATAACTATTATATACATATATATAGTTATAGTTATTATAATTAGTGCTAACCTGGTCACTGTTTAGTTATAACATGTATTCTGTGATTTTATTTGGAAAATAATAAAATAATATATGACAAATTCTGTTATACAACAGATACATCTTGTACAAACATTTTTTAAAGATTTTGTCCCCTTCTTTCCTCTTGCTTCTTCTGCTGCCTTATTTTTATGCTATGTCCCCTAATTCCACTGGAGGCTACTACTGCCACTCACACTACACACCAATCATTCCAGCATCCTTTAGGAGGTGACATCACTCACTTTGCAAACCTATGCTCTTAGTCTATCTTCCTGAATTTAAAGATAAGGAAATGGAGCATGTACAAAGGTAAAGAGGCTTGCATAAGGTAACACAATTCATAAGCAGCAGATATGGAAAGTTAACACACACACTCTGGCTAAAAATCACATGGTCTAAAATATTCAAGGGAAGTAAAAACGTTGTTGGTTCGAAAGTATAGCTTATATTTTAAACAATAATGATGATAATAAAGCCACCACCACTGATAATAACATTGTTGCTAACAATATATGACTGTTACATCATACTTCAAGGTTTGCAAAAAACTTAACAAATATTCTCTAATTTTATCCTCACAACAACTTTGGAAGGTGAGCACAATCTTTATTCCTCTTTTTCAGATGAGGAAATGGAGGTGCTTAAAGGTTAAATAACTTGTTTAGCATCACATAAATAGTAAATACCGCGTAGAGCCAAGATGGTAGTGTAGAAGCAGGAAAAATCCCTGTGCTCCCCATATAACCACCTCAAATACCCATAAAAGTGAATCTAAAAAAAACTTTAGGGCTGCAAAACCCACAAAGTGAAGGAGGGAAACAAATATCCCACTGAAGACAACCCAGCAATTTCATGGGAAGGGTTCTTCATAGCCCACTGGGGGCAGAGCCCAACCTCAGGGTGGCCCAACCAGCCACCAATTGGAGGGACTTTGAGAGTGGATCACCAGAAGCTGTGGCCGTTTCCAGAATTATCAACCCATAAATGACAAAGACAAAATGAGAGGTCAGTGTAGATTTTGGGAATAGGGAGTCTGGGACTGTGGTCCAGCCTCTGCCCCCAGTGGGAGAAGCAACTGAGGCATGGCAGGTGCAGCTGCATGACTACTTCAGAGCTCTGGTCCTGCAGATAGTAGGAATACCAGACAACCATTCAGAGGGAGAAATGACTGTTGCTTTAAGCTGCTTCAATCTGGATTGCTGTCTAAGATGGAGGACCTGGTGTGGGTGACCAGGGAAGCAGAGCATGGGGAGGTTTAAGAGAGGGCAGCCAACTAATAGCTCCAGCAGAAGAGAAAACCCCAGCTATTTGGGACAAAGCTCTCCTCTCTGGAACAGAGTTCTACTGTGGCAAAAGGCTCACATTTCAAGTAGCTGAGTGGCAACATGAGCAAGCAAAGGAAGCAAAGCAAGCACAGCAATCTGACTTTACACTCCTATTTTGAGGAAAAAAGGGTGAAAGGAGGGAATGGCAGGAGGACAACAAAGTCAGAACAACTGCACCAAAAGCTTCCATTAAAAATATGAACTGGTTAGAGGCCATAGAGGAACTCAAAAAAGATTTTGAAAATCAAGTAAGTGGAGGAAAAATTTGGAAAATAAATGAGAATGAGGCAAGAAAATCATGAAAAGAGGGTCAACAACCTGACTGAAGAAAATAACATCTTTAAAAAGAGAATAACTCAAATGGCAAAAGAGGCTTGAAAAGCCAAGGAGGTGAAGAATGCCTTAAAAAGCCAAATTTTCCAGATGGAAAAAGAATCTCAAAAGCTCACTGAAAAGAATTATTACTTCAGATTTTGATAGGAGCACATGGAAGCTAGTGACTTTATGAGAAATTGAGATACTATTGAACATATTCAAACAAATGAAAAATATATAAAGAAATGTGAAATATCTTATTGGAAAAACCACTGACATGGAAAACAGTTACAGGAGACAAAATTTAAAAATTATTGTACTACATGAAAGCAAGGATCAAAAACAGAATCTAGACATTATCCTTCAAGTAATTCTCAAAGAAATTTACTCTGATGTTTCAGAACCAGAAGACAAAATAGAGGTAGAGAGAATCCACTGATCACCTCTTGAAAAAGATCCCAAAAAGAAAACTCCCAGGAATATCATAGCCATGTTCTAGAGTTCCTTGATCTAGGAGAAAATTATACAAGCAGCCAAGAAGAAACGATTTGAATGTTGTGGAAACACAGTACTGGCAGCTTTTACACTGAGAGACTGAAGGGCTTGGAATATGATATTCTGGAGATCAAAGGAGCTGGGATTAAAACGAAGATTCACCTACCCAGCAAAACTGAACATCATGTTTCAGGGGAAAATAAGGTCATTCGATGAAATAGAGAACTTTCAAGCATTCTCTTTTTTTTTTTTTTTTTGGCTTTTTATTTTTTTCTTTCTTTCTTTCTTTCTTTTTTTTTGTTTTTGGAGGGCAATTGGGTTTAAGTAACTTGCCCAAGGTCACAAGGCTAGGTTTTTTTGTTTGTGTGCGTTGTGTCTAAGGCCAGAACTGAACTCTGGTCCTTCTGATTCCAGGGCCGGCGCTCTACTCACTGCGCCACCTAGCCACCCCATTTCAAGCATTCTTGATGAAAAAAACAAGAGTCGAATAGAAAATTTGACATTCAGATACACAAACAAGAGAAAGCATGAGAGCATAAACAGGGAAAAGAAATCATAAGGAACTAATCAAAGTTGAACTATTTACATTCCTACATGGTAAAATGATAATTGTGCCTTAAGAAACATTTCTCAGTATAAGAATAGTTGAAACGAACATAAATGTGTATGTGTCTGTGTGTTTAGTGTGTGTGTATGTGTATATACATACATATATATGTCTATATAAGAGAGTATAAGGGCATATAAATGCATATGTGAATATGTATATGTGTGTGTGTGTGTGTGTGTGTCTGTGTGTGTGTGTGTGTGTGTGTGTGTACAGGCATACATAAACAGAGGGCACAGGACTAATTGAATAGGAAGGGATGATACTTAAAAGTAGAAATTTTGAGTTGAGAGAGGAATATAATGAGAGGAGATGGGGAGAGACAGAATGGAGTAAATTATCTCATATAGGAGGGGTAAGGGAAAATTGTTACAATGGAGGGGAAAACAGGAAGGCAAAAGGGTCAACGGTACTCTCATTGAATTTGGCTTAAGGAGGGAATGACATACACACTAAATAGAGTTATCTCACCTCAATATGGAGGAAAGGGGATGAGACGGGGAATGAAGGAAGGGAGGGCAGTTTGGGCAGGAGAGAAGTTAGAAATTAGAAGCACACACTTTTGAAAAGGGACAAGATCAAAGTAGAGAATAAAACAAGTGGGAGCAGGGAAGAATGGAGTCTTTCACAATATATCCACTATGGAATGGTTTCGTGTAGCTACATGTGTACAACCTATATTGAATTGCCTATCTTCCCAGCAAGGGTGGTTTTCAAGAGCAGATGGGAAAGAATCTACACACACACACACACACACACACACACACACACACACACACACACACACACACACACATATATGTATGTATATATATATATATATATATATATACATATACATATACATATACATATAATTTTTTTTTACGTGCAACTGGGAAATAAGATATACAGGCACTGGGGTATAGAGATCCATTTTGCCCTTGCCCTACTGGAAAGTCGGAGGGGGAATGGGAAAGGATATAGGAGAGAGCAGATTGGGGTAAAAGGAATACAGGGTGGAAATTTTAACTCAAAATCTTGTAGAAATGAATGAGGTAAACTAAATATAACCACAAAATTCAATTTAAAAAATATTAAGTAACTGAGGCGGGAATTTAATTTTGGTTTTCCTGACTCCCGCTATAGCCTTCTATCCACTCTTCCATCAACCAAAAATAAAGAAATTGAGAACTCTTTCATATAATGATTCTAAAACTTGAGAAAAATGAAAAAAAAAATAAACCTGAAGAAAGGAATTGCTGTCCTTTTCTTATAGTATCTACAACCTTTTATTTTCCTTTTTACTACAGAGTTTCAGCATTTGTATTGTTCTAAAATCTGTTCCCAAAATTTACAGCAAATGTATATTTTGTACTGAACTTACAGTGTTCTTTAGCATTTCTTCTGTGGGTGGTAACTTCCCTTTTTCCCCTTTGTTTACCAAGAACCATATATTAACAGACTACACCAAACAACTTCCCCTTTCAGAACACAGTAAATCATTGTAAACCAATAAGAGTTAGCAACAGGATGGCAATTACAACCCACGCAATTCATTACCCCCTTAAAGAGAGCTCTTTTGTTTCATATAAAGCAAAAGAAAGCATGATACTTGTTACTATATCAATGAAGCCATTAATTCTGTAGAATTATGAACAATAGTGTTGTGTAACCATATCTTATTTTAACGTTAAAGAAATAGAATTCATTGGGAATAGCCCAGGTAAGGTCATTTGAATTCTTTAAAAAATATATGTTAAGCGTATATGTCTAATTAAGCTGGCATCTCAAAGTTTAATTTAAATTCCAAAGAGAATTTACCTTTCCCCTACTCACTTTTGCAACTAAGATGTCTTCTTTCTCATGAAACCTCCCTGACACCCTTTCCCCAAGTGATCAGTCCCTCTTCAAGCTTTGCTAGAACATTTTGTCTGAATACCTCTTTTATTCTCATGACCTCTTCTTAAACTTTTTTCTATGTGTGACACATTTACCCTGTTAGTCTGTAATCTCCTTCAGGATAGGACTTACCACTTTTTTCATCTACACATTTCCAACAAATTCTATAGTGATTTCAATGTACTAGAACTTGCTAAATATTTGTGATAATGGTAAAATCAACTTTTTTTTCCTAAAATGAATGAACAATTGTAGAAATTTTAGAAACATTTAATAAAATCAGTACTATTGTTATTTATTTTTCCCCTCAAATACATCACAATAATGTGGAAACAGAGATGAATAGATATGCATATATATAAAACACATATACATATACAAACTTATATAACATAAATAACAAAATATTTTAAAATATATGTACATATATGTATAAATCACATTTGTTTTTTAACCTAGGACTTCTCTACTGAAGAGATATGTGACTTCATCAAGCAGGTAATTCCTGACACAATGCAGATTTCCACTAATCTAAATCTAATCCTGTACAACTCTTAATCTATGTCTCCCTATAAATTCTCCATAGAGGATTTATCCAACATGTTGGAGACCTTTTCTCTAGACCTTTTAGTAGTAGCATAGATATTAATGAAGGCCATGGAATGTCCAACCTCCTATCTCTTTCATTGGCCTGTTTTCTTTATCAATCATACAATTCTTTGATGATACAATATATATTTTTTATAAAAGACATCATCATTAGAGATATGCTTTATCTAACAAAATATATCAAATAATGTTTTCTATCATTAAGTAATTCAAACTTCTCCCATGGAATTTGATTTTTTACTTTTTAAATCTTTCTTTTTTATTATTAACTTAATAATGGTAATCAAGGAACACAAAAATATTAATAAAGAAAAAAAGAAAGTAGTGTTTATGAAACTGTGAAATTCTTATATGGACTTATTACTTTTAAAAGTATATTTTATTAAACTATGAGCTTCTGAACTGTATGGTTTCTTTTTTAATGTATGTATTATATTTAATACGATAGTAATGAAATTGTCCTGTTTCTTTTCTCTTCCTTTTTCTTGTATATATTTTCCTTTATTGATGAATTTTTATTTTTCCATATCTATCAGACACCATTAACTCACTGTCCCATACTCCACCTCTCCAACTATAATTCAATTTTGTATTTGTACTCAGTCACAATATAAATATTAAGAACATAGCTTTTTAGGCTTGGAAACATAGATCAGTCATTTTATCAATGAGGGAACTGAAACTCAGGTAAAATTATTTATCTAGGTTCATACAATTAACTAAGATTAAAGCCAAGAACCATCTACCTAGCAAAACTGAGTATGATACTTCTGGGGAAAATATGGACATTCAATGAAACAGAGGACTTTCAAACATTCATGCTGAAAAAATCCAAAGCTGAATAGAAAATTTGACTTTCAAATGCAAGACTCAAGAGAAGCATGGAAAAGTAAACAGGAAAGAGAAATAATAAGGAACTTATTAAAGTTGAACTGTATCCTTGTACTATTGAGAAAAGCTAAGTTTATCAAAACTGATCTGCAATCAGAATACATAGTTCTTTCTCTTGATGTGGCTAGCACTTTCTATCATGAATCTTTTGGAATTTCTTAGATCCCTGTACTGCTAAGCTAAGTCTACTAAAGTTGATCATCTCAAAATGTTGCTGTTACTGTGTACAATGTTCTCCTGGTTCTGCTCACTTCACTCAGCATCACTACATGTAAGTCTTTCCAGGTTTTTCTGAAGTCACCCTGCTCATCACTATTTTACTGAAAAATAGTATTTCATTATATTCATATACTGCACTTTTTTCAATCATTCACCAATTGATGGATATCCCCTCAGTTTCCACTTCTTTGACACAACAAAAAGAACTCATATATATATATATAAATGTGTGGGTCCTTTTTCCATTTTCATGATCTCTTTGGAACATAGATCTTGAAGTAGTAGTATTGGGTCAAAAAGTTTGCATAGTTGTATAGACAGAAAATAAGGGGCAAAGGGATAAAAGGGGCTATAATAGAAGGGAGGGCAGATTGGGAGACGGGGTAAACAGAATGCATGCCACCTTGTGGTGTGGGGGAGGGGAGAGATTGGGAGAAAATTTGAAATTTAAATTTTGTGAAAATAAATGTTCAAAACAAAAAATAATCAATTGTAAAAATAAAAAAAAAATAGGACTTCCAGACTAAAAAAAAAAAAAAAGACATAGTTTAAACTCTGTCTTTAGGTAGCCTTGGGCAAGTAACTTAATATCTGTTTCTTAGGTTCTTTATCTATAAAAGAAGTATAATACTATTGCCTGCCTTTTAGAGTTTCTCTGAGAGCTAAATAATTTATTCAAATAATACATTCTGTAAATCATAAAGCATATTATAAATTTCAGTCATTATTATTCTGCACCATTTGCATTGCTAGCATTAGAGCTTTCTGGCTGGCTCACTTGAAGCAAACAATGTAGCCTTTTCATAAAACATTTTTGACAATAGGCAATGACTAGTATAATAGTAGTTAATGACCACAGTCATTTACTATTTGATAAACAAAAAGACTCCAGATTCTTGGATAAGAACTCTTTATTAACAAAAACTTTTGGAAAACCTGGAAAAATATATCAGAAAAAAAGTCATAGATTCATATCCTATACCATAGAACAAGATAAGTTCAAAATGGGTACATATTTTAGAAATAAAGGGTGGTACTATAAGCAAATTAGGAGACCAAGGAATTGTTTACTTATCAGATCTGTGGGGAATGAAAGAATTTATAATGAATGAAAGAATTTATAACTAAACATGAGATAGGGAACATTGTAAAATGCAAAATGCATAATTTTGATTATGTCAAATTAAAAAGGTTTTGCACAAAGTCAATGAAAACAAGATTAGAAGAGAAGTAGAAAGCTGGGAAATAATTTTTAAAAGCCAGTGTCTCTGATGAAGGTCTCAATTATAAAATATATAGAGAACTGAGTCAAATTTATAAGAATACAAGTCATTTCCCAACTGATAAATGATAAAAAGGATATATGAAAGCAGTTTTTAAAGGAAGAAATTAAAGCTATCTATAGTCTTATGAAAAATTATCTAAATCACTGTTGATTAGAGAGATGCAAATCAAAACTCCTCTGAGGTACCACATTACACATATCAGATTGGCTAACATGACAAAATAGCAAAATTATAAATGCTAGAGAACATGTGGAAAAAATTGGAACACTAAATCATTGTTGGTGGAGTTCTGAACTGAGCCAACTTTTATAGAGAACAATTTGGATCTATGTCCAAATAGCTATAAAACTGCATACCCTTTGACCAAATAATAACACCTCAAGGTCTCTATTCCAAAGATCTCATAAAAATGTAAAAAGGACCCACAGTACAAAATATTTATGGGATTTCTTTTGGTGGTGGGAAAGAAGTGGAAATTGATGGGATATTTATCAATTGGGGAATGGCTGAATCAGGTGTGGTATGTGAATATAATGAAATACTATTATTCCCTATAGAAATGATGAGCAGGGTGTCTTCAGAAAAAGCTGGAAAGACTTACATGGAATGATGCTAACTGAAGAGAGCAGAACCAGGAGAACATTGTACACAGTTATATCACCATTCTGTGATGGTCAGTTTTGGTAGACTTAGATCTCAGCAGTACAAGGATACAAGAAATTCCAAAAGACTCTTGATAAAAAAATTCTATCCACGTTGAGAGAAAGAACTATGTATTCTAACTGCAGATCAAAGCATACTATTCTGTGTGTGTATGTGTGTGTGTGTGTGTTGTTCGAATTATTTTTTACAAGATGAGTAACGTAGAAATGTTACTATGATTTTACATGTAAAACTTATATCAGATGACATGCTGTCATCAGGAGGGGAGAGCAGAGGAAGAGGCAAAAAATTTAGAACTCCAAATCTTATAGAGATGAGTGGTGAAAAACTGAAATCAATCAATAAATTTTTTAAAAATTTGCACTCAGATTTTTTATCCTATTTTTATAGCATATAACTATCTGTATCATCTTGATAAATTTATTTTGGGCCTTACTAAGAAGAAGCCAGGCTGCAAGGAACACCACAGTTCTTGCTATATTTTTCCTTTTTAATGAATACTTCAAGCCAACTTCTTCTGTTACAATGTGATCCTGTGATGTCTGTTCTCCTCTATATTTCCTTCTTCTGATATCACTTCTGCCTTTACCTAGGGTAGCTAAGTTATGCAGTTGATAGAATATTAGACCTGCATTTATGAAGAACAGAGTTCAAATATAGCCTAAGACATTTATAGTACATTTACAATGTACTAAACCTCTTTCTCTCTGGCTTGGTATACTCATCTGTAAAACTGATATTTTAATACTGTATATCTCCAAGAACTTCCAGGAGACAAGATGGTGGAGTAAGCAGTAAATCACACTCACTCTCAAATATGGACATCTAAAAATCCTGAAAATTGGGGTGGCTAGGTTGCACAGTGAGTAAGAGCACCGGCCTCAGAGTTGGGATGACCCAAGACTGAATCTGGCCTCAGAAAATGAGCACCCACACATAAATAATGACTAGCCGTGTAACCTTGAGCAAGTTACTTAACCCCAATTGCTTTAAAAAAAAATCCTGAAAATTTCAACCCAGGAACAGCAGTGGGAAAGCAGAGTAAGCAGAAAGATGGAGTGAAACAGTCCTTTAGTCCAGGAGGCTTGAGCAATTAATGGGAAAGGTCCCTTTCACTCTGGTGGAAGGAAAGTAGTAAAGAATGAGAGGTGTCCCTGCAAGGCAGTGGCAAGACCCACCTCAGGAAACCAGTTGGAGATCCCAAGCCCCAAGATGGTAGAACGTGCCAGCACCAAAGCCAGGACACCCATGTGCCTTGGCACAGTAAAGAGAACAGGTAGAATTTAGCTCAGAGAACCACAATGTTCACATATGGGAATGCATCCACTGAAGGGTAAATTTCTGTGTCCTTCAGTACAGCTCAAGGTTGGCAATCTTCCTCTAGCAGTCAAACCTTCCCACTATTCACTGCAACTCGAGGTGGCAGGCTACCTCCAGTAGCCAAACCTCACCATACATAAGTACAGCCCTGGGGGAGTAGCCATCCTCTAGCAGAAAAAAATCCCCATTTCACCCTGAGAGTTTTAGTGTAGACCCAGTGAAATGCAGAAAAAAAATTCAATCTGGTCTCAGCATATAGTAGCCAAAACCACTACTACTACAGCTCAGGTAGTAAGCTGATAGACACATTAAGCCTCCAACTGTCAGCATCTGAGGCCCCAAAAAAGCAAAAGTACTATCTAGGTCACAGGCCACCAGCATAAGAATCTAGGGATAATGCTTCCTGTTCTCCAGCAAGAGAGCTCCACTTTAAAAGTCAGGAAATGGGCAAAAGTTATGAGCAAAAAGAAGAAACAGGCACTGAACATAGATTCTTTCTATGGGGACAGGAAAGATAAAAAAAATCAGAGGAAGATGACATTTTCAATATTCTTACATCTAATAACTCAAAGGGGGATATGAACTGGTCTCAAGGCCAAAAAGCCTCCTTAGAAGACTTCAAGTAGGATTTCAAAATGTAGAAGAAAGGTATAAGAAAAATTGGGGAAAGAAATGAGACTAATTTGAGAGTCTACAGCTTGGGAAAAAAAAAAAAGACAAAATTTGACTGTAGAAAACAATTCCTTAAAAAATACAATTATTCAAATGGGAAAAAATCCAATGAAGAAAACACTCCTTAAAAATTAGAATTGGCAAAATTGTAAAGGAAATAGAAAAACTTACTAAAGAGAAGAACTCTATAAAGTAGAATTAGTCAAATGGAAAAGGAGGTACAAAATTCGACAAAAGAAACAATTTGTTAAAAAGTGGAATTATGTAAGTGGATACAAATGATTCTGTGAGAAATCAAGAATCAAACAAAATCAACAGAATGAAAAGAAAAATGGAAGAAAATGTAAAATACCTGATTGGAAAACAACTGACCTGGAAATTAGTTCCAGGAGAGATAATTGATGAATTATTGGTCTGCATGAAAACCATCATCAAAAATAGAGCTTGGACAATTCAAGAAATCATCAAAGAAAATTGCCCTGAGGTCCTAGAACTAGACACTAAAATTGTTATTGAAAGAATCCAATTACCTCCTGAAAACAAAATGAAATTGAAAATGCCAAGGAATATTGTAGCCAAATTCCAAAAATATCAAGTCAAATAGAAAACACTGGAAACAGCCAAAAAGAAACAATTTTAATACCATAGAAGCATTACAGTAAGGATTACACATGACCTTGCAGCATTTACATTAAATGGTCATAGGGAAGATAACAGAGTAAAAGCAGGAACATGCTTGAGCTTCCATGCCAACCACCCCCAATACCTATAAAAATGACGCTAAACAAATTTTAGAGCTACAAAACCCACAAAGTCACAAAGTGAAAAACAAATCTCCTGAAGAAGGCAGCCTGGAATGCTGACAGGAAGGGTCTATCACACTGGGCAGGGGACAGCACAGCCCCACATGGGCTGTCCAAGACCAGATCAGTGACACAGACCGGCATGAACAGACATCAGGAGAGGGAATCATTGGCAAGTGTTGAGTTTTCCAAACTTGTCAATGTATAAACAAGAAATGAAACATATAATGTCAGTGGGGAACTCTGTTGATGCTAGGTGAGAGAAAAATGTGGTCTGGCCCCTGCCCCTGGGGAGTATAATGGTAATGTAATTTGAATTTGAAGATCCCTTTGTGTTGGCAAAGGTAGCATGTGCTTAGCACGTAGTAATTTATAAAACCTCTGTTGGGGAAACAGAAGGTATGAACTCCTGTCTCCTGTTGGTGATATAACAGGAAGTAGTTGGCTGAAACATGAAGCTAATGTTGTGTGTATATAAGAAAAGCCCAAAGACGCAAAGGCAGAATTTCTTGGGACTGGCATCTGGTGGCAGAGCAGCTACAGAAGAAGTGAGCCAGAATTTCCTGAGAACTTGTTATGGTGGAGCTTTGTCTGAACAGGAGCCCAGGAGCCTGGAGCCCAGGTGACTGAGGAAGCATGACTGGGATATTGAGACTTTTTGTTTGTTTGTTTGTGCCTTGAATTCCCAGGAGCAGTAATTTTGAAAGATTTGACATGGAACATACACTGTGAACTTCAATGTGGAGCAGGACCTACCACAGAGCTGGACAAAGAACTGGGAGCTGTCTGCCATTGAACCCAGGTGACAATCTGGTGAATTCAGGTAGAATCTGGGACTATGGAAGGGGATCCAGAGAATCTGAGAACTGGCCCATGTCAAGATGATAAGACCTCTCTGTGGGTACTGAGTAAGGATGAAATTGTAGCTTAGTAGTGACCTAGGGGTGGAAGGTTTGTGTATGATACTGTTGGGAAGAGAATAGGAGTGAGACAGAGACCTGGGTTCAAAGTCAATTTAGGTGTGGGCTTATTGATCAAGAAGCAACTGCGTGGAGTATACACTCAAATCAAGCAGCCCCAAATGAGGGACCATACAATGCTTATAAAGGCAAAAACCACAAATGGGGAGGGGAGCTAATGTAAGCAATGACATACAGAAGCCAAGAACAGCCGTTGGTTGGATCTTTACCTCAGGGCTAATTTGGGAATCATGGTGCAAGGTTACAAGGGTGCTACTTTCGTTGTGGCAAGGGTCCCTCCTAGAACAGGGTGGAGAGCGCAGAGAGAGTGGAATTTCCCAGAACAGGATAGGGTCATGGAACAGGCCAGGGCCATGTTCTGGGTGAAGAGTGTGGGTCAACCTGCTTAGTCAGTGTTCTGGGTGGGGACCTTGCTCAGTCAGCATCCCAGAACAGGGTGGTCTCTTTACATGAGATAGACTTGCCCTATGATCTCTGTACAGACTTGCATCATGACCCTTGTACAAAACCTTGTACCCTGCTTCAAGGCTTACTGATTTAGGGAACTACTAACTCAGAGAAAGATAAGGGGGCAGGGAACCATGCCTTGGGTGATTCATTATTACGCAGGACTATGCCTTTAAGGTATTACAATCAGTTACAGTATTTAGGATATAGACAAAGACAAACATAAAGTATCTTAATGGTGTTCTCCAAATAAGGTGGCATGCAATTTGTGTTAGGGTACAACAATACTTAGTAATTGATCGCTGAATAAGTGACTGATTGAGTTAATCAAGTTGCCCCAGGAGTGGAAGACTTTGGCCATTGTACTTTGAGATGATTGTTCTTTTTTAAGACTTTGAATAAGTGACTGACTGAGTTAACTTAAGAGTTCCCTATGAGAGGAAGACTTGCCCCATGAGTGAGAGACTTTGACTATTGTACTTTGAGACTATATAGTCATACTGATTGAGTTAAATTGAGATTTTGCCCCATGAGTGGGAGACTTTGACTATTGTATTTTGAGATGATTGTTCTTTGTTCTTAATTTTGTGACCAATTTGATGAAAATTATGTGGCAATTTTATTGATAAGCTGTTTGTGAGTATAAGTTGTAATATTGTGAATATTGTACCTTGATTTTCTGTGAATGTTTTGCTTTTATTTGTTATGGAATAAATAGAGTGTAAACTATACTGTGCTATCAGAACCTTTAAAGCTGTTCACAGTAGGAGTTCTTCTGGAAAGCTGCTGTGCATAGCATTACAGGGTGACAGATGTGGGGGTAACTGTAACTGAAGCAATAGAGGCTGCCTCTTGAGCTCCAGGCCTACAAAATGTAGGGGAACAAAGCTACTATCCAGAGGATAATTGCAAGAATCCCTTTGCTGGCACTGAGGCTGTATTCTCTTACTTTCCCCTGGTTGTATTTGGATCATAGTCTTGGGTGGCAGTCCTGGGGTGAGGAGGGCAAGCATGGCAGAGGTTGTTTTGGTGGTGGAGAGAAAGTCCTCCTCACAGTTCTGAGGCAGGCACCCAGAAAAAAAAAATCTTCGACCACAGTTGCTCAAAACCCCATAAATTATAGACACAGCACTTTCCACTTTGGAAGCAGAGTTCTAACATGGCAAAGAGCTCAAAAGTCAAGTAATTGGCCAGCAAGATGAAAAAAAAAAAAACGAGGAAGTATTATCAAACTAAAGAATCATTTTTGGTTATAAAGACAATCAAAGCATAGAACCAGAAGACAACAAAGTCAAAACTCCTGCATCAAAAGCCTCCAAGAAAAATATGAACTCTCAATAGGCCGTGGAGGAGTTCAAGAAGGAGCTTGAAGACCAAGTAAAAGAAGTAGATGAAAAACTGGGAAGAGAAATGAGAATGCAAGAAAATCATGAAAAACAAGTCAGCAGCGTGCTAAAGAAAAGCCAATAAATACTAATGAAAATAAGAACCTAGGGGCGGCTAGGTGGCACAGTGAGTAGAGTGTCGGTCCTGGAGTCAGAAGGACCTGAGTTCACATCCACCCTCAGACACTTAACGCACACAGAAACAAAAACCTAGCAGTGTCCTTGGGCAACTTACTTAATCCCAACTGCCCTCCAAAAAGCAAAAAAAAAAAAAAAAAGAAGAACCTAAAAATAGACTAATTCAAATGACTAATTCAAATGACTAATTCAAATGACAAGAATTCAATAAGGAGAAGATTGCCTCAAAAAGCAGAATTGGGCAGATGAAAAAGGAATTTCAAAAACTCACTGAAGAGAATTAAGCCTTCAAAATTAGATTGGAGCAAATGAAAGCTAATGAGTTTATGAGAAATCAAGACACAATAAAATGCATCTAAACAAATGAAAAAATAGAAGGCAATGTGAAATGTCTCATTGGAAAAACCATTGAACTGGAAAATAGATGCAGGAGACTTAATTTAAAAGTTATTGGACAACCAGAAAGCCATTATTAAAAAAGAGCTGAGACATTATATTTCAAGAAATTATCAAAGAAAACTGCCCTTATATTCTGAAAATAGAGGGTAAAATAGAAATTGAAAGAATTCACCAAATGCTTGTTGGAAATATCACAAAAATAAAATACCTAGGAGTATTATAACCAAATTCCAGAGTTCCCAGCTCAAGGATAAATTATAAGCAGTCAGAAAGAAACAATTGGGGTATTGTTGAAACACAACCAGGATGATACACGATCTATCTCTCCTGGATCTATTTTCCAGGTTGGTGTTTTTTCCAATGAGGTATTTCATATTGCCTTCTATTTTTTCATTTGTTTGGATCTGTTTTATAGGGTATATATGTGTGCACATGTATACATAGAGAGAGGGCACAGGATGAGTTGAACATGAAGGGATGATATATAAAAAATAAAATTTTGGGGGTGGAGCCAAGATAGCAGAGTAAAAGCAGGAACTTGTCTGAGCTCTACCTGCAACCGCCTTCAATACTTGCAAAATATGATTCTATACAAATTTTATAGCTACAGAACCCACAAAGTGACAGAGCGAAACAAGTCTCTTGCTAAAAGCAGCCTGGCAGACTAACAAGAAGAATAGATCACACTGAGCTGGGAGCTGAGCAGAATTCAGTGTGAGCCCTATGGTCCTAGAACCCTGCTGGCCCTGACCAGTGTCACAGGCCAGCCAGAGCAGAATTCAGGAGAGTGAATCACCAGGAGCTGTGGCAGTTTCCAGAATTCTCAATCCATAAACACCAAAGGGAAAATAAAAGGTCAGTGGGGAACTCTATTGGAACCAGGGAATGGAAGAAGAGGATTCTGCCCTTGGCCCTGGGACAAAAGGAAAGAGAATAATCCCTTCAAAATTATATTGAAGCAAATGGAAGCTAATGACTTTATGAGAAATCAAGATACTATAAAACAGATCCAAACAAATGAAAAAAAAATAGAAGACAATATGAAATATTTCATTGGAAAAACCACTGACCTGGAAAATAGATCCAGGAGAGATAATTTAAAAATTATATAACTACCTGAAAGCCATGATAAAAAAAGAGCCTAGTAATCATCCTTCAGGAAATTCTCAAGGAAAATTGCCTTGATATTCTTTTACAAGATGGCAAAATAGACATTGAAAGAATTCCCCAATTGCATCTTGAAAAAGATCCCCAAAAGACAACTCCTAAGAATATCATAGACAAATTCCTGAGTTCACAGGTTAAGGAGAAAATATTACAAGCTGTCATGAAGAAATAGTTTGAATATTGTGGAAACACAATATAGATAACACAAGGTCTAGCAACTTCGACATTAGGGGATCAACAGGCTTGGAATATTATATTCTGGCAGTCAAAGGAGCTGGAATTAAAACCAAGATTCACCTACTTAGCAAAACTGAGTATAATGCTATAAATATGGTCATTCACTGAAATAGAGGACTTTCCAGTATTCTTGATGAAAAGACCAGTGCTGAACAAAAAATTTGGCTTTCAAATACAAGAAGCAGAAGAAGCATGACAAAGTAAACAGGAAAAAGAAATTATAAGGATCTTATTAAAGTTGACCTATTAACCTTCCTACATGGGGAAAAAAAAAACTATAATTGTAACTCATGAGACCTTTCTCAGTATGAAGATAGTTGAAGCGAATATATCTGTACATATATGTACACATACATATATGTCTATATATAGGAAGCTGTATGTATGTATAAATACATATGCAAGTGTGTGCATATGTGTGTACATGTATACATAAAGGGCACAGGATCAGTTGAATATGAAGTGATGATATCTAAAAAATAGAATTAAGAGGAAAGAGAAGAATATAATGAGAAAAAGGAGAAAAGGAGAGATATAATAAGGTAAAGTATATCACATAAAAAAAGTAAAAGAGAAAATTGTTGCAATAGAGGGGAAAAGCAGAAAGGTGAAAGGGAATGAATCAACCTTTCTCTCGTTGAATTTGGATTAAAAGGGAATAACATAAACACTCATTTGGGTATCTTTCCCTACAGGAAAGTAGATTGTAAGGGGTTAAGAAGTGGGATGATAGAAGAGAGGGTAGATTGGCATAGAAGGCATTTAGAAGCACAAACTTTTGAAAATAGGGTCAATAGTAGAAAATAGGATAGGATGGCAGCAAATGCAGTTATTCTTTGGCAATATAACTTTGCATAACCACACATGTACAACCTATATTAAATTGCTTATCTTACCAGTGGGAATGGGTGAGGAGGGAAGAAAGGAAAGAATCTGGGAATCAAAGTTTTAAAAATAAATGTAAAAAATGTTTTTATATGCAACTGGGAAATAAGATATAGAGGCACTGGGGTATAGAATTCCATCATGTCCTAATAGAATTTTAGAGGGGGGATGGGGGGAGAAGGGGTATTTGGTAAACTTTCTATATTCTGTGACAGAGTAGGATCAAAACAGGGAGAAAATTTGTAACTCTGGAATGACTTGTCTCTGATGAAACCAGATTGATTCTCTTGCATTTGTATTTCCTTTTGGAGGTAGTCTCTGACCAAACTTTTAGTAAGATAGTCTAGAATTTTTCTAGGCACAGATATTAAGATAATTGGTTCATAGTTTCACAACTCCAATTCTTTTATTTATTCATTTATTTCAAATCAGGTCATCATAATCTCCAACAATGTGACTACACAAATGAAATACCTTTAGTTACCTGGGATTATCCTTGTGCTCTTAGTTATTCAAAGTCATAAAGTTTAGGAAGGTGTGCAGATAATTTATCTCTACTTATCTTGGGTATCAACTAGCTAACAAACATTTTCATTCTATCATCTCTAGTCCAATGTCATTTATTTTAGCAGAGAATGCATGATCAAAATAAGAGCTAAATGGATAAAAGGGGTGAGAACAGTGCCCACTTCATAAGGTTGTTGTAAAGATTTAATGAGATAATACTTGTAAAATATTTAAAAACATTGAATCTCCATATAAACATTACTCATTATTATTATTATGCTTGCTTTCTATCAAATAGAAGTGATAATTGCATCATCACCCTGTCTTCTTCTTCTTCTTCTTCTTCTTCTTCTTCTTCTTCTTCTTCTTCTTCTTCTTCTTCTTCTTCTTCTTCTTCTTCTTTTTGTTTTTTGTTTTTGCTTTTTTAAGAGGACAATTGGGGTTAAGGGACTTGCCCAAACCACACTGCTAGTAATCCTGGCAAGTGTCTGAAACTGAATTTAAACTCAGATCCTCCTGACTCCAGGGCTGGTTCTCTATTCGCTGCAACACCGAGCTACGCCAATCCTCCTGTTTTTCTAGTCTCCTCCTTTCTTGAAGTTATTTTTTTTATCAGATTTATCTAAAAATATTAAAACTTTTTTTTTGCATGTAACATTTCTTCATCTCAGCTCCTTTCTGAGATATAGTTCTACTGAGACTATGCTTACATGTAATACTTTTGTATTCATCTTGCATCAATTAGCTCTCAAAATCTAAGTTGTTCTTTGATCTCCAGTAGTTTTAGATAAGTCCTCATTTCCATCATCATAAGAAATACAATCACTGGTCAGTCATAGAAATCAGCTTATCCTATACTATTTTTATTCATGTCTTCCTACATATGCTCCATAAAATTTCTACCCTATAGAGAAAAAACATTTTCCTAGTATTGTCATATTCCAGATGCCTATGAAAATATAATAAAAACATAATCCATATTAATTTAAGATACTTTTATATCAATAGGAATAAAGTGAAGTTACGTTAAACAAAATAATAAAAACATTCCTTTTCTGCAGACAAAAGATTTAGAATTTAAAGGGAAAAATTGATGAAATAAATAATAAAGGAGAAATCATACCTCAAATTATATTAAAAATCATTTCATCTTCAAAACCTATTTGATCTGATTAAAAATATAACATAAAATCAAAATAAAAAAAGACATCAGAACGGCATGAATCAGAATAAAAATAATTTAAATAATTTAAAAACATTGACTACTTAAGAACTCTATTTGACAAGGAATAAAGGTAAAATTGACAACCCTTAAAAATTTAAATATTATGCAGTATATCAAAACAAATTCCAAATTGGTACTTGAATTAAGTATAAAAAATTACATCAAAATTGAAGAAATAATGGAAGTGTACTTCCTAAAATTTCCCCCACTTCTCTTATCTGCTTCTTAAGGTCCTCTATGGCCTGTAGCCAGCTTGTATTTTCATTTGGGGCTTTTGGTGCAGGAGTTCTGACCTCACAGTCCTCCTCCATGCTTTGAGCCTCTTTGCTCCTAAAATAGGAGTCCAATGTTGAACTTTTCTGTTTACTTTGTTTCATTTGCCTAGGTATGTTACCACTTAATTGATTTTGGGACTTGTTGCCACAGTAGGACCCTGCCACCAGACAGGGGAGCTTCTGCCCAAACGTGGGGTCTTCACAACTTCCACCAACTGGGTGGCCTCCATAAAGCCTCCACCCACTCTGGCAAATTGGATACCCACCCCAAACTTTCCCCCCAGACCACTATCCAGATCCAGGCAGTTTAAAGCAAGGGCTATTAACCCCCAGACTGATTGCTGGATCTCCCTACAGTTCGAAGACCAGGAGCTAGAGCCACTACTGACACTGAAAAATGCAGCTATTTGCCCCCAGGGCAGGAAGCCACACGTTCCCCAAACACTGGTCCCAAAGTCCATAGGTCACTAACCTCTCACTTTGTCCTAGGCATATCTGTGCTGATAATTCTGAAATTGCCACAATTGCTGGTGTTCTGGGGTCCCTCCAGCCAAATGAAGGCCCAGCCACCCTGGGGCTAAAACCTCTGACCTGGGCTCAGCTCTTAGAGCTGGGCTATCTGTTCCCAGGGCACTGTGCTGCCTGCTCTCAGAGCGCTGGCTCCCTGCAGGGCTGCTGGGCTGTCCTCAGCAGAAGGTTAGCTTCTCTGTGCTATTCTGTGGGTGCTGTGGTTCCAGAAGTTGTTCAGAGTCCCCTTTCACATTGTTTGAAATTTGTGTGGGGCAGAGCACATTGGAAATGCTGTTTCTACCGGAAGTGTACTTCATAACTATATCTCTGAGAAAAAAAAAAGTTTTTAACGAGACCAAGAATAGAAAAAGAATATAAAAGATATAATAGATCATGTTTTTTTAAACAAACGCTTTATTAACTTCTGGTTTACATCATTTATTTCTGCCAAATTTGGAGTTACAATTTTTCCCCATTTTTACCCCTACCCCCCCCCAGAATAGCAATCCCACAAGATGTTCCCTAATCCAATCCGCTCTCTCCCATATCTTCTGCCATACCCCCGTTGAATTTACCATTAGGGCATGGTGAAACTCTGTGCCCCAATGCCTGTATATCTTATCTCCCAATTATATGCAAAATAGTATTAATAATAATAATATATATATATATATATATATATATATATATAATATATATTTGTAACATTTAATTTAAAAACCTCAATTTCAGATCCACTCCATTCCTCCCTTGTCAACCACTCCCTCTGGGAAGATAATCAATTCAGTATGTGTTGTAGATGTATATTATGCAAACATTACCATAGTAAATATATTGTAAAAGACTGCTTATATTTCCCTCCCACCCATCCCACCCCCCCACCTGGTCCATTCCTTCTTTTGATCTTGTCCCTCTTTGAAAGTGGGTACTTAAACCTCTTGTTCCCCCATAATGCCCTACCCTCCATCATCCCCCTTCTCATCCCCCTTCCCCCTATTCTCCTGCAGGGTGAGATATCCCATTTAGTACGTATGTCATTCTCTCCCTGAGCCAAATTCAATGAGAATATGGTTTTCCCTTTTTGCCTTCCTGTTCTTCTGCTCCACTGCAACCACTTACCTTGCTTCTTCTACATGAGATCATTTATCCTACCCTGTCTCTCCCCATCTCCTCTTGCCACTTTCCTCTCTCACCTCTTAACTTCACCCCTTAAGTATCATTCCTTCCTACCAAATTCTACCTGTGCCCTCTATCCATGTATACTTGTAAACATATGCCCATATACCCTTCTTCCATTATTTTCATAATGAGAAAGGTTTCATCAAAGACAGTTATTGTTTTTCCATGTAGGTATGTACATAGTTCAACTTTGATAAGTTCCTTTTGATTTCTTTTCCCTGGTTAACTTCTCAAGCATCTCTTGCTTCTTGTGTCTGAATGTGAAATTTTGTATTCAACTCTGGTTTTTACCTCAAGAATGCTTGAAAGTCCTCTATTCCACTGAATTACCATATTATCCCCTGAAACAAAATACTCTTTTGCTGGGTATGAGATTCTTGGTTTTAATTCCAGGCCTTTTACCCTGGGGAATATCATATTCCACTCCCTTCGATCCCTCAGTGTAGAAGCTGCCAGGTCCTGTACTATTCTGATTATGTTTCCACAATATTGAAATTGTTTCTTCCTGGCTGCTTGTAGCATTTTCTTCTTGATCTGGGGATTCTGGAACCTGGCTATAATATTCCTGGGAGTTTTCTTTTTGGGATCTTTTTCAGGAGGTGATCTGTGGATTTTTTCAACCTCTATTTTGCCCTCTGGATCTAAAACATCAGGGCAGTTTTCCTTGAGGATTTCTTTGAGGATGGTTTCTAGGTTCTTTCTTTGATCATGGCTTTCAGATAGTCCAATAATTTTTAATTTTTCTCTCCTGGATCTATTTTCCAGTTTAGTGGTTTTTCCCATGAGATATTTCACATTGCCTTCTATTCTTTCATTTGTTTTGATCTGTTTAACAGCATCTTGATTTCTCATAAAGTCACTAGCTTCCATTTGGTCCAGTCCAATTCTGAAGGAATGAAACTCCTCAGTAAGCTTTTGAGATTCTTTTTCCATATGGAAAATTCGGCTTTTTTTAGGCATTCTTCTCCTCAATGCCCTTTTGAGCTTCGTTTGCCATTTGATTTAGTCTATTTTTAAGGTGTTGTTTTCCTCAGTCAGGCTATTGACACTCATTTCATACTTTTCTTGAATCCTTCTCATTTCTCTTCCCAATTTTTACTCCACTTCTCTTATTTGGATTTAAAAATCCTTTTTAAGTCCATCTATGGTCTGTAACCCACTCATATTTTCATTTGGGGCTTTTGGTGCAGGATTCCTGCCTTCACAGTCCTCCCCTCTTCCATGCTTCAATCCACTTTGCCCCCGAAATAAGAGTCAAATGTTGCATTTTCATGTTTATTTTGTTTCTTTAGTCTAGGCATGGTGCCACTTAATTCCTTGATTTTGGGGCTTGTTGACACAATAGGATTCTGCCACCAGAGCTTCCCTCCAATATGTTGGTGTCTTCACAAATTCTGGAGGTATTAGTTGGGTGGCCTCTGTGAAGCCCCTACATACTCTGGCAAGCTGGATACCCACCACAAGACCTCCACCCCAGACCACGATCCAGATCCAGGTTGGTTAAAGCAAGAGTGATTACCCCCCAAGACTAATCACTGGATCTCCCTACAGTTCCCAGACCAGGAGATGAATTTGCAACTGAAGCTGCAAATTGGGATCTGTGCTGTGTTTCCACAGCAGCTTGTCTACCCCAGGAATAGAAGCCGACAAGTTTCCCAAATACTAGTCCCAAAGTCCATAGTTCACTAACCTCTCACTTCATCCTAAGAATGTCTGTGTTGATAATTCTGGAATTGCCACAGCTGCTGGTGATCTGGGGTCCCTCCAGCTGGCTGCTGGCCCGACCGCCCTGGGGCTAAAACCACAGCTCATTCGGGCCTGGAGTCGGCTCCCAGTGTGCTGTGGTGGCAGATCCCTGCAAGGCTGCTGGGCTGATCTCAGTGGGAGGTTAGCTTCTCTGTGTCGTTCTGTAGGTGCTGGAGCTCCAGAAGTTGTTCAGCCCTCCCTTTTACATGATTTTTATAATAGATCATTTTTGAATTGAAAATATTTTGCATGAACAAAGTATATGCAGCCTACATAATGAAGGAAATTTCTTGTTGGGAGACAATAATTTTGCATCAAGTATCTCTGGCAAGGTTCCTATAAACAATATTTAGCAGGAATTTTTAGAAATGAATTAGACTAAGATCTATCCAGCAATGAATAAGTGATAACTTGAAAAGAATTTGTTTGCAAAATAGTTTCAAATTATTAACAACATGGAAAAGATTAGTCAAAATCATTCTTCATAAAGGAAATTCAATTTAAAAAAAAAAAGAATCAAATTTCACCTCTAATCCAAAAGACTGGTAAAAAGGAATACTAATAGACCTAGTCAATAGTGGAGTGTCTGTGGAAACAAGAGTCATATCAACACATTATTGGTGGAACCAATAGACCAATTCATTCTGTGTAGCAAACTGGAATTAAGTAAAATTTTTAAAAATACTTACCAAAATTTCCATAACTTGCTTTGGTTCAAAGATCCCACTACTAGCCATATACTCCAAGGAGGATAAAGACAGACATAAAATACCGATGTATAAAGAAATATTCATGACTACATTTGTGTATTTATGTGCATGCATTCATCAATTAGCAGGGAAACAGAAAGAAAGCATATGTCCATTGACTGAAGAATGAATAATGTTTATACATGTAGGGAGTATAATATTATTATATAATATCAAATGACTAATAGAAATCAAAAGAGGTTGCTAAAACTTAGATGACAATGAAAAAATTGAGTAAATAAACCTATACTTATTACAATTAAAGTAGAAAGAAAGAATAGTAAAAAAAATAACAAAAAAGGCTATTGAGCTTAATTGAATAATATTAAATCCAAAATGGATAAAGATAAAGTCCTGAGCTAAGGAAAAAAAATAATTCAGAAGTATAATATGGGGCAAGGTTAGTTAGGAGTTATTTTGAAAAAATTCCAAAGGTTTTAACAGATTGTAACATCCAGATGAGTCAACACTGTGATGTTGTAACCAAAAACAAAACAAAAAAATTAATGCCTTAGTTACATATCCCAGAAGCCCTCTTTACCACACAAATTAACAGAGTTCCTATGTCAGCATTCCATCATGTCTATTTTCCTGGCAAGATACAATTTCTCTAACTGTTCCTTCTATGACATGATCTTATTACCTTTAATCAGTCTGTTTTTCTATGACTGGGATAATTTTCATGTAATCAATGTCCTTATTAAAATATATCATCCAGTGCTCACAAAACATGGTAAATAGGGTCTGTCCATGACAGGGTATAAAATAACTAGCACCTTCTTTTTTTGGGGGGGGGGTATCATGACCTTATTAATGCAGGTTAATACCAAATGAATTATTTTTTGCTGCCATACCTAACTTTGACTGTTAATATGTCCTCCTTTTACAGAAGAAGACTTTCTTTCTCAAGTAAACGATTTGATTCCAAATATCCCAACATTCTTGACAGTTTCATTTCATTCTAGGAATCCACATAGGCTTCCATGCATATGGTACTACCATGAAGGGCTTGAACTTGGTAGAAGGTAAATGCATTTTGCATTTAATTAGACCTGCACCATTCAAATTACAGTAGTAGAGGAATAGTAGAGTCTATATTTTTTGTTTCCCCATGTTATAGCATTCGCCTGTTGTGGATATTCCTGCTTCAGGGGCCATGTGTGTGATTCCCTTTTCTCCAAAAGGCTGGCATTGTCCAGAAACTTCCCTTTTTCTTTCTAGATGGTCATATCTCCAATTCTCAAACTTGGGATTGCTACTTGGGCAATCCTGAGCCTAGCACTACTTAGAAGGCTAGGTTCCAGAACTCTCAAAAATTTGGGATCCAGGAACTCTTTTTCATTTTGCATGGATAAAAGCACTTGAGACATACCATTTTTCCCCAGCCATTAGGAATCTCCCAGTTAAGGGCAACCCGCGGGGTCCCAGGAAATCTTTTAGCTGTGCTGTACTCAATTCTTTCCAAAAAGAGAAAAGGTTAGGTCGGCAACCGAGCTCTCCTTTCTCCTACCACTGCCACTTTGTTTTTAGGTCTACCACAGATGGGTGGCTCCAATCTCTCACATATATCCCCTTCTCTCCTCTGACAATTATTACCACCCTGCACTCTTTCACACTCTGGTGCAAGCCCTAGTCACCTTAAATGTGGGATACCGAAATTGTCTGCTTGTGTAGATTACCATGTGCACCAGTGTACACTGTGCTAAGCACTTTTTATAAATATTACCTCATCCGGGGCAATAAGTAAAGAAGGGAATGAATGAAGAACAGCACAGATGAGCAAATCTCTAAAAGAAATGAGTTACATGAGCAAAGTCCTGACTGTTGCTGTTGTTCAGTCATTTCAGTTGTGTCCAATTATTCATGACTCCATTTGGAGTTTTCTTGGTATAGATTTGCAGAGTGGTTTGCCATTTCCTTCTCCAGCTCATCAATCAGATGAAGAAACTGAGGCAAACAAGGTTAAGTGACTTGCCCAGGGTAACACAGCTAGTAAGTATATGAGTGCAGATTTGAACTCAGGAAAATGAGTCTTCATGACCCCAGACCTTTCTATTCACTGTGCTACCTAGCTGCCCAATACCTCCTAAAAGAGGGCTTCTTTCTTGATCCCTCAGTTATTAATTCCATCCCCCAATTCAATTATGTATATATTTATCTTGTATACATTCTGCATTTATTTACAGGAACAGCTATTAATCCTCCAGAGTAATAATGTTTCTTAAGAGCAGGGATTGTTTCAGTTTAGTACTTTGTACAGTGCCTGGCCTATAATCAGTACTTAATAAATGCTGGTTGATTGATTGATCTCTCAAAGCATGACACTTCAAGAAAAGTAATATCAGACTTGAAACTTTTTTTAATGTTTATATATTTGTTCTGATTAATCCTAATT